>RSEF01000009.1:1975393-2009028 GCA_003993805.1 Himantopus leucocephalus | reverse complement strand
CCAGGTGCAAGACCTTACACTTGTCCTTGTTGAACTTCATAAAATTCTCATTGGCCCACTCTTCCAGCTTATCCAGGTCTTCCTGCAGGATGGCTCTTCCTTCCAAAGTGTCCACTTTACCACATAGTTTGGTATCATTAGCAAACTTCATCAGGGTACACTTGATCCCATCATCCAGGTGGGATCATATCTGAGAGTCACATTTTAGATACGACTTGGGGTGCCTTATCAAACTGGAGACAGCCAAACGTCAGGACAACTGGAGAAAAATTTACATAAAGCAGACTTCATCTGCTGCAGTATCTATCTCTCTAGATAAGTCTTTAGTAGATTTTTAGGGGTGAGAAAAATCAGGATGAATTGGCATTCGGAAAACAAATTAAATATGTATCTTCTGTCTCTGTAAGACCTTAGTACGTTACTGCTTAGAGTCAGGCAACGTTTACAGTACTAAAATAATCTGATTTGCATTTCGATATTATCTACTACTATTGCCTCTGCCTTGCAGAAGAGTTCTTTTGTACAGAAGGAAGATTATGCTGCCCGTGTAATGAGTTGCTACAGTGGTACTGCTTCTTTAGTGTTGCTATTGAGGTTAAGGGTTTACAACATGACAGATGCAGACAAGCATAGATTTTCACCTTTGTCCGGTATAGCTTCTGGGAATGCAGGACATAATCTGGTCACATAATGGAAAAGCTGGGGAAGAGCTGCAGGCTGTTGGGTTTTTCATCCCAGGTCATTGTGCTGTTAGGTAGCTAGCATCCCTGATTTGTGCTATGCCTGACTGCAAAGTTGCCTCCATAACTGTTACACATAGGGCACACTCATGAATAATCAGGAAACTTTGGAAAAGTGGTATTGATGTATAATATGCAAAATGGTACTGTTAAACCTTTTCAGAAATATTATGGATTATACTAACTGAAGAAGTTGTTTGTAAAACAGCTAGGAAAAGTCTAAATATTTATCATGAACTCAGGGTTTTGGAGAACTTGGCTGGGGAGCCCACCCACACAGAAGGAGAATCAGGAGGGCTGGCAAGGGGCTCTTCTGATCTGACCAAAGCCAAGATGCTGATAATTGTAACTGCCTTATATGGAACCTAAAAGAAACAAATATGGACTCTTAAAATAAAAACAAATGGTCTGCATGGCTCTTAAAAAAATTCTTCCCCCTACCTTATGCGTATTGGTTATGTGATATCTTTATATCTGTGCTATAAAAAGTTCTATTTCATCTCTTTTACATGCTCACATAGGACCTTCACAGAGAAGGTCCTTTAGACTGAAGGGTGTGAAAACCATATGGAATGGGGCTGGTTGCCACTTCACTACATAGCACAATTCCCAAAAGGCCAGGAAGATTACCCAAGCTTATCTACTTGCGAAGAAATGGGTTACCAAGCGGGGAAAAAAGATGATGGTGTTATTGAGCAAACATAGCCTGTGCATAAATACTCTGTTCTTAAAAAGAGATACCATTTGCCTTGGAGGTACTGAAAATTATGCATTATGTACAGATTCTAACATAATAAATGCTTGCATCCATCTCTCCTGGGCAACTAACTGTGAAGTAAGATCTTTTTTTCCTATCAAGTAGAGAATCTTTGGTAGAGAACTATCCTGGGTAATTCTATGCAATGAAATAACTACATTTGCTGTCTACCTGTGCTTGAGAAAAGGGAAGAGAGTGAACATTTGTTTCCTATTTCAACATACTGTTGTGCTACAGATGAATTTTCCAGTCTCTTTGTTTCTCCAAAATATTTTTGTAATGAATTAGAATTAAAGAAAGGAGACTCAAGAAAAAGGATTTAATTTATTTTTAGTCATAATTTTAAGTCTCCAACTCAATCCTAGCTGGACAACTATAGATTTAGTACATTCCCAACGTATCAGTGGTCACATCATTCAAGAGGGCTGTGCTTACCTTCTTGTGCTGGAAAAGTCTGTGCTGAAATTAAAGTTCTGTTCTTTCTCCTGCTTCTTCCTCCAGACAGTAGAACCCAATGTAGTTTCAAAGGACGGTGTACTGAGCCAAGTCTGTCTAGGGAACTGGCCTTGGAAGTTACAGCTGTTCTTTGGTGAGAACACTTTAAACGAGGCATTAAATTTAAAGACTGTAACCCCACAAAGAAAACCTCATCTTTCAAGGCCCCATACTTTAAAAGCAGTAATTTTATGCAAGCTCCCAGTGATTGTGTCCAGTATAAGGGGTTTGCTAGTAATTTGGGATAAGTTAGAAAACTTGAGAACAAGCTGAAAAACATTGAGTTAAATGCATGTTGTGTTCCTCGCATGAAATGTGCGTACAGACTAAGGCACTTCTTCAGATCATGTTTGCCTTTGCATCTGTAATGCTATAGCTGATGTAGGTTGGATCCTGAGAAGGTGTAATTTGCCCTACCTTAGTATGATGGGCTTAGGTTATACAAGATGAATGTTTAAGTTCATTTGTGCTAGGCTTACAGGAAGAAAAAGTAAATTAACTTAAGGACTAGAAATATTAATGATGGCACTTGTGAAGGAGCTATTTTAGGTCACTTTTAAAAAGTTCAGTTTCTCATTTTTTTCAGGTTGAGCACAGTGTAGTACCTCTTGCTGGGGAACTGTGAATCTTCCCACTTTTTGATGAAGTGTCTAGCCCTGCAGGTTACAAACTACTGGCAATTAAATTGGATTTTAAAATATCTGTCCCACATGCATATTTTCAGCTTGATTAAATATTTGAAGTTTGTTGCATTTAAAATAGCAATACTCTCAGTAACTGCTGGAGAGGGCTACTCACTGTGTCAGACTGGATTGCAGCAAGTGAAGTTGGCCCTGAAATGTCAGAGTGATGCCAAATGGAAAAGTGATATTTCTGACTTTTGGAGAATGTACCAAGATGTTTGTGTGAAGCAAAGTGATATTCTTTAATGCAGAAAAGAAACTTTCTGGAAGGCAGAAGGAGCACAGTGTGGGGCCTCTAGCTATAAGCTTGGGAAAGCTCTTGTGACCTTTGTTTGTGTCTCTTATTTCCATGTCCTTGGCCAAAGTTCCTTTATTCTGATCTAGTTTCTCTGCTCTTCCTCTCTCCTGCCCTTTTTTGCAGTCATGATGGTGGAGACCAGCCACACAAGACACCCCTGAAAAGGAGCAGCAGCAGCAGCTCACCTTTGCTCTTCAGCTGATTTTAAAACTTCCACTCACAGAAAGTTTTCAGTTGTGCAGAGAACAGCATGTCAGTTCTCTGCTGCCATGGCCATGTGGCTTAATCCCTCTCTGAGAAGGACACTGACCAAGAATGAACAGCCCTACTTTTTTCCACCCTTTCACTGCTGACCTTAGGAGAGGGGCATGCATGTACTGATGGATTTGTGGCTTATCCACCTTGACTGGTCCCTGGATGAGTTTAATAATCTCAAAGAAAACCCTAAAACTATAAAGGAGACCCTTGATACTCCAGGGTCTGTGCAAAGGCATTTGCACTTATGAGAATGGGAAGATTCCCTGTGGTTCTGAGCCCCTGCTTTAAGACAAAGAAGCTTTATGGCCTTCTTGGGAAGACCAGTTAGGTGTTTAATACTAGAGAAACACAGTACCAGCTTGGTCTTGAAAACAGCTTGACCCTGTTTTAAAAATAATTCAAGTCAAGCAGATTAGAAGAAAAAAAAAAAACCTAGGGAGGGGAAAAAAACTAGCTAGAAAACTTCAGCTACACTGTTTGAAGTCTGGCTAAATTTTATAATGAAGAGAATACCTCTGTAGTGCAAAGGTTTCAGCAAATTAATTCTAAGTGTCTGTTATATAATTGAGAAATCCCTACTGTGTCACCTGGAAACTTAAAATGCTGTTGTTGGTGTCTTCTCTACTTTGCAGCTGTGTGATAGACCTGTCAGTAAAGAATCAGCACTCTAATTGCAGTTACATAAGGTCTTAATGTTTGAGCTACAGGGTTTATTACCGCTTCTGGGGGTTAATACACAAAAGCAGGAAGCAAAGTAATTTTTGCAACAGATTGGGCAGAAGGTTGATGGCATACAGAGAGAACCTTAGAGTGTGTGTTGGTTATAGAAGCATGGGAAGCTGTTTTTTGTGTAGGCCATACTATTGCTGAAAAACTATATTCCTTTAAATAAGCTATGTAAAACCGAATGAATGCTGTAAGGATGGAATAACTGTACTGTCCCTGCTTTGAATGTGAATTTGCGTGGTTTTCATAAGTCTCTAATGAAGTTTGTTCCTCCTTGCCTGACCCTGTATTGTCAAGTGTATGACAAATGCCAGAGTGAACTTTGAAGGTAGATAGTTAATAGAAAAAAGGATTAATGTAGTCCACAAAGACCTCTCTAACATATACTGTAAAAACACAGTAAATATCACAAGTTGCCCTTGTTCAATGTTTAAAAAAATATTCAAAGCTTTAATGTTTTGAATAGCCTACTCTGTTCTCTAGTACCTTATTAACAATATTGAATTTTAGTAAATCAACAATTTTTGGCAAGCATGTAGAAGTACAGGTCAAATATAAACTAAAATATCAGCCATAAGAAAAAATGTAAATGTTTTTACAATGCCATTTTCCCCTTATATTTATTCTGCAGCTGTGGCTATATTTAGTAGTAATCCAGTGCATCTTGCATATGGTGAATTATATTTTGATAGAATCTCTTTCTGATTTAGAGACCAATGAGTCATTCCTGTATCCATCATTCTGAAGCTTCCCAACACCTGAATTACACATATTATTTTATGGTAAAGTAATTAACCTGTAAAATTAGAGCCTCTTGAATCTCTACACTTCTTATGAAGAGCAGCAAGTAGAAAAATATGCCTGATGCTTTAACAAGAGCTTCATTTTCATGGCTTTCCAAATCCATTATGAGAATCAAAGTCAGTGAACTCAAGGGAGCTGAATTACAGATAAGGCACACCTACCAACACTTCTGCATCTTCAGAAACCACAGAAGGCTCTGCCACAAATTCATACTGCAACAACTCAACCCAAAATATTATATAAAAAAACCTAAGCATCATTTTATGTGTATCCTTAAAGTGCAGATTTCTTGAAACAATGCCCAGGAAATTAGGTATAACTGACTCAGTGGAGTAAAAATAACTGCTTTCTTCACTGCTTGGTCTCCTGTATACCTTTATGAGGCTTTACTACTTATGAGAAACTAATTTGGGGTTCTATAAAAATTACGAGAAGGGCAATTCAGGGGAGATAAAAGGAGGAATCTGGAAGTTTGGGAAGATACCTGCATGCTCTGTAGTTGCTGTATGAAAGAACAGAAAGGCAAATATCAGAACATCTTTAGTGGAGTCCCCATTGAAAGGGTAGAGGGTCATAAACGATTGGAGCCATGAGCTCAACAAGAGGAGCAGGAGTTCAAGTAACTAGAGGTTCATGAAGTCATGAGATGTTCTGGAGAAAGTACTTAAGCATTATCTTCAAATACAGCTCCAGAGTTACTTTCAAAAATAAGTGTTTCATATTTTGAAGAAAATGTAAATGAAATTTTACTAACCTATGCAGTACATATTTGCATAGATTAGTGAAGTAACTAAGTCATCATTTGCAACACTTGGATTGATGGAGAGCTTTTAAAAGGTGTTTCAATTCAGTTTTTCATTCCTTTCAGCTTACCTGGGGCTTCTTCTGCTCTAGAGAGCATGTTAATGTCTAGGTGACTAGAAAAATACTGTAAAATTTTCCAGGCCGCTTGTTGTGCAATCAAAAATAAAGGAAAACAATAAAAATTAAATCACTCTTTGAGGCAGGTGTCCAAACAATTTTACAGATGTTTCCTTACGTCCCAAAGAAACCAACCCTGCATCCCTTCATTTCAGTGGGACTGCCTGTGGGAATTGGGTGAATATGGACACTTGTGTAGGGCTGAAGCTTAATGAAAAAGGAAAACTGCTACATTGATCAGTATTTGTTTCTGTGTGAACAATGGCAGATCAGCTTAGCCTGCAGAGCACAGTAGATGAGGAATTCAGTTCAGCAAGTGTCCAAAATGTGTGTAGCACTCAGCACGCTTTAACCCAAAAAACACTATGAAAAAATGTCCAGTTTTCTTATCTGTAAATCCCAGAATTTAATAAAAAATGACTCCGATGCGAATTAAAATAAAAAATCCCCATGAAAATCAGGCAGGCAGGAGAGGAAAGATTATGCCAAACTGTCAGTCGTGCGGCACTGAAAGATGTTTGGTACCAGTAGTAGCATTTACTGGCTAATTCTTAACTCCATATACTCTTAAAAACCATGAAGAGTGGTTTATTATAATACAGAACTGCTTGTGCTGCCATAAACTGCAAAAGTTGCTGAAATGAGAATACTGATAAGCAAAGCCTATCAAGAAGCAATAAATTAAACTTTTGTCCGACTTTCTTGTGGAATATTAACTTTCTTCTATCAGAGCCTTGTTAAAAATGGGAGAGTGTTCTTGAGAAAGCTTTGGTGGAGAAGAATAGTGAAGAGAAGAATTTATAGTATTTGGATACTTGAATTATCCTTCTCAAAGTCTCAGGTGGCACAGATAAGTAACAACAAGTTGTCACAAGTAATCAAAGTTTGGATGTCTTGTGCTACAGTATTGACTGTTTGCCGGTACCTACTTGACCATATGTTTTCATCTTACGGTCTATGCAAGGTAATCTCCTATAAAAAATGTTATTAAAATGTGTATGTAAGCATAGTTAAGCACTGGGATGGCTTTATAGGTTCTCTTTTTCCTGATCTAGAACCTAGATATTTGAAAATAAGGCAGTTTCATAAGTACCGATGTGGTTTCCTACAAAGACATTCTTTGTACTTTTCCTTGCAGGACAAAAGAGTTGTTAAGCCTACCACCCTTATAAGAAATGTAGAACATCTGAGAACAGCATTTTTCTTAATAAGCAATATCTCAAAATGGACAGAGTATTTTAGTTTAGTCCTCCCCACTGTGAATGGAATAATTACATTCTCTGCCTTTTATGATTTATTATGTTAATACTGCTTAAAAATGTTTGCTTTAATTTAATTGTAGTTCAAGCAGAAGGGGTATCTTTGGGTTCCATTCCAGGCATCAGTCCCTTAATGTGTAGCCAGTATACGAATTTCTCAAACATCAGGGTCAAGAAATGCATTTGTTTGGCTGCTGAAGTCTGAATGATACTGCATATGGCTTTTTGCTGAAGGCTTCTATTCCAGCAAGCTGTCAGCAGCTTCTGTAACCTAGTTGCCTGAGAAAATGGCCTGGACTACTTGTTTTCTTGGTTACTGTTAAAGAACATGAGGAAGGCTTCCAATTAGAAATCCAGCTTTTTAAGGGGAAGTGTTTCTTATGTTAGTGGCCTAAAGAAACAAGGCATGCCAAAAAGAGTGATTTCAGCAGAAATTTTGTTTCTTACCAAGGGGGAAAGGGGAAAAACAATGTTGTTGATTAACATCAAACACTTCTTCTGACCACAAATAGTCCTGATCTTTTTTCCTGCCCCTCCTGTGGCCTGTCATCTATTCTTTCTGATAGGTGGAAGTGCCAAATGCCAGCAGTGATTCGTGAACTGTGAAATGGCTTTAGAAGCCTGAGTATGAGGGAAGATAGCTGCTTGAGCCCGTTCCTGTAATCAGTACCCATGTCAGTGTTGTCCTGTGCTGATTTTCTCCATTTTATGTGTAAATTTGATTTCCTAGTAAGAAAGGTAATGAAAGCAATGCAAGTTTTTTCTTAAGCATTTGCTCAGCATCGTTCTTCAGCATGTTATAGATACTACTCGTTTTAAAAGCAAACACATCAGGACCATTTGCCAGTGAGCCAAAGATTTTTGTGATCGGAGTAAGTTTTATCTAATACAGTCTCATCAGACACTGTACTGCTGCTAACATGGGCAAAATTAAACAGTACATAGTACCACAGTATTATAGCAGCGGGCTACCTTTCCCTTTGCAGTGGTAAATTTTAGCAGTAAGAGCTAGGCAAGCAGTCCCTAAATCACAATTTAACTATGCTGTCAGAGTACTGTTTCTGCCAGATACATTCTGTCTCCACTGGGGGCATTGCCAGTATAGTCATACCAGCATTTCCTCAGAGGTGTGCAGCTTGTTTTTTCTCAGGTGAAGTACCCAGGCAGACCTCTAACTTTCTGGTAGCAAGGACTCCACAGTAGGAGATGCTGATCAGACATTGGGAAGCAGCTATTCTTTTGGGTTTTTTCCTCCTGTAGCAGTTTCTGCCCCTGCATACTGCACAATGGAAAGTGGATTTCATGTAATAATGTTGTCTTATTTGGCCAGCTGCCGGTATTTCCTCAAGAGTATAAGGATGTGAATAAAATCAGTGTTAGTGAGTCAAGGAGTAAGGGCTTCATCACGTCTGCTTAAAAAGCTGGAATTGCCTCTTGTAACTCTCCTGGACCCATGCATGATTAGGGAGGAGAGTGCAGACAGTGTGTGAATTTGACCACTACATTGCTATTCATGTATGGGATGGGCAACAAAGACCTGGTTGTTTACATACAGTGTAACAGCATGTGTCTTACTCAGTGGTTTGTGTGAGCAATTCTGTTTTGCATTTTCTTGGAACTAAACTGTTTGCAGCATAGTATGGTTCTGGAAGCCATTTCTGTAGTACAAAATATGTTTTGGGATGTGGACATAGATGCATGAATCAGTGGCAACCTACAAAAAAAAAAAAGTCCACAGATGGGAAGTCCTAACTTGTATAACTGATGCTAGGCATCATAGATGTTCTCCATTTCCGCGGTCACTCTTCTCTTGTGCAAAGAATGGTCCCAATCCTGGGAATTCTGAAGCAAAATCAGCTTTACTCGTATGGGACATCGCAGCAGAATTATATCAAATTGGGTAGGTTAAGGAATTGCAAGTCACACAATACCTAAATTGCTAGAAGTACGGTGTGGGTTTTGGGTGGAGGGCTTCTTGTGCTTTACTCCTGTTTTAACATTAGCGAGACCTAACTATGACCTAACAACTTAACAGAAGGAACTGCTTCTAGTGAGCTTTATTTTTTTACAAAAACTATGGTAGTGAAAAACCCACCCTGCAGTACTTACTATTCTGTCAAAATTTCCTCTGAAATATATTAAGTTCCTGGAACAATGATCATTTACAGGGAGGTTCTTTGTGCTAGTGATATGATTAAAACAATTTTTTAGATGGGTGGGGTTTGTTAACAGGGGCCAACATGTCAAACTTTTAATCCATTAATAGCATTCACGTTATCTTTATATTTTTACCAAATGGCAGATAGAATCCAATTTAACTGCTTTTATGTCACTTTCTTGTCTTTATTTCATAAAAACTGGAGTGATGCCATTGTTCATAAACAAGGCTTGAAAAATCAGAGTAAACTGCCGAATACCATCAAATACTTGGCTCAAATTCATTTTGGCGAATAAGCAAGTCCAAGTGAACTGCCAGCGCTGACTAAAATTCTGCTTTGTTTTTAGCTGAAAATGTGAAGTAGGTCCATCTAAACTAGTATTCAGCTTCATTGTACATAATTTCTAACACCATTGCAACTTCTAGTCTATACATAACTGTTAACAGATAAGCCTGTGTTGTTTAGTTTTGCTCTGAGGAGGATGGATAGCAAAAACACATTAGTTCAGCAAATTTTCCTGTTTTCAATTCTTATCCTCTAGTGGCTGCATTTTATCATTGTTTTCAACTAGTAGGGGAAAATTGTTAGTGTTTGGAGGTACTATACTGGGGAAACTTAAAAGTACTAGTGAAGAGACAATTTTTATGCATTCCCAGACCTGTTTATTAGAGGTCATGTGATATGTGCTGCGTAGCCTTGGGCCTCTTTTCTTACTTCATTCCAAATCACTGCTACAAGATTTGCATTTTTAGTGATGGGTGACAAATGGCATCACAGTCAAGATTCTAAAAGTGAATTATTAACTGGTACCCAAATGAAAAGATACTACAGTGATCATAGAATGGTTTAATTATCCTAGTTGTGCATGCGCTGCCTCACGTGGTTGTACCTCTGCCTTTCTCAGAAGCTGTGAAGGTGGTCTGCACTAGCAGTGTTCAGGGACACAGGAGGGTTGGCACTTTTCATCTCCTTCCTGGCTGGTAGCATTCACCTCCCCAGCTAAGTTCAAGTGCAGAATTTCTATTTGTGAAGTCAGTGCAAGTCTCATCTTGCTACTGGGGTTTTCTCAGGTTACAGAATTCTGTTCTTATGGGAGAACATGGGAACAGGTGAGGGTCAGTATTCCCTCTCCATCATAAGGTCAAATCTGCAAGGAATAGCATCTGTATCACATGAGCAACCAGAAAGTTGGTGTTGGACAATCTTTCTATTCTCCCAAGAATGAACCCCAAAATATTAAATAAAATCACTGTTTCAGAATACTACAATTTGGGGTGGGGGTGTTAAATGTTTCTGGCCCTTATTTGACTTTGGGATGATAAATCTACTATGTTGACTGCATTCGTTGGAGTTTTTGTATTTATCTTGTCTATTTCCCTTTTGTTGCCCTTAGACACTTCCATTCAGGATGACATTTCATTGGCACTTTGCTGGAAAATGCCAGGTGAAACACACAGCAGAAGCATTTTGGTGTGAAGTGTGAGTAGTTTAGGTATTTAGGAATAAATCACATTTGAAATGAGATACTATTAGGGCGAGTGAATTCAGAACTGTTCAGTAAGTCATGGTCTACAGGGTGCTGAGACTTAAGTTTACTATTAATCCAACTTCTTTTCATAAATATGAAGATGTTTGATAACTCTACATATTGTAGTCTGGATTCTGGGGCTAGAAGAAACATCATTCAGGAATAAGGCTTTCTTGCACAAGAACTTCAGAAAGTCTTCTTTTTATTCCCCCTTAGGATGGGTTAACAAGACTGAGGTTGGACCAAAAGAGTGCTGTGGTTATGCCTTCCAGAACCTGAGGTATTGTTTGTGAGATAGGGGTGGAATAAAGGGTGTCATGTCCCATTTGATTTAGTGGTGGACAGCTCTGAAATCTGATTTTATACTCTGGAGCGCAGTGAAAACTTGAAAATCTGAAGATAGTCTTATTGCAGCCATACTGACTGTGTAGCCTTTAAATATGAATTCAGTAAACTGATAAAGATTAAATTGTCTGATTAGTTACATCTTGCCAGAATGCACAGGTCTTTATTCTCCCAGACACAAATAAGTTCTGTTATTATTAAATATTTTCACGGGTTTTATCACTGTGATATAAGACTACTTGTACACTTGCTTGAATAGAAATAACATTTATGGTAGGATTTTTCTTTTTCAGTTCAATCAGACTTTTCTAATTTTTTTTTTAAAATACAATACTGGAGAGAGTAATTGCTGTCTATGTGCATATTGCACTGTATGTGACTTGGCATGTGATTGCACATGCAAGTGATACTCAGCTGGGGTGTTGTGTTGACACTGCATTCAAGGTAAAATACGCTGAGCAAATAAAAATGTCATTAAAGAATAGACTTCTCCAAAGAATAAGCTAGCTGCATATTGAAGTTAAGTGTTTAAGAGTTCTTTAATGTCATTAATATACCTAGACTGGGGGTGGGAAGGGGGATAGGGCTCTGAGATAACCCACAGGCAGTATTGTAACATCACTTGTGCATTTAATTATATCCTGTTAACCATCAAGCTGTTTGCATTTCTGATTCTACAAAGTGCCTTCAGCATTACTAAAACAGCTTTGAAGCTTTCTCCCTGTCCAATAATCTATCAATTTAATTAGTACATAAGATAGCTGATGAGATGAGCAAATACCTTCCCAAATAACTGATGTGCCAGTTTTGCAGCAATAAAAGCCTCATAGTCATCCTCCTCCCCACTGTTTACTGTAAATCAGAAAATCTGAAGTTTGTTTCTCAATCTAAAGGAGTAGGAAAAAGCAGACAAAAACAATAAGCTATTCTACTACAAGACTCTTTGGTCATAAATGAAATAATGAAATAAAATATAGTCACATAGTCTTGACTATGTATGACCAGTTCATTGCCTGAATAGCTTCAGAAACTCTGACCTTAGTTTTCAGTAGTCTGGGGTCAGCCATATTTTATTTTCCTTTCATTGTGTCCTGGTTTGAGGTAAAACAGAACTAATAATCTTGCATACAACTGATTACCTAGTTGTCTGGCTTTTCAGCATCACTCTTGCCAACCAACTGCACAGTAATTAAATAATTTTGCAAACTGCAAACATTATTTTGGTAAAATTTTGAGATATCTTTCATGTCTAGAGGAGAGTTCAACAGCAACATCTGAAGTATGTAAACAAAGCAAGATAGCTAAGTATGATTCAACAGCATGTATGATTCTCCAGGTATTTGTGCTGTCTGTTAGAAAAAGTTCATGGCAATAAACTTTGGGCATATAGGACACCTCGTTCTCATGTTAAAATGGTGTGGCTGGGGGGGAGTGTTCACTTTTTTTGTTCAATTATATGTAGTTTGTGTCTCAGGACTGATCTCAACTAGGTGGAATATTCCAGATCTCTTAGTATCCCACTAACTGATGAACTGAAGAACAGACTAACCAGACTTATAGTGTCTTCATCAAAAGTGGCAGTTAGCTTTTAATCATATGTGTCACGGTAATATTTGTTAGATGTGCAAATAATTTGTATGATATAATGTCTGTAATGCCACCTCTGAACTGAATGTGACTGATAATATTGAAAAGATCAGATTAATAGTATGATGAGGCAGATTTACTGCCTAGCTCTTGATTTGTGAACAGTGTTATATTTTGATTAGGAATGTCTAATGGCTTCTAATGGTTTAAGTATTGCAATATTGGCCACTGTCTTTCGTCTTCAATCATTGCTTAGTTTCTTATGAGTCTGCAGAGATTTTTGTCATAGAGAATCCTATTTCAAGTGCCTGGAATAGATAATCTGTTTCTCATTCTGATACTTGAATCATTGTAACATCTTGCAGTGCTGCATCAGCCTGAAAGAGATTGCTACAGAATCCCACTTACTGCTGTTGTCCTTCTCTTGGACAGAAGGACAGATTGCTTCCTCATCTCCCTCCTAGTCCACCAAAATGTTTGGATAGTTGGAAGGTGAAGTTCACTTGCCATTTCCTTGGCTGAGATGATAACTCTACAAAAGTCTCAAAGTTTTTTGGCACAGTAATAAGAAAAGGGAACAGGGCACAATGGTATTGCTTGCAACCCCATAGACAGAAAACAATATTGATGAATTCTCAAGGGCACTAGCCAGTTCCCTCCCCGCCTCAATCTGTCAGGAACAAGTGCAACAGTATTAGACCTGTCAAGGAATGGCCAGGCAAAAAAAGGAGATCACTCATAAGTGTCAGTGACAAGATTCTGAATTTGACGGCAAAGCAACAAGAGGAATAAGGATGACTTGATAATGGAAGTGCATAAGCAGCACTTCAGGCAATAAGAAAAGCACATGGGAATGAGAATGAGCTGCTGTCAGTGTATCTCCTTCATGGTGATGACGAGGGAGACTTAGAGTTTCATAATGACAAGCTTGAGAAAGTGTTCCAGGCTATGAGCTGCAGAGAGTCGAATTCCCCTGGAAATATGAACACCATGAAATCACCTTGATGGTACCTGCATGCTAAAAAAATACTTGGAATGGTTTCTGGAAGAAGAAAGGATGCATGGACCACAGGCCACCGCATTGGCAGCAGTATGGGCGTTCAAGGTACAGCTGTTCTTTTAAATTCCAAGAGCAAATTCAGCAACTTTTACAGACCCTACCTTTAATATTTATCTTACCTGGTCAATGAATGTATAAATGTAATAAGCTCATTCTAGCATCAAAGAATTTTCTTAAAGTGAAGAGAAATCAGTTTCAAGATCTATAGTTCAGTTCAACACATTCAGCTAAATTAATTCAGCAAAACTGGTGCTGTCCCATCAAAATGAAAACCTACACCACAGGATATTTTTAAAAGAACTTGTGATAGTATTATTATGATCTGAAGAGGCTATCTGGTATATAGAAATCCCAGATTTAAGAACTGGTTCAGCTACAACCTGACAGAAAACAAACTCCAGTCCAGAGCAGGGACTCAAGGGTTTTTTGCTATGGAGAAAGCTCGTTCCCACAAAACTATACTTGCATATACCTAAGCCATACCACAACACCAACAAGATTCACACTTCCATCTACAGGATCAGAGCACTCAGAATGAACAAGTTCATTACAACCCAGGAGACTATAGGGGAAAAACTGATTTACTGAAAGATTATGAATAATTACTGTCAACACATTTTTCATCAGTCTGTGGAAAAATTATTTTGGAAGGCAAGGCCATACCCAGTATATAAATCTTTCTGTAGGCTTAACATTCCTTTAACTTCTTTATTTTGTAACTGCAGACTGGAGAAGACATGGCTCAATATTAGCTTGATTGAGATCTTCATATCTCTTGTAGTGACTGTATCTTAATACCATTTAATTGCAAACAATATAACATTATATGCTGTTACATTTTTGGCAATGTCAGTCCAGCATCCTAGATACAAGTGCTGGGATTCGTGATTTTACTCGTAGAGCTACGTGTGTGATTCTGGAGATAGCATTCTGTTACAGCTGAGTCTTATGGCAAAGTGTTTCTGCAAGTAGTCTGACAACCAAATATCCCTGAAAGGTGAGTGACAGGAGGAGCTGATGCTGCCAGGAAATGCACAAGGGAGAATGTTGACAAAAACTAACACATCGTTGTGTTTCATTCTGAGGTCAAGTGCATTTGTTTAACTTCTGAGCAGTTGTGTTACTTAGTCTTGAGTGTTGAGTCTTATGTTAAACAGTGCAGACATGAGATCTTTTGCATACCAATTCAAGGTATAAAAAAAGAAGTTGGAATTAAGACCAAGACTGATGTTGCATTAATAAGCCCAGTCCTGGCAGATTAGCCAGCTAATGCTGTACTGCTGACAGTGAGACTTGGTCAGAAGAATGTTTATGGCTAAAAAAGTTAATTTGTTCTATGAATTGCATGTTTTTGCAAGAAATTACAAAGCAAAATTATTATTGCCCTTACATACTGTAAATTGACATTAAAAGTTTCAAGGCTTTTGCACGTGGATGAGCATCTTGGCTTCTTGTATCCAAGTTCTGGAACTATTTTACCATAGTTAAATTGATGACTCATTATGCTATAGTCCTTGAAGTCACCACAGACATTTGCCACAATTTGAAATCCATACAGTTCAAGATTGTTTCACCCTGCGAAGGAATGACTAAGACACCTGGCTCTGCCTTATTCTCATCTAAGGCAATGTACTGGCACCATAACTGTCTCCAGAGAAAAAATGTTATGTTATCTCATAGCGAGTCAGTTAGGCCTTTTTGTTTCATCTCTTTTGGAATGAGTCATGGTGCTTGGATCACTCCAATGTGTGTGTCAGTTGGCCTGATGCTTGGAGAAAATTTTAAGGGAAGAGCAGAAAGGGTTCCATGGAAGACAATGATGGCAGGAGATAGCATGGGTCTGTAGTCGGGAAAACAAGAAAAAAAGCTACAATTTGTTTTAATGGCTGTTCTATCAGTGAGTGATAAAGGACCTGGGATAAATCCCTGTTAATCTGTGTCCATATTCCCATCTGTGAAATGAGAATAACAGCATATTGTTTAATCACGTTAAAGCAGATTAAGAAATGTATAGTTCTACCTCAATAATTCCTCCCTGATTCCAGCACCATCACTTAGAAATCTGCAAAATGTAGCCCAGTGAATACCTGTCCTTTACAGCTGTATGCAGTTACAAGTCCTATTTATCCTCTTGATTTTTTTTTAAGTAGGGATGTTTAAGAAAAGAAACAAGTGGAGAAGCCAGAAGGTGGAGCGTGGCTCGCATAAAGTCTGCCTTCTGTCTCAACCACATTCCTCTCTAGTGACTTGAATGTTCTGGGTGGTTCTCTGTATTAAATTAGAAATAGACAGATTGCATCTATCACTTGTGGGCTAATAATGTCTCTGCGTATTTGCAGGAAGCTCCCTGCAGTGATACTGAAGACTTTGAGATGCTGATCCTGATAGTGGTATCTTAAAAGATCAGAATGAAGAAGTGAGTCAAATTTCATATAGGCTGTTGGAAGAGAAGGAGGAATTGTCATGAATCTTTCCCAGGTGCCAAAAACTCCCACGCTTATGGTGTGTTTTCACTAGGACTGAGTCTGAGCATTTAATGAAAAAGCTGACATGCTTCTAACATGGAAGTAGGAAGGAAGTAAGTGGCAGGGACCTGGAATTAACTGTATGGATAATGCAATGCAAGAACAAGATGAGTGAACTCCAAGAAAATTTGTGCCATACTGTCTTCCCACTCCCTTTTTTCTTAATATACTTGTAAAACACGTACTGCGTATTTTGATGCCTAAAAGGGAAAGGTCATTTATCTTCAAGTTCCTTGGGTATTATTAGTCTTGTTTCTGCCTGTGCTCCCCTTGGAAACTACTTAAGCATCTGTGATAACAGCTACAAGAGAGCTTTGCTGGTAACGACCACGTGATCCACTAGAGATGCACCCCTGCGTGTGTATGTATATGGAACAGAAGATTTATTGCTGGTACCTGATGCATGTCTGTCTACCTCCCACAACTCTGTAAATCTTCTTGGCTGGAGTAGTTGTTGCTTTGAACACGAGATCATGTTTTGTGTTTCCCAGCTTCTGGTTCCTTGCTCATTCTTCAGTTAGGCTTTCTTTCAGCAGTCAGTGCTTGCAGAGCTTTCAAAGTTTTGTTTCATTTCCTGGGTCTTTTGTTTTCTGCTTTCTAAAGTGGAAATTAAGAGAGTTGTGTATTTCTTTATTGCAAGTAACTCATTAAACTCTTGAAAAAGACAGAAGTCAGTGTATGAAGTTAAAAAATGGTGCAATGAGAAGTGTAAAGGAAGATTGATTATCTTATTCTAGGATTCTTTCATAAATCGCTTATAAATATTGTGTTGTTGGCTCTGAACAGCAACTGTTCTTGCTATGATGGAGTCCCCCACAGGAAATGCAAGCTGCATCCATTCCACAGATGACAAAGTTGCAGGCAGCAAAACTAACTTGACAAGAGGGTTTTCTTTCAACAAAGGTCTTCTGTTGACACCTGGAGTTTTGTTAAACACTCCAGTATCAGCTAGAGGCGTGTGTAATTTTCATGTTAGGTCACCACTGTAAGACTGGCAAAACTTTGTAGTATTGACTTATTGCAGTACAGTGGTGTTGTTGGCATGGGTCATTAGTTGCCACTGTAGTATTGTTGTTTTCCCAGAGTAGAACATTTCATAAGTTAGTGGAGCTGGGAACCCTCTGGCCACTTCTAACCTTCTCTTCTGTGTATATCAGAGTGTAAATATTTGAGGTATAGTTATTGTAAAGTACCACAGCTTGTTTCTGCTTGGAAAAGAAAGTTTCTGAGAGAAAGTAAATGAACAACATATAAACTTAAATATAACCCATTTTCCTACCATAGCTTTTTTTCGGAAAACACATTAAGTCACTTCCAAGGGAATAACACACAAAGAAGCAGTTTTATTTAGTTAGTTAAATTAATTCCATTTTAATATTTCCATTAGCCATTTTAAACTTCACACTGCAAAGTAATAAAATCCTCCAAATATTGACAGATAGAAAAGTAAATGCCACCCAGCCATGACAAGCTGTTTTTCAGCCAACCTCCTAGAGATAGGAAGGCTGCTATCATAACTTATTTATATATTAATAAGGCACGTGATTTTTATCGCTAGTTATTCTCTTCTAGCAATTAAGGCAAAGCTGATAAAATCTTTGCTAAGTCAACATTTTTGTTTGTTAACTTCTGAAAATTCATAGCTAAAGATCTTTCTGGCCTGCACACTGGGAAGAAAAGGATAAAGCTTCCCTTGTAGAGCGTGAGACTGAGTTAGACATGAATGGAAGAAAAGAGAAGAGTCAGCAGGGATGTATAGGAACCAGAACTGGTACTGGCAGACCTGTGCTTGGTTACTGGAGGTGCACGGTTGACTGCATGGTGAGCGTGACCAGTGGTGCTACTGGAGCATCAGGGGCTAATATTTGAATGAATTGCAGAGTGAAACAGTTTGATCTTTCCTTCTAATTAGGCTTTATATCTTTAATGTAAGCTTGACAGCTATAGTTGAGACCATGTGTGGGAGGAGGGCCAAAAGGCTGGGTGAATCCTGAGAGATTTAGTGCACTCAACTAGTGATCTTACATGTTCTGCTCAGTAACTTCTAGCCACAGAGGAAAATGGACTTTTGCATATGCCAATGTCAAGGGCAAATTACCACTTACCTTGAGTTCAAAGACAAAATCCTTCATTTTTCAAGAGGAGGTTCTTACAGTTACTAATTATGGACCTGACCCTTGGCCGCTTGTTCTTGCAGTAGACTTAAAATATTTAAATAATGAATATTCATGAGTTTTATACACACTAAGGAAATATTTCCAGAATTGTAAATATTTGAAAGGTAGAACATATCTTTATAAAGGCACTTCACATCTTTTCAGATTTGTCCCTCTCTGGATTCAAGGCTAGAACTTCAGCTAATGACAACACAGCTCCAGAAAGTCTTCTATCAGCTGAGAAACTGCCCTCTTTAGTTAGTGTTTGCCTGAGAATCATAATAATTAGCATTTACTATAAAGTATAAATGTTTTCTACTGTATAATTGCATAAGGAGACAGCTAATCTTTGGGGAGAGCACACTTGGAAAAAGGGTCTATATAGCACATATGGGAAGAGTATAGTTCCTGGCCTCTGGACAGTGACATTCATTCCTTCAGCAACACTAGGAAAGTAGCTAATAATCTCAATTTTGAATAGTGTGTAAAGTGTTTTGTCACATGTCCAGTGTGCCGTGCCTTCTAGGAAGACGTGTTGTTCTGTTTAATATGATTATCCAGGCACAAACGTAAAAGTATGTGTGTATTAACAAAATGTTTCAGTGAATAATTTTTTAAAACTTTCTCATTACCTGAAAAAAAATCCACCATATACTGGAATGTCTGGCAAGAGATACCTTTGTTCCTTGACAACGAAACTTATGACTCAAATAAGGTGAAGAGTCTAAATAGAAATGGAAATCCTGGGACAAACCTTGCATCACACACTTTCCGGCTGAGCAAACCCCCTAGTAGCAGCTAAAATTCTGATTCAGTGTGATATGCATAGGGATGCAAAAAGGAAGACGCCTTTAAGTGTCTGTCTTCACTACTAGGCCATGAATTTCATAGTAGAACTGAGATACTACTAAACCAGAAATTTGGTTTAGGAGAATTTTACAGCTGTTGCTGGTTTTAACCAGCTAACTCAGCCTTTCAAGCTATGTAATCTTTAGTAAAAAAAGCAGTATCAAATACAGTTTTGTTAATGTATTTAGCACTAATAGGCTTCCTAATTATGATTATTATTCCTAATTATACTTTTTCCAAATTTTGAGTTTGATTTTGCTATTCACTGTATCTTTAGTTTCTAATCAGTTTTAAGGTTAGCGATAAGGGATCCAATGGTTTCATGTACAGAGGGAAGGAAAGGCATAAAAGTGCCATCTCACTGCTCCAGAAATCATTTTGGAAATTTGTTCTCTACATGCTGTATCCTTAAATTATCTCAACAGGCCTTGCTGACTTTATACACTGAATTGATGAGGCTCCGTTTAACCTGCAAATCTTATAGCTAGCAAAACCAAGTTATATTTTCTTAGCCAAAATAGAACTGCATAAAACTGTTTTGTAATTTACTCTTAAGCCACAGTAGCTCAAGTCACTGTAGAATTGTAAAATACAGTACAGCTTAGGTTCAATAAAACAAAGTGAATGAAGTGTTAATTTGATAATCGAGTGGTTCATCTGAGTACTGAAACACAATAGGGCATGCCTTACTCCATCGTAATAGGCTCAGGGGTGTTACAATGGTCTCATGCCTTCAACCACCCAAGAAGCACAGTAATGTGTAGTAAAGTGTGCCCAACGGGCTTTGTTGCAACTGTAAAGTAGGTTTCTGTCGGAGCTGTTTTCATTCTAAGAGATGGACTGTTTTGTTTTAACCATGCTTTGAAAAATATTTTCAGTAGACACAAAGGTTGTTTAATATAGGTATGTACAGGGACAGAGTACACATGAGGGAAGTAGAAACTACACTTATTTTTTGTTTACCACCCTTTCTGAAGTTTCTTAATATATTCAGATAAAAAAAATGGAGAGGGGTTCAGGAATAAGGCCTTTATTAACTGAATTTTTAATAATAGTACAAAGGTAACAGAATTTCATGTCATAACTAAGACGACAGTAGAGACTTTCCATTAGTTTTACAGAAAAGGCCTGTACTACTGGAGTTTAGTCAAATACTGAGGTTTTGGTGTTGGTTTTGGTACTATGTTTAAGAATGGCAGTAGCACAAGCGTGTTATTTCCATAGTCTTAAAGTCCTGATTCTTCAGTGCTATTCATCTGAGCCATGCCTGTCAAATGGCTGAGGTTCCACTGCTATCTTTGGGACTTTGTATAAATCGCCTATCATGATTGTAGCCCAAGGTTCATTGGTTTAGGTAGTACTTCCCCGCTGCAAAATATTGAAAGTGTAGCCTGACAATCTAGATGTGTAAGTAATATTTTTTGCTTTTCTTGCCCACCTGCAGTCTGCTTTTAAGCATTCTTTGTCTTTGCTCTTTGGAATTTAATGTCCTTTTCACAGTTCTACAAAAGGCCCTTTCTGTTCCCCGCTACCAGAAGCATCTACCTGACCAAGCTCTTAGTCTCTGCCTGCATAAGCAACTTAGCACCCTTCATTTCTGTTCCTATGAGTAGGTAGGTTTGATAGCAGGGAGCTGTGAAGACACCCCTCTGCTCTCAGGATTTCTGAGGATCATGTCGTGCTTCATGATGCCATTCACAAGAATGGAATGCTGGGCCCCAGCACTTTGTCTCTTGACAAGACTGTAAGACACGAGACAGTTGGAACTGACAGATATTAAAGGATCGTGTGGTGGGTCTCTTGTCTGAAGACCTGTATGTACTGTAAAGAAATCTTTTCTTTCACTGCATTTTAGGATTGCATCCTTGAGAAGACTTTTTGGCAACTCCCCTGGCACAAGCAAGCTGCTTGAAATCCTTAGTTGGAAGCCTGAGATCTCCAGCTGAGTTCTGCAGTGAATCAGGGAAAGGTGGATGTTGTTAAGGATGACAGTATCTCTTTCTCTTTATGATAGTGTCCTCTTTAGGATCAGAACACATATTCCAGGTCTAATGTTATCACATGACACCTTTCTTGTATAGTGTTACAGAGGGAGAGTAAGAAAGTTGTATCAAACAGTATCTATAACTGTTTGGAATGCAACCATATGTAGAATCATAGAATGGTTTAGGTTGGAAGGGACCTTAAAGATCATCTAGTTCCAACCCCCTGCCATGGGCAGGGACACATCCAACTAGACCAGGTTGCTCAAAGCCCTGTCCAGCCTGGCCTTGAACACTACCAGGGATGGGGCATCAACAGCTTCTCTGGGCAACCTGTTCCAGTGCCTTACCACCCTCATAGTGAAAAATTTCTTCCTGATAGCTAATCTGAATCTACCCTTTTCCAGTTTGAAGCCATTACCCCTTGTTTTATCACTACATGCCCTTGTACAGAGTCCGTCTCCAGCTTTCTTGTAGTCCCCCTTCAGATACTGGAAAGCCTGCTGTATATGAGTCATGGGCATCAAAACCAGATTGGAGTCTGAAACATGCAGCAGCATCTCTTGTTTCAAGAGCTCTGTCCCCTTCACTCACTCTAGTAGCACTGCTGCTACTAGCTGACCAAAGGCATTTTTTAATTACAGTACTAAATTTGAAGCTTAGCCTATTATGTTCTAACAATATGCTTATTAAACCTTAATTGCATGACTGTTACTCACCATCATTGCTCAGTGTTTGAAATAGGATCTTCTAATTGAATAAAGCACAACCAGGCATAGTATATGCTGGCAAACTGTAAAAGCTATGATTCCAAGATTAATGCTCTTCTTTGAGGTTGTCTTCATGCTGTTGTTAAGAGACACAACTGTGAGAAGTCTGGCAAGAGGAATTTAGTTTATGCTGCTGAGCAATGAAGTCAACCTTCAACTGAAGGTTGTTTTTTCCTAACAGTATTTTGTGGAGGCTGCTAGTGTCTCTTTTGTAAGGCAGATAACTTGTCCTAAGGCTCCCATCAGTTGGAGAACTGCTTCAAAACTTCAAAAGAATAGCTCAGTTTTCAGAAGACTGTTAATCCCAGGGTATGATGTCTTCACTGTGCTTTTGACAAAATTAGTATCTGATTTTTGCAGCTGCTTTTATACTAATGGATCTCTACTATTTATGAAAACCCCATTGGCTTTATCATTTATTTTACTGCAATATCTAGGATCTTGACTGTGGACAAGCCTATTGTCTCAAGCACTTTGTGAGCAGAATAAAAGGACTGTTTGGGCTTACAGTGATTCACGTCAGCCCTAATGAAACAGCCACTTGCTTTACTGTTATTGTGATGGGAATTTCTCCAGTCACGGGCCAGCTCCGTACAGGCATAAGGAAATAATTTTCTGTTATCTCTTTACACAGGCAAAAGGAGGAAACCGAAAAGGAATTGTAAGAGAGTGGGGCAGCTCAATATACTCAGCCACTTTTATGATGCTATTTACCCGTGCCACCCTCTTTCTTTCTCATTCTTCTCTCTGTATTAGCAAACCACCATTCCTTTTGCCATCCCCAGCCTTGCCAGCTTCTTGTGTTCATACTGTTTCCATATTCAGCTCATTGCAGCTTCTTGATACAAATGCTAACTCAGATTTGTAATTCCAGAGGCTGCTTTGGTTCCTCACTGGAAGGGAGGTGAAATCAAAACAGTGTGGACCACCAACACCTTGTGATAGAACATGGAAAATTACAGAAAGCATGCTAGCAGGCAAGATTTGCATTCAGATTTTTGAGGTTTGACCCTTACTTCCAAACACAGATGACAGAAAACTCTTACCACCATGCTGTCCACCAGAATTGCTCTCATTGCATCTCAGCCTTTAGTATGACATAACGTCTTAAGTCTTCTAGGTTATGAATTTATGTAGCTCAAATGGTTTTGTATTCCCTAATACTGTGAAAGGTAAGTGTCTATTCCTGTATGAAGAAAAATGCTGGTCAAAGTGAGACAGGTATAGTAGGCAGGGAAATGTCAAAAGGGGACTTTAAACATTCTTCCAGAAAGAAAGCATGAGTTTTTTGTCTGTACTGCAATCTCTGGAACGAATCACCAGGAAGAACAAGGTAAGAAACAGTTCCATTAAAAAACATGTGATGGGCATAACTAGTTGATTTTTCATGAAATAAAATCTGAGATAAGTCATCTATTGCTTTACTAATTACATCATTGAAAAACTGGCCTTTTCCATATCCTGCCAGGCAGCTACAGAAACAATGTATTTGACCATCCGGAAATGCTCACGAATAAATTCCCTAAAAAAACTCATTACATCAGCTAACCACAAGGTATGTGCTTGAACCGTGTGCTATAGCTTCTCCCTTTTTCTCCTTTCAGAAAGAGAAAAGAACCAATTGGAAAGGTCCACGAACATAACTCCTTGTGGCCATTTTAAACTACTGAACTAGTTTAAGGCTTCATTGCTGCAAAGGGCTGAAAGGGCCTGCCTTGGCTGTGAAAAGGTCAAGAAGACACAGGCTGAACAGTCTATCTGAACTAGAAAGAATTGTTTTTGCATACCCAACACATTGGGGAAGGCAGTGATAATACAAATGCTGTGTGTAGTTTCCAGTATTTATAGGAGGCTGTGCACCCATCACCTAATGACTATTTCCTTGCTGATGTGACCCTTGCAAGCCCAATGCAGCTTAAATCCTACTGTATCAAAATGACTGGTGTGAAACTGTATTTTCAGAGTAATGAAGTGATTTGCTTGTCATATAGCCATCTTTTCAACTAGAGATTTGCATTCACAGTGAAATACCCCTAGGGATGTAACTGTCACCAGGAATTCTAGTTGCAAATAATTTTAGCAACAAGTGCTTGAGCCTTAAACTCCCAAGCGGCAACAAGACCTATGGTTTTGCCATCAGAGCTTCTACCAGTCACTGAAGTATCAAGACCATCTGTTTTGTGATATATAGCATGGTATCCATGGTCGCCAGTGAATGCCTCTAAATTTCCCATGCCATGCCTCTAATGAAGGCTGTATCAAAATCAATCTAATGCAATGACTTAAAGATGAGGGGATGCACAGGGAGCACCAGTTTGATTTTTTAGAAGGAAATCATCTAGTTCTTTAAGGTGCTGGACAAAGAAGAGAGATGATTTCCAGGTAATCTGCAAAATGAGCAAACTGCTCTGCTCCCACCACTCTGTTCTCAGTACTAACCTTGAAGAAGGTATTCTTTTCAGTTATATCATTTATAGGACCCTAGCATAGTGAGACAGTGCTGGCAGTCATAATATACTATACAAAGAGTGGGTGTCTGCTGAAGTTTATCGGTATTCCAGGTAGGTGCGAATTGAACTTGTGTTCTAGGCAAACAACAGTCATGGAGAGAAAATACCTGAACTTTTTTATTTGTGTTGGAAGCATGTTACTGATTTTTCTTACTGGTTGGCACACGTTGGTATCAGATATAATTAGGAAATAGTTTTGAGTAGCATTTTGGAATATGTGCTTATAAACATTGATCTGGTGAGCCTTACAGAAAGGGAAGGAAGTTGCATTTAAATTGTACATCAAAGACATGAAAAATAAAAGGAATTAGTTGGATGTTGGCCAACCTATTTCCTCTTACCAACATATACTTTTCATTCTTCTGCAAGAAGCAAGGAGAGAGGCACAAAGCACTCCTATTTTCCTTCTTTAAGGCAGTTCCTCTCAGGCTTTGCCAATGAGCAAGGTCAGTTTTCTCAGGCTGCAACCTTTTTCACATCTGAATTATGTTGGCAGATAGCCCTGGACAGAACCATTTGTAACAGAGCTCCTCAAGTTATAAGGCCTTTGTCCAAAGTCTATTAAAGTCAGTGTGAAAGTTTTCACTGAAGTCTATGGATGTGGTGTTGGGGTCTCAGTGGGGAGTTTTTCTTTAAAAGCTTGTTTTTATAGATGTTTAAATCAAATAAGATGGAGCCCATGGCAGTAGCCCAACACTTGAATTTTTAAATCAGATGAAATTATTTGACATTTAACATAAGTGGGGCAAAATTATTAGTTCTCTAATTGCTTTGTTAACTTTAGAAGTTTGATCTGAAGCTTACTGACATTAGCATGGCTTTGTTAAATAATGAGTGTCTGATTGGGAGTTAGAAGTATTTAAGCATAACTAAAATGGAAGTAAAAGACAAAAGAAAGGAAAGATTTAGATTCTCGTGTTTTATTATTTATAACAGTTGGGGAACTGTTATAAAAAAAATCAGCATATAGATAGTGAGAACAGGAATATAGATTCAGCTGAAACAAAATTATGGAGTTACTCCTTTTTGTCATTTGCTTTTTATACTTTGGTAAGAAAAATGTTCTGTAGATTCCAAGCATAAGGAACAAAAAGGATGCTAGGGAGGTAGGATATTACTACAAATATTGCAAGCTTGCTCCAGGTTTTATAAATAACTTGTGGAAATGGTTTCTGTGTTGTGAATGTGAATGCAGAGAGCTCAGGTAGCCTGTAATTTGTCAGTTTCTTTGTGGTCAGTGGGAGTTGCAGCAGGATAAGAGCACAATGGTCTGGAAAGTAATTCACACTTTTGTTGATATGCCTCTCTTTTTCCAAAACAAATTGAGGTGTAATTGCTTCAAGAAGAATTGTTAGTCTTATAAGGCCTTTTAGAATTACTAGATTAAGTATTTCATTAGAAAAGCTGAGCGCTTCTTCCTTTCAGTTTCCCTTCTTTTCCAGGAATCGATAGCAATAATCCAATAATCTTGATTTGGATGGAAACACAGGAAAGAAACTGTTGCATGGAATAATATGTCGTTGCATACTTGGCTTTACTGCAACCTAGTCTGTAAAACAGTATGTCAATTAATAGTCCCCTTGCACAGAACAACTCGGTTTCTGCTGTAATGTATCACTATATCCTTAACCTTTCAATACTTTATAAGAAAACCTTTTTGAAGGAAATCGAAGTAGGTGCATCTTGGGGTCTCCCTATTGTTTCATTGTGAATATCTGCTGTGAAATCTCATGAGTCACGTCAGATGTTACAGTTATTTCTTCTACTTGGTACTCGTGGTGCTGATTCAGACATACTATTTCTGTCTCTTCTTATTTCTGTACTGTTCCTGGTACTTTTCTTGGCCCTTTCTGTGTGCAAATGGTCTAATACTCATTCTAATTCCTAAACAATTCAAATGTAAATTTGTGAAAACCAGCAATACTTTTTCAATCTGCAAGCTTTTTGTTGAATGGAGCATTGATATGTGTAGCCTTAAGCTGGTCTAATGTATTAATTTATAATTAAATATTCTATTATGGTTTCTTTGTAAGAAGTGCTGCTTGTAATAAATTGCAGGTAGAGGCAAACTTTTAATAACCTGAAGTATTTGTAACTACATTAGTTTCCAAACAGTTTTACTCTATTGTAGTAGCTTCCCAAGACAGCACCTGCTCTGGACTGTGCAATTTGAGATCCAAACATTTAACAGGACAGCCTGAAAACACGTTCATATCAAATTTTGTGCATATAGAGGGAGATCTATCTATACTATGTCAACAGGAATTTGCACTGTGTTGCTTTCCTGTTCATCATGCTTAAGAGTAAAATAAGTTATCACTTCAACTTTGATGTTTTAGTATTTGGATGAAGTAAATGGATGGAATAGTGCAAGCGTCATTTCCTTACAAAAGGAGAGCGTGTCAACTTTATACAGATGGTAAGTGGAGATAAAATTAACTTCCAACACTGATGTATACAGAGGTACTACGCAGCACGCATATTTATATTCCATTCTAGCTTATTCTGGAAAAGCATTTGCTGTCATTTTATACTTGTGTCATCTGCCCTCACATGAGCTTGAGAGAAATGTCTTACTGCCTAAACATGTAAAACTATCTAACCGTGCCAATGGACATACTTCAGGGTGAACTTCACATTAGCCTTTCCTTACCACACCACGAGACCCAGACCTTCTTAGAACTGCATGCGCATAGAAGAACAAAAGTCCATCCATTCCTCCATCTTTAACAGGGGCCAGCTTTTAGGATGCTGTACTTACTGTAATAATCAGTAAAAGCTAAATGTTTTGTAATGAATCTGGATGAAATTCAACAGTTTTTCCTCATTTTATCACTTTTGAAGCATTATTCTAGTTGGAACTTTAACAGTGAACTGGTCATATGTTTAAATAAAATGAAAAATAAATCAGGCTGTTGTCTATTCAAATCGTGAAAATAATCTTTACAGCATGTATTATGACATGCCATGATAATATTTCAAGACCTTGTTTTAGGGCTGAGTGCCTAGATAGCTGAGGAAAAAGATTTTGAAAAGGCAACGCAGGCAGATGAGACTCTTAATTCATGCAGAAAAGTGAATTACTGTCATGTCAAAAAATAAATGAAAAATTTGAGATATGTAAATTTACTTTTAATTAGAATAAAAAACTGATGATATGCAAAAAGTAGAATAGATGATCATGTGATTGATAAGTGTACAACGCATTTCTTGTGGTGAGAGCTAAGATTCCAGGTGTGCAGCAGGGCTACTGAATGTAGTGCTTGAAAGCACTATGAGGTTTTTTACAGCGGGAAAAGCTGAAACAAGGGTAACTCTTGTGTATCATACCTTGACTGCAGAACCATTATTGGCAAAGCCCTAGTGTTTTCTAAAGGCCATCCTCCACCTAAATCCTTGTTGTATTTTTTGGAAAGCTCTTGCAAAAATCTTGAGATTGTTTTAAAAGTTCAGGACTCCAAATGGGGGATTTATTTTCCTCACTTTTAAATTATTCTGCCTGTGAACAACTTCAAACTTTTCTCCAAAACTACAAATGCTGGATATGTATATAAAATAAAACATAATCTGATTATGCCACAGTTCTTGATGTCAAGGAGTATCTCCCAAATACTTCAAGAATCATTATATAACTAGCTTGTAACATTACTAATCTAATTCTTTCTCCCCTATAATCATGGAAAGCCTAGATGCAATGAAAATACTGGAAGTGTGTAGTGTAGATAAAGGAAGGTCTGTATAAGTCATGCTTTTGTGGGCCATGCTCCCGATTTGTCAGCCATGGGCTAGTGAAGTTGTATGGACAGCTCAGATGTTATTTTGAATAACACGGCTTTTCTCTGTAATGATAAAAGATTAAAAAGATTAAGATGCAATCAAAATAATTGTGAAATGGTTTTTTACTAAATTATGAAATAGATGTAAAATACTTCTTGTCAGGGTTCAGGCTGACGACCAATGCATTGTTCTGGGTCACTTAATAGGAAGAAGAAAGTTAGTACACTCTGGAGGCTGTGCATGTTGAAGTGTGAATGCCTACACAAAATAGATGGGAGACACTGGTAAGTAAAAAATGAAGTTTAAATTACATACAGTAGGTATTGTGTTTTCCTTTTAATAGTTGCATATAATCCTATGAAACTCAAACTATTTTATCCAGGGAAAAGAATAATAGTTCAAAGAGCAAGCCTGGAAAGAGCTTCTAGAAACCAAAGCTTGAGTATAGACCAAGCTCTTTGCAGAAATGCAAGAGGGAAAGTAAAGTTTTGTGACCTGGTCCTAAGAGCACTTAAGTATAATTCAGCTCTTCTATGGTAATCCCTTTGAATATCACTCTGAAATTGCTGAACTGGAATATGCTTTTTAGGCTACTAAATCCCTCTTTTCAAGAGGATTAGAACTTGCATATGTTCTAGGTTGGTAACTGTGGTTTTCAGGTAGGTTATCCTTCAAGTTTTGATTGCATGGCTGCTGAATGTGCTGGATAATTTTCAATTCTAAATATGTTGTTGCATTTATTACAAATAAAACCCTCCTGCTTTACTATCTTGCAGGTATTTTTAACTTTCCTACCTATGCTTTTCAGAATAAATTTTCAGAAAGAAACACAACAAGCAAAGTCCTTTGTGACAATCCCTTGGACAAAGGAATTTATATAAACGAGGCTAGAAAAATAAATTTAACATCTTAACAATTTGTGGAAGTAGTTTAAAGTGCATTCACTAAGAAGTAACGAGCTAGATCACGTGGGCTAAGAGCACATTAAAGCATGCGGTGGGAAATTGTGAGCTGCTTCTGCAGAAGGGTTTGCAGTTCTTGTCCTTGTACCTTCCTCAATAATGGTCTCCTAGGTAGGAAGCATGAATTGAATTATATGTGTCCACACACGCCTGAGTGGATGTTTTACTACAAAGACAGGGTTTGTGCTTTTTTATAAAGAACAGTTTTGTGTTTCTGTTCACACTTATGTTATCTCTAAGTTTCCAACCATTACTGTGTCTTGTTTTCTCAGTCTTACGTTGTCCAATTACCAGGATCCTACCACTTCAGTAACATTCAGTCCTTTTAGGGCTGTGGTGAGTGGCCTGGCAGGGTTACATGAAGAAACAAATCCTTTTTTGTGTTAGCAGGAGTAGAAACTGACAGTACACGCCACCCAGCCTCAATGTAGTGTTCCTGTTAAAGAAACCTCTCTCAAAGAAACGACAATAACTGACAGAAAAAGCTTTATCTTCCCTTTCACAAGAACTTTTAAACTTCTTTTTTAAATACAAGCTTATCTGCTAATTGGTTTGGCCTCTGATTCACCTGTTCATTAAAGGAGTTCATCACTTTGCCGGGTCTGATGGCTTAAAAGTAATGGTAACTCTCACTTGGGAGTGTGAATGAGGTTCTGGTTTTTATTCCTGGGCAACATGCTGTTACATTTATTGTGAAACCCCTACAATACCATTAATGAAGAGGTTTTTAATCCTCATAAATCAAAGAGTACCTTTATTTGATATTTAAGGGCAACTCAAGGATATTAAAGTATCACTGAAGATAGTAATAATAATTAAAAAAAAAACCCTGCTGTGCTTGATAATCCATTTAAATACTTTCAGAAAGGATTGATAATTATCCTGGTATTATAATAGCTTGATTTCTACAGGCTTTGCATCTCTTAACTTTATATTGCTTTTGCATCTATGACTTTTGAGGTATTATTTTTAGGTTGATTTTTTACAAGATTTCAAAGTCTCATACTTGATGACATGTCTCTCTAAATGGGGTTGCAGTTCCCAAGGGGAGACTTGTTAGAAAAGAATTTATGTGGTACTATCTTAACTAGAATATCCACCTCATCTGTAACTTGAAGAAACCTCTGGAGTCTGTCATGCACAAGCCTCATTCTTACCAATTCACAAGAATGCTGCATGACAGAATTAACCCCTTGATGTTGGGCCTTCTCAAAAGAAGGTGGCTGAGATGGCAGATCAACAAAGACAGCAAACCTGCAAGAGCAGACCTTGGATACAATGAAAGGTCAGTGTCTTGCAACACTGGATTGTGACAGTTGGATAAAAAGAGAGAGACAGTGTGTATGCATGTGTGTCAGGGTGCATAGGCTCATCAAATGGAATCAAAATGGAAAATGAGTTAAGCGGCCTGGAAACAAATAAAAAAACCAAGCTTCTTTTCATTTTTCCGTTGTCCTGTAGAAGTCCAGCTTGTGTGTAATCAGGGAAGAAACAGCCTTCAATATCAAAGTTTTGACAAGTCTAGAGGAAATCAGTAGAGATTCAGGTGGTGGGACAGATAGTTTTATACAGCTTAATGTTCATCTTGTTTGACCTTTGGTAAAGCTAGAAGTTCTCAATGCCCCAGCTACTGTTCTTTAGTACTCAGAGCTTTCTAGCCACTCTGAAATATATTTGGCCTCTTACTTAGAGTTGGTCCCCATTCTTTACCCTGTATTACATCGACCAGGAATGGTTAGTCTAGAAGACTGATAAATGAAGCAAGCCCTTCCCTGACAATTCTTCAAATAGCTCCTGAAAAATCTTGCCCATTAGAAGTCAATCCTAGCAGTTAACCATGTTGGGAATCTATTATATGAGGTGATACAGAAACAGAGTAGGGCTGGCCCTACAGAGGAGTACAGAAACGATTATTTCTTTACCTGTTATGTTAAATAGCAAATAAAAGTATTCATTAACATAGCTCTAAGTCCAGCTATCGGAGCAGTAAGAGCGCATGCTAATGGCAGAGATACCATGCTCCTTAATGCAGGGCATAAGCTCACACTGCTGTGTAAGAAAGTGCAGTTGTGAATTTAACAGCAGCAACATTCCAGATCTTAATGTCATTTATATCCTTTATGATACCTTTCCATTATATTAACTGCTGACAAAGCTGGTGCAAGAAAGGCAAATTTTCCATAAACAAACATGATTATTAAGGAATTCGGAGGCAACTGGACATGCAGAAGATACCTCCTAGTTCTTCCATACTTGTGTCTTTCTTCATTTTTGTGCTTTGGGAATGAGAGGATTTGTTGCCCTAGTTCTCCAAGCATGTACTCAAACCCAAAGCAGGTGGAAGGCTGGGCAAGAGACCCTTCCTAGCCTTGCAGCTAGGAATGTAGGGGCACAAGCCCATTCTGTGTCAAGATGTGAATGAGAACTTCGGGTACAGTCTCCCATATGCTTTGTCTAACAGTTAATGTGTTTCAGATAGAGAAACCACCCGAAGCACATGATTTGGTGTTGACAGGCATTATCGGCCACTGAGCAACTAACATGAGGAAGAAGTCAGCTGACTTCCTTATCAGAACAAGACAATGAACTGTTTTTCCAAGCAAAAAATAGCAAGACTAGGAATGTATTGAGGACCCAAAACAGCAGAATGTGGAACTTGTCTTAATGTTAGGGGAGTGCACTGAAGCTGTGTCTGCAGCACTGACAGTGCTGGTGGAGTTCGCTGCAGCGTTGAGAGATCACTTACCTGTGGGGTGGCTCCTGTAGTGTTGAAGGACCTCTACTTTTTGTGCAGTTCCCTGCACAGCTCTGGCATGTTCCAGGACTTTTTGCTTGCTGAAGGAGCTAGTCCTCGTTGTTCCTATAGTTCCTCCCTTGCCAGATAAAAAATTCAGGAAAGAGAAGAGCCTTGGGATCCTACCAGGGGTAAGTGCAGGTGTCTTTACAAGCCAGTTACTGAGGATGAGATTTTTTTTCAGATCACTTTAAGATGATTTGCTCTATTAGCTTTAAATTCAAAATGCATCTAGACCTTCTCAGATCGATCTGAAAAGAATAAGCCGAAAGTGTCCGAGGGTTCGTGCAGCCGCAGCGGGGCTTGTGCGGCCCCCGGAGCGCTGCGGCTCCCGGAGGGGCTCTCTGCTGCCATCTCTTGGCCCGCTGGGGGGAGAGCGCGCCTGTGATGAGCTCCTCCTTGAACGTTGGGATTGAGATTCAACGGAACTTTAAGAAATCCTGAGAATCTCAGGAGACAATTGGAGTAAGGATAGTGAATTACTGCTATCCCTACTTAGAGACAATAACCAACAAAGCTATTCTAATGTAGCTGAACCAAAAAGGGAACTTAGGCTATTTTCCAGTATACTCTCGAGTTACTCTGCTCCAACACTTGCCCATCCTTGTAGCTGTAGCTATGTGTAATAACACAAGGAGATGATGTAGTGAGAGATAGGGTGGAAGCTGCAGCATTTCCACAGCCTGGAGTCAGACCTGTTTGCGGGTGCCCGAGGCCAAGGGACTTAGGTAAATGCTGGCAGCAAGTCCTAAGCATATTGAAAGATATGTCACTACCAGTATATTCACTGGAGGATGTAAGGAAACAGACAAAGGACTTTTCGAAGGATATTGCAAGAACAGAGCAGGATTGTATAAACATACAATATAAATATTTTGTTATTATATTTACCCAGATTACCCAGTAATATCCAAAGTGTAACTCTGTAAATTGTGTTTATTTACACTCGCAAACTGTGAACTCGCAGCAGAGGCTTGCAGCATTACTGTAGGTACTGAAGGAGGGTATTGCATTTCCTGTGTTACTGGGAAAGAAGCCAGAATCACTTCCCTCCCCTCAGTAGAGTTCTTAGAGGTTTGAGTCATCTGTACTGCTAACATTGAGTAAATTGGTTGTATTCAGGGAAGGTTTTTGTGCTTCAACTTTAGGAGAAAAACTTTTTTTACCATCAAACTAGTCTGCAAAGCAGAGGTAGGCAGCTAAAGAGAAGTGGAAAACAGAAAAGCAACAGCAAAAGACTGCTGTGAGAAAGGGGATAATGGCAAGGAATGAGTAATGTCAAACAACATGAGAACCATGAAGTAAAATGAGTGTGGGCATCCAGCAGTAGTGGAACAAGAAGCAGATATGGACTGACAGACTAGGTGGGAGAAAAGATCAGATAGAGTCTACCTGAAATGATAAGCTTGCCCTTGGTTCTGTCTCTCTTCACAGAGCATATGTGAAGGACTAGGTTGACTTTCATCATAGAATGGTTTGGGTTGGAAGGGACCTTGAAAACCATCTAGTTCTAACCCCCCTGCCATGGGCAGGGACACCTCCCACTAGACCAGGTTGCTCAAAGCACCATCAAACCTGGCCTTGAACACTTCCAGGGATGGGGAATCCACAACTCCTCTGGACAGCCTGTTCCAGTGCCTCAGCACTCTCACAGTAAAGAATTTCTTCCCAATATCTAATTTAAACCTAC
>RSEF01000009.1:1938405-1975293 GCA_003993805.1 Himantopus leucocephalus | reverse complement strand
AGGAACACCTTCCACTAGACCAGGTTGCTCAAAGCACCATCCATCCTGGCCTTGAATGCTTCCAGGGATGGGGAATCCACAACCTCTCTGGGCAACCTGTGCCAGTGTCTCACTACCCTCACAGTAAAGAATTTCTTCCTAATATCTAATGTAAATCTACCCTCTTTTACTTCAAAACTGTTACCCCTCATCCTATCACTACACTGCCTGATAAAAAGTCCCTCCCTATCTTCCCTGTAGGCCCCCTGGGAGTATGGCATATAGGATATTTTATCAGTAGAGGCAACTTCTAGTCAGCTATCTTTGGTTAGGTATTTGGGACTCATAGCCTAGCAGTGAGAGAGTTCATTGTATCCATAAAAAGCATACTTGTGATTTTTACTGTACTTGAACACATTTTGCTTTCTGTGTGCAATTACTTTGTGACACTTTGTCACTGAAAGGGTTCTGGGTGTAAGCATGATTTGGTAAGCGTAACTAAATGTTCTTTGTAAATTTAGTCACGTGTTCAGTGACCTGATAGTTTTAAATCTCAATTATCATGGACAGTTGTACCAAAGTACTCTTTCTAAAGTCCTTCTGCTATATCTTATGCTCTTAGTGCTAAACTTGGGACGTGGAAATCATAGGCACTGAAATAACTGCAATGTGATGCAGGAATACAAAACAGTTGGGGACGTGGCAAATGGACTGGGAATTAAAACATATTTCTTGCATGTTCCTCTGCTAAGGGAGGAGAATAGAGAAGCCGAAATAAGCTCTCCCCAGTATGTTGGTTCTCAGTGCACTTTTGTAAATTGGAAGTCTCTTTAACCTTAGACACAGATTAGTTCAGCAGTGTAGTCCCTGTCCAGGGCAGGAGACAGCATTGACCCTGTTCTTGGCAGATCTCCAGCATGGAAGCTGCTAATGGATGGCATGTCTGGACCTTGCTGAAGATACCTGCATCCTAAATTCATCAGTAAACGAAATGGTGACTGAGTCCAAAAGAGTAAATAAAGGTAATGAGTCACTGAGACCCTGTGAAAGATGGTACAGTCTGGAATGGCTGTTTTGTGTGTTAGTAATGTGGAGCCTATCAAACCTAACGATTTGCATTTCTGGTGTAAAGGTCTGAGCTTTTTGAAAGCTCAATTATCAATGTCCTGAGGATGGTTTTCTTATGGTTTAAAATCATAGAAGACCATCATGTCTATTCTGGTGAAGGATCTAGAGAACAAGTCCTATGAGGACTGGCTGAGGGAACTGGGGTTGTTCAGCCTGGAGAAAAGGAGGCTGAGGGGAGACCTTATCTCTCTCTACAACTACCTGAAAGGAGGATGTAGCGAGGGGGCATCAGTATCTTCTCCCAAGTAATAGGCGATAGGACAAAAGGAAACAGCCTCAAGTTACACCAGGGGAGGTTTAGATTGGATATTAGGAAAAATTTCTTCACAGAAAGGGTTGTCAAGGATTGGAATAGGTTGCCCAGGGAAGTGGTTGAGTCTCCATCCCTGGAGGCATTTAAGAGACGTGTAGATGTGGTGCTGAGGGACATGGTTTAGTGGTGGACTTGGCAGTGTTAGGTTGATGGTTGGTATCTATAATCTTAAAGGTCTTTTCCAACCTAAATAATTCTATGATTCTATTCAATAGCAATTGAAAAGTTTTAAGCGAGTAAAGTTACTCTGAAATTTCCAGAACAAAATAGGACAGAGAATGTTGTATCTAGGAGAGGTTTAGATAACCCTAATGGTACAAAGAATACAAAGGAATACCCTGGTCATATTTTGAGATTAGTTTCAGGTTCCCCAAAATCATCATGTTTGGCAGGGCAAGAAGAAAGAAAAGTCAGTAGCATGAGACTTGAATAGGATTAATCTTTACTCTGTTTTTTTTCTTCCTTTACCTGATTGCTGAGGGCAGAGTAGGGCTTTTTGATAGCACATGGGAACCTAACTTTGCATCTGAAAGCAAATCTGTTCAAGCAAATTCTGCCGAGCTAGTAAGTAATTTTAAAACAAAGTTCTGTAGGCACATGACCTGGAAGTGCTATTAGAAACTGTAGTACCAGAAAATCTTCCAAACGTATTGTAATATTTTCTTACTCAAGAAAGCTTACAGTGCTAACTGGATGATATTCCTATTAGATTTAAACTATTGTATTTTGCTTGTGCTTTCTGATCATTGCCATTGGGAGGTTTTAGTCCTGAAGATAGGCTGGACAATCTAGTTTATTCAAGCACTGAATTTGGCAGTTTGGTATTCACTGGATTATAACGAATCAACCCTAGGAGGAGATATCTATAGGATGTGCCATTCCAGTGTGCTGCAATGCCTCAGAGAACCTTAAATGAAGATATGATTCGTACAGTACGGCTTACTGATGTTAAGGTTTGATGATCAGGTCCTACTAGTTGCATTCATTATCTTCTGACATTCTTCCTCAATCTTTGGGATATTGACTTTGAATTTAAAGTTTTATTTGTCAGAAAACGTAGCCTGTATATGGCAAATGCAACATTTTTTCCCGACAGCGGTAACTTTCTCTCCTTTTTTTACTTTCTCTTTCCTTCCCATTTCTTTTTGTTGCCTTTCTTTTCTTCTTGGCACATAAAATTCCTCCACTGACTTAATGAAGGGATGCTATTTCACTAGGGCAACTAAACACATCTGCCAGGACACCACTAACTGGCATGCTATCTATAAGTCACCAGTCTTTGAAGCTCCAGGCAGATGTGTTCAAAATCAAGTGGAAATTTGTTTCCAAAAAAAGTCACAGTGTTAGTAGAAACACAGTAGTAAGTACAATTTAATATCTCAGACCTTCAGCTCAGCTGAGAGTCAGTGGCTGCAGTAATGGACTTACAAATGGAAATGAGATTCATGATGATTTATTGATTGAAGAAGTGAAATAAAGGAAAGGCTGGCAAGAGCCTCAGGAAATACTCTGATGTGAAGTATAAAACGGGCACAGTTAGAAGCGTATTTTCATTGTCTTGCAAAAAAAAAAAAAAAGCCCGCTCCAACGTGTTCAGCCACTCTTTACTGGGAGCAAGTAAAAAGTTTTACCAAGAGGCATTGTGCCACCTGATTTCAGTAAAGTTGTATTTCCTGCAGTGTTTATCCCTTACTGCATCTGCTCACTCTCAGCATGAGGAGTGCACTTCAGGTTGGGCATAAACCTCCAGTCAGCGTATTTCCAGTTTACCAGAAAGTATTGTACAAATTATTAAGGTAAATTGCCACCTTGCTTGAAAAGGAAGTTTCTGCCCAATTTGCCTTACTGTAGAAAGAAGCACAGATGTGCTGCACTGTCCTACCTGTCCAAGCTGGCATCTGTGTTTCTTTTATTATTACTCTGGGAGTGCCTTGCCTTCAGATCAGAATCCTTTTATAAACTTGTGGTTTTCCCTTTTCTTCACTTTAGCAGGGGCTTAATCTGGTAATGCTAATCTTGTTGGAATACCAATTAAACTTGCTACATTTTGTATGAGAACACAGACATGAAAGGGTTAGTGTAGCAGCTGAGGCTGTAGCTAACTTTTGGGAACTGCACTTGATAGGCTTTAGGAAGGGAGAGCTTTCCTCACCTGGGAGCCAACCAGGGCAGCAGAGCCCTTCAGCTCTGACTGGGGGAGAACAGCAAGCTGGGCAGGACTAGGGCCAAGCAGTCCTGCTTTTCCGGAAGCTTCCCCTCCTTCCCCCAAAGTAGGGCTGTCAGAAAATGATTGACTGGTTTGATGGCCAACAGCTACTTTAGCCTTGCTGGCAACAAGGTTCCATCTCCTTTTTTGACTCTTGCTTCCTGTGAAGTCTTGTTCTACTGTGGTGAATGGCACAGGATGTTATCTCCAAGTATTCTACAGACCACAGTCTTTTTCCAGACTCTTAAATACTTGGTTTGGAATGTATTTTCCCCGCATCCTTATGGAAATTCAGCATACCCCTCTGATGGCATGAAAGACCTGCTTATTTCTTTGCTGAGTACAGTGCTAAAGTGCATAACACCAGTAAAACTTCCAGCAATGTGTCAGAAACAGCAAGAGCTGAGTAGATGTTGTTCTCAGTGAGCAAGACCAGAGCCTTCACACAACCTCTATGCTGTCTGCAGCTGTTGGCCAGTGCTACAACCTCCCTTTTCCATTTTGAAGGGATTTGGTTGGAATAACTGTTCCCAGCTTTGATTAGCTGACATTTCCCTGGTAGGAAAGGAAGAAGGAAATATGAAGTAATTTAGTTTCCCTTGACTGCACAGACATTATTTTAGTAGGTATGAAGACTAGGTTGGCTCTCACTATTCCTCCTGTCATATGGATTTACTGCTAATGCACTTTTTCTCTCTCCTCAGTGGTGGGATAAGACATTTGCAAACACGGCATGTTGAGTTAATAGGAATTCTTTCAAATTACTGAAAGAAAAAATTTCTCCCTCTTGTAAACTTATAGCCCCACTCTAAGGTCACTTCTATGAGAACTGGATGGCATCAGTTCCTAACAAATTCAGGTGCTGGGTTTGCCTGACAGACAGGTCAAGGCAAAAGCGGATGGTGCTCTCATGTTAGTTGTACTGCGGATGAGGCTGCCAGTGTTTTCAAATCAGAGCAATTTCTAAATTTACTGTGAAACACACTAAGAGCCATCATCTCTAAGAGATTTTTTATTGCTAATTGCAACATTCCCCTGTGCAAGGTCCCCTTCAGCCTCTGAGACCTGGGATTGCAAGCCAGTGAGTGGGGTTGGGCTGAGCACTCCTTTGTGGTCTGTGCTGGGAGTTAGAGTTCCATGGAGGTGGTGGTGGACACTCTTTAGCTTTTGACCGCTAAAGGCATTAGCCTGGATGAAGGGTTTGTTTTTGTTGTCTAGCTGCCAAATGCGGTAGCCAAGAGAAGTCAAAGGACGCTAAGTTTGGGAATATCTTTAACCACACATCCATCACTGGTCTTTTTAATTGGATTATTGTTTTTTCATAGGAAAACCTCTCATAAATCACCTACCTCTTCCATTCAGTAGTAGTTTCATTTTTGCATTGCAGCAGCATGAGGCTGAATGGCTGGCAGAAAACCTACTCTTTGTAGAGATGGAAAGGATGATTTTGCATAGGAAAAATGTGTGGGGCACAGTGTGGTCGCTTCATTGCTGCTAAACTTTCTGTCTGCAAAGATTCTTCCTGCATTAGAACAGGCCAGCAGACCTCTCAAATGTATTCATTGCCATGGTGGAGTGACCTGTCCTGTACTTCCAGTCATTTGAAAACAGAAGGTCTATATTGCAAGTGCAGAGGGGTACCTTCCAGCACAGCCTCTTCCAATTTGCTATTCCTTGGGCAGCACAAGATCAGAGAGTGTAGTATTTTCATTTGCCTCCTGCTTCAAGATATTGCAAAGAATGTGCAGTAGGTAAGCGATCAGGCTGCTTGTCCTATTCAGTGTGTAGCGTCACAGGTTAAGGAACTGCATGTATGTGTGCCGAATGAGATTTGACAAGTTGTGGTGAAATGCACACGCATATTCAAGGTTTTACAAGTCTCTGTCTTGAGCATCTTGTTTGCTAGTCTGAGGCAGCTCAGGCATTTGAGATACGGTTTAGAAAAGCTTGTGGAGAGTAGATTTGATTAGGTTCTCCTTAGAGCAAAACGTAGATATTAAAAGCAAGTTTTGTTGTGCTCTACTTCCTTTCACCACCGGGAGGAGCTGGTAAAATAGGCTCCCCAAATGCCCCAGGTGCCTTCACTCCAGACTTTTCTAGATCCATTAGAAGCAGAGATGCCTGTGAAACATGCTGGGGTGGTTGTATATGTTCAGGATAAAGAACAGTTCCCTGCATGAACATTTCCCATTTGCACTGCTCTCTTAGTACAGAGAGGGCAGATACTCCTTTCAGCTCAAGGTCATACATTTAAATAGCATATTGCATTGGACTAGGCGCAGAAGAACAGCTAGAAACCAATCTACACAGAGTGATTTGTAAACATCACAGACATGTCAAAGCTATCTAAAAGCAAAATTCTGCCTTCAGCCAAAAGGGAAATGTATGAACAGGCCTCCAGGCTGTTCAGATGCTTCAGACAGTCTTCCTGCTTCAGCTAGCAGATCCCATCACTCACTCTGTGCAGCATGACCGATGAGTACTTGCCTGAGTGGTCAAGAGAACTGGGGAGAAGGAAGCCAGAATTTTTAGGCATTTTCAAAAGTGTCATGGCTCAGTTGTCCCATCTTCATCCCTAGGATGAGGATAGTGAAGAGTTTCTGAGAACACACATTTAAAAAGCAAATATAATGTTGGAAGAGTGGGATAAATGTGGACTCTTCCCTCTCAAGACAACAATGGGCGTGTCTAGCAGTATTAAATCAGTCCAGTGGCTCTTTCTAGCTTGCTTCTTTGTAAGTAAGCAGAATTCGTTTCTGTGCAATACGAATGAAATGCCTACATAGTATCTTTGATCTTTGGCTTGGAGCACAGATGGCAAACATTGTGTGGACCCTCACAAGGTCTCTTTGGGGAAGTCACTCTTAAAAAAGGTGTCTGGAGGTGGAGTAGTCAGCTGTACCGCACAGCAGTTTATCATGGAATAGGCAAAGTAACATGAATACCTTGAGCTGTGGGAAAGAAAATGGAAGAGTGCCAAGTGCATCTCCCTGAGCTAGAATTTGTTTATGATATTACAGCATTTTTTGGTTACATTATGGTAATTTCAGTAACCACAAATGGTCACAGTGCTTCATAGCAGGGAGCCAGCACAGGTCCATTACTGAATGAAGAGAGGAAGAGCATCACACCAAAATATCAATACCACTTCCTCTAGGCTTCATCAGGCTCTTGAGCACTTTGCTGTTGCCCACGGCTGTTTGCCCTCAAGATTTTCAGACTGCACAGTGTAGCTACTCTCCAGGTAACAGCTACAGTAAATAGATTTATTCAAGTTTTATTAACCTATGCTATAGCTTTGAAAGGCTAGAACAGTTTATAAACTTCCACCTCTGCTTAGATACTGAGAGAATGGTTGCAGAAGTCAATTTAAAGAGACCACATAAGCCACATAGTCTGGCAGTAGTAGGGCATTACAAATGTATTGTGTCATGTATGGTCAGTTAATCGAGTGATGTGATTTGGTGAGCCCCACTCAGGCTCTACAGCAAATACAAGAGCTATTTGAGTCATGAAAGAGCATGTGAGCTACTTGGGTGATGAGCATGTAAGCAATTTGACTGTTTTCCTTCTCAGATTCTGGATTTGGGACTTTTAGCTAATCACTTACAGTACAAAGCATCCAAAGTTCCTGATAGTCTTTAGGATAATGAGGAGGGGAAGAATAGGTAGCTATGAAACATTTCTTTTCTTGGCTTCTGAGACATTGCCTGGTGCCAGTTTTCACTGCTCTGCACACACAAAGCTATTTGTCTCTTAATGCTAAATCCCATACTGGGATTCACAAATGCTGCTTCTGTGTGTCTGTAGGGATCAGGCAGATGTACAGAATTGCCATCAAAGAAGCTATGTGCTTGGGAGGGAGAGAGAATGGGACCAAATGCTTAATGTTGGTATTCTGCGTTCAGCTATGGAAAGTAATCCCAGTGTTAGGACAGAAGTAGATATGCATATGTAGTCTGCAATTCAGTGTTATGCCTACCCCAGAAAGCCTAAAAACTCAGCAGTGAGGAAATCTCCTGGATGATAATACACTGAAGAGCTTAAAAGCGCAGATCTTCCCCATGAGAAAGCAAGTACTGCTCCATAGAGGCTGTCACTGGAGGTTCAAGGCTGCAGAACTAGGCCAAGATCTTTTATTCTATATGTTTATCTAATTTTTGCAATCTGGTACCTTATAGCAGCCCTTTGAGGTAAAGCTCATACCACATCTCATACAACTGAACCCTTTGGCAAACCAAAGGCATTTTCCCAAGAATAATGTAAGCAAAGCTGCAAACATCATCCAGGAATTCCTTGGCACCTGTAGTCCTACACTTTATTGTCCCTGTGAGGATTTGGGATAATGACTTTCAGTTCTGTTTCCACTAGCTGCTATGTTTTCTATTTGGGTTCATTTCTTTTTCCATAAAGGAGTTGTATATTTCTCTGCTACACACATGAAATTTGAACACGTAGTATAGATTAACAATCAGCAGTCAAGACTTACTTGAATGTCCACAAAGTGAAAGGAGATGTAGATAAACCAAACCGAGCCTTAGTGTCTGATATATTGAGAAGTTCCTTGTAAATGGTTCACATTTGAATTCCTCTTTAAGGATTGTTAGTAAATAAACCTTAAGAAGCAAGCTAAACTTAGAAAAATTGCAGGACGCATCTCACACACCCAGTCATTTGAAAGCAGGGACATCAGTTATTGAAACTTATGCCTCCCCTTCTTCTTTCACATGCTTACAAAAATATTACCATTTCTGTATTCTGCTGTTGCTCTTACATCTCCAATAAATAGCCAAAGAAGTAATGCTATTCTTGTTTCAATTTGGAAATCTAACAGAAAATGTTTAATAGTGATGATGTCCACCAATACATCAGAGCATCACAAGTTCCATATGTTCAATGCAGTCTTCACTGCCAAGGTTGTAGTTACTGTTAAACCTCTCAAGCCTCTCCAGAAGTGGCTGAAGGTATACAGCAGCAAACTTAGCACGCTAAAATGTTTGGTGTGTTCACCTCAGGCTACACTTTCGGTTCTGGTTGATATCCTTTCGACAACCACCACCTCTTAGGTTCTGGAAACCAGGATGAGAAGAGCGTAGTATGACCAAGGGATATATCCCAAACATATATGACACCATTCTGAGAGGTGAACCAAAAAGAAAAAGAATTTAAGCTTAGAAGTAATTAAAGCTTGAGCTTTCATCTAACTAGCATTAAAAAAGTGTCCCAGAAGTGTTTTTATTCTGCTTTGCCTTTTGCCATTTTGGTGACATTTTTGCAAAAAATAAGCCCTGGAAGAGCACTAGACCCATGCTATAATGTGGCAGGACCTGCACCATAATTATCTGAGCTTGAAAAATGGTGTCTGCCTGCCTGAGCTCCCCATATAGAAAGAAAAGATAGTGAGATTCTACTCTATTTTGCCCCTATGCTTTTATATCTAAATATTCACAATCACCACCCAAATAGAGCGTTTGCCTTGCAATTGAGGGACAAACCCCATGACAGAGGAAGAATACTTCCATGTAGGTTTAAAATCATTCAAGCAAAATGTTATTAGTTACAAAGGAAGGAATGTGTCATCTATTACCTCTAAGTTAGGACAACCTAAAAGGCCAAGAGAAGTTTTTCATGCCAATATTCTGTGTCAGCACTTTCTGATTGTATTATGTTGATTAGGGTTTTAGGTTACATATACACTTTAGATCTAGGTCTAGGTTAGAAGAGGACAAGCCATTTTTTTTATCTACTTTCTCTTCTGTGTTTGGTGGAAGGAGGAATGAAATGACTTTTTTTTAATTGGAGCACACTTATTGTTTGTAGTGCGACTGAACTTTGTTCTGCGAGTGACTCTTGATAGTAATCCAGAAGGTGGTTTGGAGACTTTGGATTTAGAAAATCAAAATTAAAAGGACAAAAACCCCAGTGGCATGCATAGGGAGCTGATCTAGAAATCCTAAATCGGTAACTTTACAGATACATTACATGGAGGCAGAATGAATAAATGCTAGTCAAAAGGGGTAAAGGGAATAAGGGACCCTTGTCTGCAATCACAAGCTAATACTTTGTCTTGTGAATTGTTTGAGGTTGCTAAGGGGCAGTTATGTACTTCGTATCACTCACAAAACCTAGGAACAGAAGAGTAAAGAAACAACCGAGGGTATCACAAATCTAAGCTTCCCATGCAATAAATGTTTCTTCAGTCAAATAGAAAGAGAGGTCTTTGATCACAGCATAAACATTAGTGGTACATAAAGCTCTAACAAAATAATAATTATAAAGCATTTTTAGTCTAGAAATACTTATATTGCCAAATGTGAAACCTGAGAGCCCTTTTCCTTCATTGCATAGGAGAATGTGTGACACGTGCAGGCCGTATCCTGGTTCACTGCAGCTGAGCATGTGAGTCCAGCTTTTTGAGGGAATCAGTATAAAGTGTTAGCTATGCAAAAACTACCAGCTTTTCTTAACATCTGACAGTTGTTCTTATCACCTTATGGAGAAAATACAGGGTAAAAAACTGATTTATGACATGCAGAGCCCTGATGTAACAGGTATCTACATTTTTTTTTAATCCATAGGCTGTAAGATGGGGAGGTTTTCTCCCATAATCAAGTTACAAAGTAGTGGACTCTTTAAGCTTTTTAGATTCTTGTGTCTCCTGAAGAAGAGCCTTCCTAGCATGCCAAAGAAATTTCTTTTTAATTTTTTTTTTATTCTTCTGGACTAGAGAAACAGAATCACCCATCTTATTGGCCCTCTGAAGTTACCCTTCAGTCCTTGACATCATAAAAACCGTTGAGCCCTCCTTGCAAGACACCTCTAATAAAATAATGCCTAAATACTGTCTAACAAAGGAAGGAAAAGGATTGAGAGCTAGCTGCTAGTAGCTCTTCGTGTAGCACCTAAGGATTTCAGTTGCCTTTCCTTATCTCAGTTGTAGCAGTACAACTTAGCAGTTCTTCAAGTTAAAGGAAATATGGGTGGCAAATACCCAGGTTGAATGATGGCACATAGCCATTATGGGCCAGTGATAAGTAGCAGCTGCAACATCATCTTGTAACAGACCAGTTTGTCTGGGATTGTGTCTGTTTTGAGCCATAACAGCAGAATAAACCAGCTATGTTACATGTGTATGTAAGCTACGTATTTTAACATTAGGCTGTTTCTTTTTGCCTCTGTTCTTGCCTTCCTTGCAATTTCAATTAACTTTTATAGATGACCAGTATTTCCAAAGACACGAAGTTCCTACAAGTTTTGTGAAAAACCATTAGCTTTATATAGGAAAGAGAAAAGCTACTGGCCTCTGCAAGAAAGCTAAGTAGGTTGAATTCTACCTACCAATCTGATATATGCAGATTCTTAAATAGAATATCAAATATTCTGATATATACAGTTGTACATACATGCATATTTTTATGTATTCTGATATATATATAGTAGTTAGAGATGATGAGTCATCCCTGGTATAGCTTGAATGTTGTATAACTGCAGATACAGGATGTGAGGGAGGCAGGTAGCGTTGGGAGCATGGTAAAAACATAGGAGTTATGTAGAGCTGGGGATGAATTCAGGAACATAGTGTACAAATCATTACAAACCCAGGTGTTGTTAGTTTTGCTGTTCACAGAATTAAAAAAGAAAAAGTGTTATTTGTCCAGAGAAATTGTTCACGTAGCATAGAGTACATACAAACTGTGAGTGGAATAGCACTAAGCATTAGTTCCCGGTGATAAAATTTGAAAGCAAATCTTTTTTTAGTCTTCATCACTATTAGACTCTTTTTCAGATCAGGCAGTTATTGAGAATCCACGGCAACTTTTCCGTTAGACTGTTACGTTAGTATTTAAGCGAGTGATTAAAGGGACAAACAGAAGCTGCATTAAGCAGTACAGCATCAGCAAGACAGCACAAAGGTCAGATGTAATAAGGGAGTATTTTCTTAAGAAGCCATACCTAGGTTTTTCTTATTCCTTTGTGAGGCAACTAAAGATGGCAGAGCTTTTCATGCTTGAGAAATAGAATGAATAAAGACTTTCATTTTCACAGTTTGTAGTTGAATCATCAATGATAATTTATGAACTCGTTGCCTTCTTTTGCAAGTCAGTGGCAAAGTTAGTCAAATTCATTCATGCCACTTCAAGTTAACTGGCCAAGAAGAAAAAAGAGAAAAGAGAAACCCTCTTATATAGATTTACTCCTAATTGTTTTCTAATCAGTTTAGGTTCGTTTGTAATCAGTGAAGCCAAATCAATATTCAGCTAGGCAAATGTGCTATGGAGGCAATCTTTCCTGATGCCAAATACGAAAATAATGCCAGCTTGCAGTGTTATGACCTTTCTAATCTCGCTATATTAACAATGCTGAGTCTTCAATTTCATGATTGCCAGGTTGTCACAGCGCCCCTCTCTGTGAAGATATTTTACTATATACTGACAGTACCTTACCTACCTCAATAATTGTGATAAAATGTCTTCTTGACAGTGCTTGCAACATGTTTTTGCAGTAAGCTATTCCTATTTTACCAATAGGAAAACTAAGAAGGGAGAGAGGTTAAATTACTTGCTCAAGGCAAAAATGTAACCAAGTTGCAGAATTCCAATCCCTTTGCTGTACTCAGAATTCTAAGTATGCTCCTCTTTTTTTTTATTAAATTAATTTATTGATTGATTCAAGGACAGTGGGAATATTTTCTATACACACACTTTTCTATAAACCTGCTTCTCTGAAGAAAAGCACTTAAAAATCTTTGTCAATATTATGTTTTTCATAATATTTGCATCTTTAATAATATGTCCAATATCAAAATACTAATATTCACAGTACTGATAAATTTTATTTGTGTTTATTCAAGATTCAAGATGTAATAAAATATCCAAATCCTCTAAAGCTTTCTTAGTAATCCAAATAATACTAAAGTGTGTCTGGCATCCCAGAATTTATGAGCTCCAGGTGTGAAAATCTGCATTCTTAATTTTCATTTTTTATTTAACAAATTTCTGTGACATATTTTTGGGCCCAGAATCTGTATTATTTGAAGCATTTTGAGCAGCAGTGCAGTATTTGTAATTGCTAAACTCACTAACCTACATGAAGTGGAAGTAAAACTTATATGGGGCACATTTACAACTAATACTATGGGGTTTTTCTGGTTTGTGGGTTAAACTTTAGTCTTCTGTTGTTCTTGAATACTAATTCTCTAATATCAAAAGCATTCAGGGAAAGGACATATGATCCTCTGAATTTGCAGCTTTAGAGGGATTTGGCATGCTAGCCTCATCTTGTATTCTCTTAGTGTTTAAAACCCATTGGAAACGTTTTTCTGTAGTACTCAAAGTGTGAGGGACCCCACGTTTAGTGAGATCACTGGCCTCTGCCTGTCCGGACTGCAGAACATGGCATCTGGGTTCCTGCTTTGGATTCATGTTTTGTATACTGCTAGGCAGCTGATGGTAATAGTAAAGAGGTTTGGGTTTTTTTTTTTCCCTGTGGCCCTTGCATTTGGATGTCATTTATCTAGTACTCATTTTCACTTTCAAAGGTAGCTGTTGACCTGGAGTCTCATTCATAAAGAACCTAAGGCAAATGATTTTAAGACGCATTCCTGCAAAGTTCTCACAGAAACAAAGAAATTCTTATGGGTCAGACTCAGGAGATATAGATTGCTAACATTATCGATGCCTTCTTACTGATGATGTTGATGTTATTGACACTTTTAACAACTGCTACTCAAGACCTGGCCAATGAAGCCCACAAACCCATGGAAGATATTCGGGAGAGGAGGCTGACAATTGTGTACAACTGCATGAATCTACTCAGCCATTGAGTAATTTAGTTAATTTTTTTTTTTTTTTTGCCTAGGCCATTGAGGCTAGATTTGTTTCCTCTTCAGGCAACAAAACCTGAGGCATGACCAATGAACAGTGGTGTGCTAGGAACTTCCAGGAGCCAGGGTCACTGAAGGTACTCAGTAATTCAGCCAGGAGCTCAGCTAAGGACCAGATTGTAGTAGTCAGAACGATGGCCAGACGAGGATAAGCGGACTGTGCATCAGAAATAAGTCACTCACATGATTGTTCCCAGACCACTCTTTAATGGCAATATAAACACTGACATCAGTTGCACAGGATGTTTTGAGGGGTATTTTCTTATTGACAAATATTGTATGAAGCCTTTGCTTAATGCTTCGAGACATTGAGTCACATATCCATCTTCATAGCTCCTGCAGTTTCCTAAGAGAAAAGATGCACTCTAATTCTGATGAAAAGTAGAATAACAGCAAAGTTAATTTGAAACTTTTGAATTAGGATACCACAAACTTTTTGCACTGAGGCCTCTAGATATTATTTCAAAAATTTTCTGGATAGTGGATGCTGGCTCTGTCGCAGATTCTGATTTAGGATCCTGCAGACTACGCCAATTTGTCACAAATGAGTGGAATGTATTACCATTCCTTGGTAAACAGTGGTTTACCAAGGTTCAATAAGTTTGATGGCAAGGTTCACCTTATTAATTACTGCATGGAAGAAATATGCAACAGAAATTTGAGTTAGAATCAAGATAGAATGATTCACATAGAGACCAGACATGGTAAAGGGTAAGGAAGACCCTCCCGTTCAGTCACGAGGTTGAGAGTGGACCCTCTTGCTTTCTAAACTGCTGATGGAACTTAGGTGCAGCTAGGTCCAATCTTAGTCTCAGACTTGGAGAACGGTTTATGTTTAATGGAAGAAAGGAAGACCCTCCCATTAAGTCACGAGGTTCCGAGTGGACCCCCTTGATTTCTAAACTCCTGAGGTAGCCTAGGTGCAGATAAGTCCAATCTTAGTCTCAGACTTGGAAAGTGGTTTATGTCTAATGGAATTATCTATATAAGGTTATAATAATTAACATTTAATAGTTACATGGATTAGTAAAGTTTCATTAGTATTAATTGAGTGTGCTATCAGTCACTTACCAAAGATCTGCCATTGGTGAAAGGTCTCTCTGCCTGAAGGAGCAACCTTGAGAAGTGTTCCGGGTCAAGGGGAGATCACTGCCATGCAGCCACGCTGCCTAGCAGGGAGAGCTCAAAAAAGGCTCACTTAGGCTCTCATATTTATGGAATAAAGTTGTTGGCTTGTAGTCAAATTATAAGCAATGGAAAAGGTATGCATGAGACTCCTTGTACCCGCAACCTCCTTAGTTCCTTGATAAATGAGTCTTGGAAAAGCCACCCCGGCTATTCATGTGTTAGTCGCATGATCGGTGTTCCAAGCTCATGTGCATCGATGCTCACTGTGTCACTATACTCCTTTGTGGGTTTTCAGAGAACAGATTGAAACTAGAGGAGTTCTTGGCCCGACTATGGGTCAGGCCTTTACCCCCTTTGGAGCCTGTACCAAACTACTGCTAGTTTGGTTAAGGGGTCGAGTGCATCCATCACACTCTCCACTGAAACCTGTATGTTGTGACTTTTGTTTATCTGTTTTCTTTCCTTCTTCAGCAAGAGCATGGTAATTTCAGGGGAAAGTCAAGTAGATTATTCTTCATAAACTGGTAAGCATGTGTATGTAATGGTTGCAATTAAGAAATGAGCTTTGATAAATTGTAGTGCCTTTGCATACGGGCAGTAGAGACTGTTTTCTAAAGAGATTTACAAAGCCACAATCCAGTGTAAACTCTGATAAATTGTAAGGTAACCTAGCTTTTAAGCTGTCCCCTTGCTACAAAGATCCAGTTACAAGTCAAAAGTATTTACTTCTTAACTGAAGGGTTTTCCATGCATTAGGAAAGACACTTCCTAAAACTCCATGGCTCTCTTATTCAGAATTCATTAAAATAAAAAATAATAAAAATAGTCATAAAAATAGTGTATGATGAAAATAGTGTATTTTTCCCTGCACCATAGCAAAATATTCACATGTAAAGAATGCTGTACTAGCATTCTTTCTTGTCTTCCACCAAACTTCCAGTTCCAGTTTTCTTAATTGTCTTCCAGTATTAGCACTCAACAGGATAACTCCGAATCCCAAGTGCTAAAATGCAGTGTGGCAAACCACTGTGCTGTGAGCTGGTCCAAATTATGCAAACATACCAGCTGTTGCCAAACAGTTAGCTTGGCACTGGAGCCCAATTAAGTATTTATGCCCATGTAAAACACTTCCCAGAGCTCTGGCTTATATGTACAAAAAAGCCTTTGATTTAAACCGAAAATAAGCTTGTAAGGCAGGGGTGGGGATGAGGAAGAAACCTTGCGTGCAAACCATGGCTTAAGCATAAGGAAACTCTAAGCTTTTCAAACTGCCATTAAATCAACAAAAATCCCATGAATGAAGAATATTACCACCTTCTTTACAGCAGTAATATTTAATAATAAATGTTGTGCTAGGTATGAAGGAGAGGTTTCTGCCTCAAAATAAAAGGTTCTGTGTTGCGATTTTAATTTTTCATCAGGAACGTCTTTTGGGAATAGGAAACAGGGAAAAGGCATTGGAGAAAGTACGAGGGAACCAAAAATGGGATGATAACAACAGGGTGTCCTTATTGGACATCTCTGTGCCTTGGTTTCTCAGAGAGTACAACTAGTACTCGCTTTGTGCTTTTTTTCTCGAAAGTCCACAAACACACTGTGCCAGTACCTATCCCTAGGTATCCATCTGTTGTATAGTGCACTCCAGTACTGCTCTAAGGCTTTACCTCTAAATGGTACTATTATGGTAACGCTAAGTGGGGAAGATTGATACAAAATGTATTCAAGAGCAGTTTGAGGAACAGAGTGAATTAGAGGAGGAGAAGAACAGATGAAGGGAATTACAACAAATGAAATGAGTGTGGATTTACTAACAGAGAAGTGTCTCAGTGTCATGTGAACTATTCTTTAGGGATCCAGGCAGCCCATCGAAGTGGGGCACTTACGGCCAAAGAGTATCTTGCTTTGCGTTGACTGTTTTATCTGTGGAAATGTAATAAAAAGGGAGAAAAAGGATTTTATTTTGCTTACTACTTAGGAACATCATGGCCATGCCTTTAAGTATTTTGTGTCTCCTGAAGGGCCTTTTCCGTATTCCATGTAAGGGGGCTTGGCTATGGGTGTACTTCAGGCTGTTACAATGTCAGGTACAATTTTAAAATGATGGTGTTATAGATGTAGTCTGAAATATGACTGTTTAGTATGAGGGAAAGATGGAGTATGCGTATTTTTCCCATCTGCTTTAGGCTGTTGATGTATCTCAGCAGCAGTTGGCAGCATCTATGTTCAGACACCTAAGTTTATGATATAGTCAAAATAGAAACTCCAGAGCTTGATGCAGCATGCCTAAACTGGATGTCTAGTTAGAGACACTAAATGTCTCCTACTCCAGTATATTTTAGTTGAAAACACTTCTAAAAGACAGCAAACAGGAAAAAAAATCAAATACCTGTCTTCCTGGTTTATTCTATTCTGTCTTCCTGGGTTTATTCTATTTTAACAGTAGAATAATATAATTTAGGCTGGAAGGGACCTCTGGAGGTCATCCAGTTCAACCCCCTGCCCAAAGCAGGGCCAACCTCAAAGTTAGATCTGTTTGTTCAGGGTCAGTCCAGTCAAGTTTTGTGTACCTCCAAGAATGGAGATTCCACAACCACCAGTCTGTTCTAGTATTTCACCACGCTCTTTTCAAATTTTTATAATATCCAATTGGAATTTCCCTTGTTGCAACTTTCTTTCATGAATAGATATGCCTCAGCTTCATTCATAGCTTTTGTGCTACAGTATACCTATAGTATAGATATATCAGTTTGCTTTAAACGAGCTGGGTTTGGTGTCAGGGCAGCTGGTTACAGCAGTGTGGAGCAAAGAAGAGCCTGTAAAATCCACCTGAGAACCATGGAGTGGACAGGCAAGGAAAGGACTGCATAATCTCTTTATCAAGAGGGCATAATGGGACTAAACAGATACAATTCAATAATAGGGAATAGTAGGAGAATATTGGATATTTCAAACACTGTGTTAATGCACTGTGTTAAGTCACAGCTAATTGGCATTTTATTGCCAAGTTTTCTAGTATCTCAAACTGCTGCCTCCTAAATTGCATTAAGTGTGAAATGCGAGTCATACTCCATTCATCAAAACACTGCTAAAAGGCCAGCCTCCAGCTGATTCCCTTTCGAAGTGAGCAAGGAATGACTGAGGCTGAACTACAGCAGTCAGATGCTAGAATGGAGGGAATGCAACACAGAGGGTGGAGTTTGGTAAATCGACAATATCCAAGTAAGATTGAAATGTTATCTGGGTATTGTAACCATAAAGAACTGGAATTAAAACAAGTACCTACAGATACAGCAAGTCTGTGCAGAGGGGAGGGATGCAAGAGTTACGTGTTCGTGGTGAAGAACTACAGTTTGATTAGCAAAAGCTCGAAAAAATGGTGGCATAGGGAAAAGGAGGAGTTTCAGTTATTGAGAGGAGACACAATGCTCACTTTCAGCAGGGTCCTGACTCTTCAAAGCCGGGAATACTGAAGAGCAGAAAGGAAGTAGCTGTGTATAAATAAATGCAAGCAACTAGTGGCAGGTTAGGTATACAGATTTAAATAAGTGAATGTGGTGGTATTTTGGAGCCCTCTCAAATCTTGGGTGCTCTTTTGTTTTGGTGACCATATGTTCCTGAAGAGGTTGACAGAAAACCCTAAGTGCTCACAGGGTTACAGCCCTGGGAAATTGAGTTCTTAAGCTACTTGAAAGTATCAGAGTACTATCTAGGCAGCAGGGTCCTACTTCTGTGAAGGCGAGGGAAAAAGTCATGCCCAGGATGCTCAACAGCGAGTTTAAGGAAGAGGCTAGTGACATAACCTATAGCAACTGAGGAAAGCTGAAGGGCCCAGGGCTCCAGTGTGATGAGTCCCTGACACAATAGCTTGTTAAGTGTTCAGCTTTCCCAACGATACATAATATTTTGAAACAATTAAATGTATTCACTTCTAGTATCATCGTGACATCTTTATTTGAGGTCTATGGCAGGAGGGCTTATACTTTTAATGAAATACAAAACACATTAGAAATAAGCAACATATGAAAACTTGATATCAGTGACTTAGAGCAGTGTCTAAAGTCAGATAAGCTGCTAAGAAAATGTTAAGAATATTTGGGTAGAAAATTAACTGATTCATGATCTCAGCTTAATATATCAGCAGGATGCACTGTTAAAAAAGAGTAGTGATACAAAACTCTAGATAACAAAAGAGAACTCTTTTAAGAGGTAGAGTTGAAGAGAATTTGGAACAAGGTCTAAAGATGACGAGGTTTTAAGGAGTGAAGCATTACTACTTATAAAGCAAGAATAATAAAAAATAAATTTGCTGAAACTGTATGATTGCCAAGCTGCTTAACATAAACATGTAAATTTTTTCAGCTGTATTCACACAAATCTGTTAATTTGGGATAGCTTCATTTTCTTTTTCAGGAAAAAAGATGGTATGATTGGTATGATAGTATTAAAAGTTGAAAGGGGAGACAAGCTTGCTGTATCTCCATTAGACACAGGAAAAATAAATTTGTCTTCGAGAGCGCCAGATCAGAGAGCATTTGCCCCCAATGGTTTAGTTCACCATACTGTAAAGATCAGGGGAATTTATAGAACTCTGATCTGCCTTGTTAAAGCCTAAATTTCATGTGTGTTCAGTTTAGGCTTTGGCACAGATATAACTCTGTTTTCACAGGAGTTAATTCTTCTCTTTGAGCGATCCCTGAGAATCTTCCGCTGTCTCTTCAGTACGTTACATTAGATGCCAACTCAAAAGATGGGATGAGTTCAAATTTGAGAGGACTGGATTGTCTTACATTTTTTGACTAGAGTAACAGCTTTGTCTGTTCAGAGGTAGTTGTTTGTAGGAAAGCATTAAATACTAACTAACCATCCCTTTATTCTCTCCCATTATAGTCTCTGTAAGAAGACAAAAGTAAATTTGAGTAAAATATGGTCAAAACTGGATATTCAGGCGTCTAAAGCTTAGTCACGTCTGTATATGTGTCAGCATTTTCTATCCACGCAGCTGCTATAGTGCAGGGAGCAAAGGCATGTGCTTTGTGTAGGACTAGGGCAAGATCGCACAAATTCTGGGACTTAAGCAGTTGTTCAGACTAAGCATTGTAGGTAAAGATCATCCCTCAGGGCCTGAAGTTCATAAAATTTACCCTGAGTTAGTAAAGTTAAGAGCACAAAGTCCAGTGATTATCAAATATACCACAGTGTGAAAAAGGGAGTCATACAGGATATGGCAGTACACTGTGATATGGCTTTAGTTCAAGTATTTTTCTGAATATGATACTTTCTCAGAACTTCCCTGTCTGTTACTTGTGATTATCATTCTTCAGCCAAGGCCATAAGCCGCTGATAATACATTTCAGTTCTCAGGAACAAATGTTTTTCTAAACCCATTTCAGAAAACAGGCTTTTCGATCACTTATGAGTGGTTGCACGCTCTCATATCAACACATTTAAAATGTTCCTATATGTACATTACTCAAGTTGTATTTTTTAAAAAGCATACAATGAAGTTTACTGCTGAGAATTGTTAGTATGTGAATCTTACAGCAAGAGCTTTTTATGGTATAATGTGTAGCTTATCTGCCTTAGAAGTACTGTGAGAAGGAAAATGTGTTGCAGAGCATCAATATCCTCATCTTGGTCTGGGGACAGAGTGGCACAGAACAGGCACAAGTTCTTCTTCCCATGGAGGCTAGTGTCCAGGACCAAGGTCCTGTTTCTTCCTCTCTACAAATTATCTGAAGTGGGAGGAAGGTGCTGATTTTCCTTCCCACCTCTTTTCTCCAGCATGCCACAAAAGCTGTGTCTAAATTCTTTTCCCCTAGAGACAAATTACTTTTTAGGCTTGTCTTTTGGTGCTATAATTCTTAGGGGGGTGGCCTGCCTAGGGAGAGGTCTGATAATTTCTGCTGTCAGCTTGCCAACATTATCTTTTCCACAGAGGTTCCTGCTCCACCCCAGTGTAGGAAGGTTCAGTTATTTGAAGAGCTCACAAACCATTGCAAATTATAGCTGACATAACTGGGAAAGCTAAAATCAATGCCAGTTTACCATTCTGTAAGTCATTATAGTTCAGCTTGTACCTTTTAAAAATCTAAGGGAACAGTGAGACAGGCAGCTGCGTGTGGAAACCGTAACAGCTATTCCTGCTGGTCAGTTATGTGTGTTTCTTGCACCAGACCCTTTCCCAGAATGACAGTCATTTCTAGAAAATAGTCTTAAGGGACCGAGGAGGGGAGATAATGAAAGAGTATTTTGCTTTTCCCATTTTCACCTTCGCCTCCACAGCATCTTGCAGTTCAGCAGAGCAAGGGTACCAGAAAATAATACATTCTCTTCCTGTGGCTACTGCCAGCGAACGTTGCTGGTCAATATGCACATACGCTGCCCCTGACTGCTGCTGGGCCAATTTGTGTCTGAGAACTAGCATTCCACAGCTGTTTTCAGTACAATTGCATAAAATCTGCTCTGAGCACTGCTGTCAAGCCAGAGACACTCAGCTACTCAGGCTCCCACCATGCCTATGTGAATGCTAGTAAAGATGGAATTTTCGTGGTATAACCCCTATTATCGGCAAAGAGACCACATCTGTTTTGTTGATTTCCAGTTGCTGTTGTTCATCTGTTGCTGGAATATGTGCACTTTTAGCTACTTTTTCTAGAGCGGAGCATCTTTGTCAGAGGTTGTATTGGCAAAAGACATCAGGCAGTGTCAGTCCAGGGCTTACAGCTGCTGCCACGGCTGTGCTGCTTGGAATGCATCCACTTTGGCACTTCATTGGTAACTGTGTCAACTGCGACCTTGCATGCTTCACACAGACAATGGAAGCCTGGACTGTACAAAGTTACTTCACCTATTTTTTGCACGACTTCATAAAAAGTGGTGGTAACAAAACACCGTACACTTTTCATTCTCTGCTGATCAGAATTTGTTCTATATCCAAACCAAAGCAGTCTGCTGACCAGCTCACTCATATCCATTTCTCGTATGGTTTCTAGAATTTTGCATATGAAATTGTTGACTGTCTTGAAATACGTTGCACATAGTTATCTAAAGGAATTCTTGCCAGTTCTGTGGCAACAAATATTATACAGAGGCTTGACCTTACCAGCAGGCAATTGTTTGCTCCTTGAAGCTATGAAGAGTAAAGGGCTAACCGCAATATACTCAAGTTTCTGCAAAACCAACACAAAACCTTCTCCAGGAATGATGTGGAATTTTTTCTAGTATGTTTTGCTGGATTATCTGAAGAGCAATAATGAAGTACTCACAACCTCTTTTGGTTTCTGCTTCACTGAGGACATTCAAATTCTTTTCATAGGTGGCAGCAGAAGTTATCAGTAAGATTCGTATATCCCTCCAAGAAATGCTGTGGACAACGTGCACTTGTTATAGCCTTTGTTATAGCTTTTGCTTCAATACAACATACATTTTTCCAATTTCTATTTTTCTATCATGAACGAAGTTTAAACCCCTTCCTTCCTATACCCTCTTCCCTCAAGAAAACATCCAGTGTTAACCTGGCAAGCCAGCAGCTGGAGCAGTGGAAGCTCTTAATTAAAATGCCCCAATGCATTACAATTACCCATCTTGGCTTTTGCGTTTCAACAGCCCTAATTTTGCCTGTTGTTTTGCATTTCAGTGTTTAATAATGTAAAAATCCCACCAACTGTCAGACTCTTTTCTGAACTGATGCAATGGTTTAACATTGATACAAAGCCCCAAACTCTGGGCTATACTCCTTAAAACAGAAGACGTGTCACTCCTAAAATGGTTCTCCCTCAAAATGGAGCACTTTAATAATCTCTTCCAATTCCTAAATAAGCTAACAGCATGTCTATATTAGGTAGTAAATGACCACAGTAAGAATTCCAGAAGAGTTTTCTGTATGGACACTGCTCTAGAAAAATAGCTGGGGGTGTGTGTGGTTTTGTTATACTAAACCAAATTACTCTGCATTTGAAGCAAACTGAGTATTCCAAAATAAATAATTTTTATTATAGAAGAGTGTCCACACTGGGAACTATTATAATACATTTCACTATACTGTGAAGCAAAAGTAGAAAGAATAATACTTGTATTTCAAACAGTATCCAGCCTGTGTGAACTCATTTTATTTCAGGCTATTTCCATTGTAAGAATAGTATTAGACAGCCTGTTTCTGTTCAGAGATTCTTATCTCACTGTTCTCAAAAGCTGTTTTCCAAGAGGTTACCAAAATGACAGATATGTGGAAAGAAAGAGAAATTTTTCATCTTCAATTTCTTAGACAGCATACTCCCCTTAAGTTTGTTTGGTCCACAACAGAATCTTATGTACTGTTAGGAAGTGCTTAAGCCCTGCCTTGTCCAGTCCCTATGGAAAACACAACTGTGCTTCTGTGAAACAGATACAAATATCTGTTTCAACCAATGCTAGAGAAAATGATCTCTTGTCTCTGGCTTCAGTAGCCTTCTCATGAAAATTCTCATCAAATCTAGCAAACTAAGTTTGAAATAGTCATTGTTCTTCAAGAACAACGTTCCATATTTTCATAAATTCAGCCCTTTCCATTTTTAACTAAGGATATTCCTGTAACACTTTTCCAAACAAGAAGAAAGCATTGCCTTTCACTACAAATTACTCCTATTATCTTGTCCTACAGCAGCATGCAGAAGCCCGTAGCATCGGTACAGACCCATTGCACTGTCTGTAACAAAGCCTCGGCAAGGTACCCTCTGTTACAAATATTTTAATCTTCTCTGCAGTGTAAGTAAGGAAGTTAATTAAACAAAACTTTACCAACTTGGAGGAAACAGGAATTGACATAAAAAAGGCTAATTAAAAGAAAAGGCCCTAGTCATATTAAAACTCCAATTGTTTTAACAACTGTACAATAAATATATCAAAGGGAGAGATTAAAACTTGTGAAATCGACAGAAAGTTGCTATCTATACATTCAGTTTCTTTCCTTTTCTATGATATATATATTTTACAGGAAATAGGTTGTTGGGCTTCCTACAGCAGAGTACACATGCTTCGTTTTTCTTTAAAACATGCATAAATTGGCAGGACTGACTAGTCTTGCTTAGGTCCCATTTTACTGTCAGTGATGAGGAAGTCTTGGAATTTCTGCTGTTCCCATCCAGCATCATCCAGTGGTTAGAAAGTGCTACAATAAAGAAGGTAGCACTGCATCCTCTCAGGGAATGATGTGGCATTCTCTCCAGTAATTCTGGCTGTGAACAGTTGTTGACCATAACCTTTCTTCCTCCTGACAAAGGAGAATGAAGCAGGATTATTTTTTTTTTTTTTCAGCAAACATTTTTAAATGAAAGTATGGAGCTGGATGAATTGTAGTGACAGAGGAAGGAATCAGTTAACTGAAATTTTCAGTGTCTAGGAGTCAAGGCTAGGAAAAAATTCAGCACAAGTTCAGTGTAGCTCTGTTGCTTTTTTTAACTGTACAGAGTTTAATGCTTACCTGCCTTGTGAGACTCAGTGAAAGGGTAGTTGAGACTTCTGTGTTTCCACTAAAATCAAATAATACATTTTTATGGTGGTTTAAAGTTTAATTCTCTGTTTTGGCTATGTATAGACTAGTAGGCTCAAATTTATTTTGTTTTTCCTATTATTATTCTTATGAGTCCTTCATCCCAACCAACTGAAATACCAGTGTGCTGCATTTGTATGTATTAGGCTTATTTCTTGACTTTTTATTTATATGAAAATTGAAGAGGCAGAAAACCGTGCCACCAGGTATCACTGATGCTCAGTGTACAAATCAAAAAAAGAATTAAGAGATTGACATACTATGAATATTGCCTTAAGTAGATCAAGCTTGAATTACATAAGCCCTCCCCCCAGAGGCTGTGCTGGGTCTATGGTTATTTCCCCTGTGTGTCTGTATCGGGCTTAACTGATGATCCACTCTGGAGCTGGTCACTCCTTTATCTGATGCAATTCTAAGTCACCCTTATCAGGTACAGTTTGGGTGGATCACTGGTCTTATCTCTCTGGTAAGTTACCCTGTGGCAAGGTTCAAAAAGGGATTGAGGTGCCACCTATGGCTGAACAGCCCAGAAAAGTGAACTTGAAATTCAGTCTCCAGGAAAGCAGCCTCACACTACAGCTTTAGTACTCTACGTTGGCCCTACTGTTTTCATTTTCACCAAGAATTTGTTTGCCTTGTGGCATTTCAGCCTTTTCTCTCAATTTTCTTGTTGCTGTGGCCTAAAATTGTTTAACATTCAAGAGCTCCTTTTACAGTAGCTTTTCTTTAATTAGATATGTTGTGGACTTAATTTTGGTCTTGCAATCTTCATGAAATTCCTTTTCCTCGTGCTCTCAAGTGTTGACTTGATATCTTTTATAAGGACTGTTTTGATTAGATGCTGACAAGCACAATCGCTGTGATAAAACCAACTGTGGAAAATCCCTTCGGTTTGCAGCGTCAACAGTTCTGGGAGTGCCTGGAGCCATGTCCGAGTGCACTGCCTGGTGCTGGGCACCTGCACTGCACAGGCGTACAGGTGGCAGTGTGGGGAAGCCCCTGATCTGGTTCTCAGACATGCAGCTCCTACTACGCAGAGGCAGCTGGAATGGGAATTTCTTCCCATTTCCTTTACCACTGAGCTAATTTTATGGTGCTTCAAATGTTGTGAAATGTAGGAGGTTTTTTACTTCTGCCCTTTTTTTCACATTAGGGGATTTTTAAAACAGTGGCTTTTATTTGTTCAGAAAGTATTCAGACTTTGTTGGTCAAGTTTGCAGCTCTTCTGCTACATTGCTTGTAGAAGATGCATAATTGAAAGAGCTCATCCTGTGGACACAAGACAGGCTGTGATTATCCACAGCTTGGCTTTGCCAGTCAATTTCTTTTAAAAAAAAAATCCATTAAGCAGTACACTTCAAATTCCTCGCACTTTTCAGGTGGTTGACTGCTGTCTACAAGCCTTCAAAGAGCTGAATTGTGTGCATTTCCAGGTTAGCTGCACATCTCTAAGCATATGGTTGCCATATAGCTAGTTTATTTTACAGCTTTCAGCTTATTCACTTCATTACATAGCTTCTTAATTTGGGGCTTAAGGGGCAAAGTGATTAGTTACTTTTGTGCATGTATCTTAGTTCTCATGAACTTTAGCATCCTTGCTTTGTCTGTTCACCATTTATGTTACAACATCAGCAAGGAAGGATGAATGCCTGTTTTAATTAGTTCTTTCCCCGGAGGATCACACAGAGATCTCAAGTCAAAATCCTGTAAGCACATTTGCTTTAGAATGCAATTTCCAAACTGAGTTGTCACATTTTTGATCAAGATCAAGGAAACAATGGTATAAAATATTAAGAAACAGTGCATGTGTTAACAGAACATTTATATGTTTATATAAGTCCCAATGGCAAAGAGAGATCTTCCTGGTGCATTATAGCATTTACTGAAGAGCATAAAAATAAAGGAAAATTATATTTCCAATAATATTTAGATTAATATGTATGACACACGAAATCCATGCCAGCGAGCTTGGCCATAAGCCAGTCTTAAGCTTCAGGTCACTGCAGAAAGTTACGAAGCTGTTCATACAGAAATTATTCGAGCACCATCTTCTGACGGTCTAGACACTTGTTACAGGTGTGGATAGAGTCAACATGCAGAAACTTTGCTGGCTGCACTGACTTCCTTCCATGATGAGACCACCATCTTGGCGTTTCTAGATACATGACACACTAATGTCTCTACCAGAAGCCAAGTGTTTGTGTCCCGTTTGTGTTCTGAGGGGTTTTACAGAGCAAGGCTGAAAGGGTTACACTTGTTCCCTGCTAACAGGCATGTCACAGCGGACAGCTGCTGCATGAGAGAGAGTCCGGGGGAAGTGAAACCTTGTAGAGCCCAAGCTCCCCTTACATTTATTTAATCCCCGTATACAAATGGGTAATAATGCTAATAATATGCCACCAACAAATAGGTCTGTCCTTTCCATCAAGCGCAGACAGCATCTTCTTGCAGCTGTTGCAGTGCAAGTAGGGAAAAAAGACCTTGAATAAGGAGCAGCTGGCACCTTGTGCCTTCTCCATGGACCCACAAACTCTTCCCTTAAATGGATTAATACCTTAGAAATTGTATATGCTTCAGCTGCAGCCCCAACTCCCTGCTTAAACTTGTAGGCATTTGTATATTTTGACAGATCAGCTAAGGTCTTTCTAATGTTTCAAGATCCTGACAGACATTTGGGTCTGCCATCTGCAGTTATTAGATGGCAGCATGTAAACATGATAAATTCAACTTTTGCTTATGTCTGCCCACAGGAGGTCTTGAAGCAGTGAGCTCCAAATGGAGGATCATGGGATGGATCTAATTCAACCGTCTTCCATTTGCAAGAGAGAAAAGACAATCAGGTAACTAGCTCAGTCTTACCAGTCACATGCTGACCTCCTGCTAAGACACAGATGTTTAGATCCACAGCATCCGTATGAGAAGAGGGAGTGGGGTGATATCATAACCACATGGTCTGTGAAGATAGTTCTAAAACTCAGATTTCATCTCTGTAGCTGCTGAAGTTAGGCTTTCCTTTGTTTAGGACAGCTGTTAGTGGCCTCACTGTTTTGATTCCTGCCAAGGTTTCTGAGACCATCTTTGGTACCTTTCAAACAACAGACCTTTCCAGTGGCCCTAAAAAAGTAGTGCAAGAGCCTGAAATGAGAACCAAGCTTGCCAGGTCTGATAGATTTTGGCATCTTCAGTACCTGCTTCTCTGACTGAAATGGAACCACGTTGTACTTGGGGAGCAGTTGTTGCCTCAGTGGCTCTAAGAGCGTTGTGGCGGTGTGGCTAACCTACAGCATTGGTATTCAAGCCATAGTCTTTACACCAGTGCTTCCAAATTGCTACAAGTTTCAAACTAGGAGTACAAGTACCACAGGAAAATGGTGTGAGAGTGCTGGTGCTGTACAAATGGCTGGGAACTGGTACTGATGCTGCAACAGGAGTGGATGAGCAAAATAAGTTTAGAAACCCCTGTTCTACACTTTGCTGTAGGTCTGAGCATTGATATTACAGGCCAACTGCTAAATCCTATCATTTGTGACTCCTCACCAGTCACTCAGTATGTGGTACACACCCACGCATGTCACCAAAGCAAATGAGTACCACCTGCCCCCTCTTGCTAAAGGAGCAGAACCCCCCCAGACTGGAATAAACAAAGTAAGTGGTTTCTTTCAACCTATTTGGGGGAACAGGGAGCTTGGGAAACAAAGTAAATACATTCTTTTTTCCTAATGGTGAGTAATAGAACTTTACTTATGTGCCTTTATTGAGATATTTCTTAGTGTTTGCAAGTGTTTAAATACGATTTTTGTACTGCTTTGGTTAACTAAGTTACACTAGTTCACAGCAATCTAGTGTAACTTCTGTGTTGAGAAGCCTTTAGACTTCCCCCACCTAAGAAAGCTACTATTTATTTATTAGGCTTTGAGGTAAGAATTTCTTTGAGGTTTTGGTGGCAGAGGTGGTATGTGGTTTATGTGTTTTTTACTGCTGTTTTCTCATGGGAGGCTTTCTGTAATAAGCTGTACTCTCACTATATCGGAGTCTGTCCTCACTTCAGTATTAACTCAGATGTTGCTCTTCATCTGATTTCTAACTGTGAATACATAAACCTTGAGCTCAGGTGTGTGTTTGTAATTTACACCCAAGCTAGTGGACCCATCCCATCATAGAGGTCTAAGAGCTGAGCCTAAGTGCTGCTTGCTCGCACTGTTGGTAACTGTGTGGACGTTGGCTAAACTGTCTGAAGGCTTAGTCCCTTAGTGCCTGCATTCTGCAATTACTTGCAAAGGATGGGAAAGGGACAGGCTGCTGTGCTGGGAACCAGAGCGAGGCCCTCAGAAGTCCCAGGTGAACAAGGACTATTGCGCCTTGCTGTAAGCCAGTATGGCTTTGTAATGGGAGAGCTTACTCACAAGTCAAACCAAAGCCACTCCTCTTACCTTCTCTGCAGGGAAGGCATAGCCCCTGTGGGATATAAAGCAGAATTGTATTATTAGATCTTAAGGTAAATGTTTAGGCATCCAATGGCCAGCAGCAAGCAATGGTAAAATACTTTTCAACTGCATTTGCAAAATTTGTGTTTATTTCTTGTTATCTGTAAAAGGATCTCTAATCTTTGTCTCTCACTCCTAGCAATGTCCTACCATAAGTGCTGGCTTAGGTCTCTTGACTAGGAAAGTGGTTGAGTGTCGATCAAGCTTTGGTAACTTAGCTAGCATGTCTGACCTCAGTCTGATTTATTTTGTAGTGAGAATTCAAAGTTAATGACTTCACAAATACAGACTAGTGTGAGGAAATGTACAAAAACAATAGACCTTTCAAATGGACCTGAAGTGACTTAGTCATGTGAAAATCACTGAAAATCAATGCCATTTATATTCCTAGATCAACTGGATTCCTCTGAAAATGCCAAACATAGTCTTTCCATTTGCTTGTATTAGGAGAGGTTCTGCTCAGTCTGACATAGATCTGGAGTGGAAAGTCACTAGATATTTCAGTTTTATGCTAGTATAAATGAGCAGAATTTGAGCCACTGCTGAAAGTGGTCTTCTGTCTAGTGTCAAGCACAGAATGAAGGAAATTATATCGAAAAAATAAAACACTTGGAGTCCATGTTGACGTTTCATCTCTTAGCACCTAAGATGTGGTTTATTTTTCCCACCACTTTTTTAAGTCCTAGCTTGCATCGATGCAGATTTACATACGACATGACCTTCAGTCAGTTGATTTTGGAGTTCCTGCAGCTTTCGGTATGATTATTAAATGGATACCTGAACTGCTTGTGATGGTTAACTACACGGCTGATGTAACCTCTTTTGCACTGGACATGAAGGTGATGTAAAATGTTATGAATTCAGAGATGGAGTATCGCCCTCTGATGCTTGGTAGTGGAACAAGGGACATTTGGCAGAGTGCAGTAAGAGAGTTTCCATGTGACTTACTGGGGGCTGTACAAACAGGGGAGAGACAGCGGATCCCAGCGTACACTTGAATGACTGCAAGTTAAGCCATTAGATGACTGAGGGTAGGATTTATGCCAGGAACGGATTGCAAAATTTGTTTTTCCAAACTAGGATGCAAAGGATCAGATAGACACCAGAATGTCAAAGCACTTTCTCAGTGGGTTAAGGGAGGTCTTCTGTTTGCATTTGCCTAGAAGAATGCAGAGAGGGGAAGTCTGAAATGCATCTGCCCCCATCCACAGGTTAGAGAGAAAAATACAAATGTTTTTCTGCTCTAAAATGCTTTCGTTCTATGTAAACATTTAGTTTTTAGGCAGTTCAGTGATTGCAGATTGTCACTCTCACTGCCTCACAGGAAACGGAGTTCTGCTCCTGGAGCTAGTCAGGCCTACTGTGATGAATCCCAGATGAGACGTAGGAAAGCCTAGGGATGTCTGGCATGAGAGTGGAAGATTCAACTTGGAAAGATGGATAATGGATAAACGCACAGTCTAGCTGAACTCAGAGAATAAGCAGGCAGTAGCAGTAGGTAACGGGAGGTAGCAGTAACCTGTATGTTTTGGATTTCTCATCTCTTTCCACTGTTGTTTCCAATGGAAAGGCCAGGGAAAGTGTAGATCTTATTTTAACTCCACTCAGATCTTCTCTGATCTAAGCTGGCACTGATGCAGTACTTGATGTTTAACTCCCTGTGCAGCAAAGAACTACTCTATCATTGTCTTCAGTGGAATTTTACCTTGAGTATAAATAAGGATTGATTTAAGTATTCGCTTAAGTGATCACCTTAGGTGAGTCACACCTGTAAGCACCTTTGAAATACCAGCATTTCAGAGCAGCATATAAAATTAGCAGGGAAGGATTCCACAGCATTTCAGTAAAAATAAAAGCATTGATCCCAGAACTTTCGTTTTGCCGTGTCTCCTAGGCAGGCTGCTGGGTACTTGGGTGGGTGGGTGTACATGAGTCCCTGTAGCACTTCTAGCACACTTCTAGCACATTCGCCATCCCCCACTTCTAGGTGGAAGGTGCTGCAGTAAAGAAAACAGCACATTTTGAACCGTAACTCTGTCTTTTCCTTTGTGGTCTGTTTATCTTTCGTGGATCATGTTTTAGTGTGTTCTTTCATAAACAGGCACTATACTTACCACAAATATAAATCAGTAATGAAATCCACTGGAATATCTCCATCTGTATAACTAAAGAAAAAGGCCAAAAAATTTTATATCATACAGTTAAAACAATTCATTGACAATGAATAGCTCATGTAAGAGGAATTAACTTAATGGCTGATTTCTTCATAGTTCTGTCATTTCTAAATATTTATATGTTTATAACCGCAAGCAAACACATTGCAATCCTAAAATCTGCTCTGCGTTTTTTATACTGCGGTGTATAGTCCAACCATGTATGTAAACCTCACGTATATGCCTGTATTTCCCAAATCATAATATGAATTTCAAACCTTTAAATTGGTTTTATACTGTGCTTCTGGATGTAGCTGAACTTTGTGTATAAGAATGACATCATGGTTTCTGGAGTTACTAGCCTACATGAAAAGAGGAAAATCAGAAGCAGACTTTTAAGAGGAAAATATCAAACAAAATAAATGGTTTGAACACAATATATGATGCTTTTGGGTGCTATAAACATTTTATTGTTACTTGTTTGGGAAGAACTGCATAACTCACTGGGGCTCCACAACTTGTGAGTAATGCAGCCATCTCAAAATCTAGCAGATTTATCAGTCATGGTGTTCAAATGAAAATCTGGGATCTCATTTCCTCCTAAGCCCTTATAAATTTGACTCAGTGTTTAACAATGGCTCATCTGCATGTGTTTCCTTACACTTACATAAAACACAACTTGGATTGAAAAGTGTAATCTAATAGGGAATACTTTAGTGCTGGAGCGCTAAAATCTAGTTGTAACTTCTATTTTAAAGAGCACCAGAAACTTAAGAGAACTGTCACCAATACTGGTAATTACAGGAGACGGTATTTCACTTAGAGACTTTTTGTTAGAAATTAATAATTGTTTATATTATTAATTATGCATAGACAATAACTCATGTCTAGATGAAGTGCCAGCATGACTGCCATTACACTGAGCCTCCCTGTGCTCTTTGACACGGCGCCATGTTTCATCTTCCATTTACAGGCAGCGGGGAGAGGCACCAGACGGTGATTTTCGGGGGTTGCCTGGACGCTTTATGGCAGTGAACCCAGCTGGCCTTTCGGCGCCCGGCTGACAGACCAGTCACCGGATCCTTCCTGCACCTTCCGGAGAGGACTCTGCTGGGGTAAGGTGGTTAAGCCGAGCCATAAGCACACCAGCCGGCCTCTGTAGGGCCTTCCTGTACTGCTCCTTGCAGCAGCATCTCAACCTGCTAACTACTGCCCTGCAGAGGATACCGCTGTAAGGCAGCTCCACACCCGGCAGTTCCTGGCTCTTCCAGTGTGTTGCTTCATTTGTGAGACTACTGTATTGCAAAGGAATTCTGCAGCAGCACCGCTGCTGGGTGGAAGGCTGCCTGACAGATCAGCAGAAAGCATTTCGCTGGGAAAGTTTTCTGTAAATAACACCTCCGTTGATTTTTGCCTCAACTTCACCTGTTATTATTATTTGCAAATAATGTGGCTGATGGTGTGCACAGGCTCCTGCCCGCCCACAGACACCGCCATCCTCTGTGTGACCAGAGCACTTTCCTGTTGCATCCAGTTGCCACATTTGCAACTAAAGGCTTGTGGTGTCCCATGTGGCGGCTGCAGTGGGAGCGGGCACATGTGGGAAGACCTACTCCTATTTCCATGCAAATTTTCTCCTTACTAATAATTGCTGTTTCAAAAAGGGAGTAGAAATCTAGCCCCCGAGGAGTGCTAAGGCTCGCTGTTTGGGGTTAAGGTGGCATATAAAGACTGCCCCTGACGGGAGCCGAGTGCCCGGGGAGCCGCAGCCCACCCGGCTCTGCAGTGCCAGTGATTTCAGCGGGGGCCAGGGCAGCGCGGGCGAGCGGAGCGTTGCCGGCGGCGCCCGCAGCGCCGGGCCGGGGAGCCGAGGCCGGGAAAGGCTGCGGGCGGAGCCTCCGAGCCGAGAGCCGAGCGCAGCGCGGGCCCGCCGCGCCGCCGCCGCTCGGTGTGTGCCCGCAGCCGGGCGGGCTCGGGGCGGCGCGGGCGGCGGCGGCGCTGTGCATGCCGGGCGCGGGGCGGCGCGGGCAGGAAGCGCTCGCTGCCGGCCGAGCCGAGCCCAGCCCGTGTGCAGCCGGCGGCGGGGGCGGGCGCTGCCGTGCCGGTGCCGCTGGGGCTGGGGCACGGCGGAGTGCCGCGGCGGAGGCAGCGGCGGGATGGGGTTGGCTTCCTGAAGCCGGGCGGGGGGGGGAGGGCGGGAGGGGGCTGGTTTTGCATTTCGGTCCCTCTCCGCCCCCCTCCTGCCCCTCTCTCCCAAGTTCGCCGCTCTGCCGCGGCCCCTCCGGAGCGGCTGCGCTGCGGGCTGCCCCTGCCCCGCTCCCGGCGCTGCCCGCGGCGGGGCGGGCGGGGACAGCGGGGAGCCGAGGCAACCCAGGGAGCGGCCCCGCCGCCCCCAGGGAGGCTCTGCTCCGGGGAGCAGTGGGGGGAGGCGGCTGGCACAGGCGCCGGGTTCCGCCGCCCGCCCCCCGGCACCGCCGCCGTCTGCCCAGCGCTGGCAGCCCCGGGAGATGGTGACACATGAAGCGTGCGGGAAGGACCATGGTTGAGAGGACCAGCAAGTTCTTGCTGATCGTGGCCGTCTCGGTGTGCTTCATGCTTATCCTGTACCAGTACGTGGGGCCGGGGCTAAGCCTGGGTTCCCCCAGCGGCCGCTCCTACTCGGAGGAGCTGGACCTCTTCCCCACGCCGGACCCCCACTACGTGAAGAAGTACTACTTCCCCGTGCGGGAGCTGGAGCGGGAGCTCGCCTTCGACATGAAGGGCGAGGACGTGATCGTCTTCCTGCACATCCAGAAGACCGGCGGCACCACCTTCGGCCGCCACCTGGTGCAAAACGTGCGGCTGGAGGTGCCCTGCGACTGCCGGCCCGGGCAGAAGAAGTGCACCTGCTACCGCCCCAACCGCCGGGAGACCTGGCTCTTCTCCCGCTTCTCCACCGGCTGGAGCTGCGGACTGCACGCCGACTGGACCGAGCTCACCAACTGCGTGCCCGGAGTGCTGGACCGCCGGGAGAGCGCCGCCGCCAAGACGCCCAGGTACCGGCCCGCCGCCGTCTCCCCCTTCCCCGCTGCCCCTCGGGCCGCGCACTTCTCCGCCCGCCGCCGCTCGCCCGAGCCCTTCCGCTGTTGGGTCCCCCTCCCTGTGCCTTGCAGCATGCTGCTAGCGTGCTGTGCCCCAACCTGCCCCGAACCTTTCCTCAGCCGGTTCACCTGTCCTCCCCTCCCGCCCTCCAGGCTGTGCCCTGCACCTTCCCTCTGCATTCCCAGGTAAATATCCTGCGCTTTCCCTCCCACGTAGCTAGTATACTGCACCCTCAGCCCATGTTCTTCTGCTCTAGCAGCCTCTGTGGACCCCTTAGCAAGCCTGTGTATTTGCACCACTTACTCTCTTTCTAAACGTTTAGTCTTCATCTCAGACCTTGCTTGCAACCTTTTAGTACCCGTTACACCATACCTTAGTCTCAAGCTTGCCTTTGTAGTCAGCTTTGCCCTAACCTGTGCACCCCTTTTCCTCCAGCTGAAATTGTTTTCCAGTGCAATTGAGGAGAGGCACACCAGACCACCAGTCCTCATGCTTACCCCCTTGTTTTACTCCCCTAGGCTGCCTGATAGTTTTTTGCACATTGTAGAAAATGTCCCTTGAACACCTTTTCATATGTTCCTTGCTGTTTATCTTGATGGGAAACCGGAGGTGAAATCTTTTGGGGAAAGGAGCTATCTTGTACATGTTCCTTGTGCCTCCCTCATCTGTGCACCAGGAGGGAGGAAGAGCCATCCTAAAGCACCCCTCAGTGCATCCCCCTTGAACACCCAGTGTATTTTTGCTGTCTTATCCCATTATTTCTCTACCTTGGTCTCTTTATTAACGATCGGCTTCAGAGCAATTTTCTGTTTGAAGTACTCTGGTAAAGACAGTGGCTTATATTAAGATCTCCAAAGATTATATTCTTTCAGCTCAATGTACCTTTGTGTCTTTCATTTCAGGAGACAGGTTTTTTAATTGATAGCTATTTTTTAACACCACGCACACCTTCCTTGACATATCAGTGTTTATATTACGGCACTTTGTAATCTGTTTGCCTTAAAGTTTCATTCTTAAAGGTGTCCAAGGTCTTATGCTAACATTTGCTTATGCCATATGCTCTATTTATATGCATATTGTTAATACCATACATAATCCCTTTAGTGAAAAGTGGCCTTTAGGAAAGTATGTTTTAGCATCATAACTGTTTTTTCTCTGTGTTTTTTAAAAGTGATTTTTAATCATTTTTCTTTCATTGGAGCTGCGTGTGATTGCGGGGCTTCTTTATTGTCTCTGTCATGATTGCTGCTGTTTTCAACCCGTTTCAGTGTTAGTCATCCAAGTACTGTGCTCAGATTGCTGCTCCTGGGTCAGGCAGCATGACAGCAAACTGAAGTATGAATCTAAAGGGCTGAGTATTCAGGCTTTCCTGTGGTCGCTTGTTTTATTAATGGGGTGCTTGAAAACACCTGTAAGTAAAATATCCTCAGCCCATCTGGTTGTTGTTGAGATTTTAGTGGTGTTGTAAGGAAAAATGCACAAAGTTCAAATCAGATTTAAAAAAGAAACAAAAAAATAACCCGTTCTGTGAACCTTGGCACTTGGCTAGCAAACCATTAACCTTATATAAAGAACTGTGTGGTTTTATGAACTGTCTCAGAGCCTCATGTGCTCCGTTGGCAATTTTGTACTAAAACTGCTATGTGTTCAGTATTTAGCTGTCTCATCCCACTTAGCAGTTGGGTTTTTTTGTATAGGTACATGAGAACGGGGCACTTCTGATTGTCAAGTAGTAAATTCCTTACTGCAACTCATAGGAAGTTGAGAACCAGAAGCCTATTGCCTCATCTCAAATTCTTGTAAATAAGATTTTCTTTGCCATTTGTTTTGGAACATCAGGAACTGTATGCTTCTATATACTTCTTCACTGTCTTGATTTTGGATGTGCAGGAAAAATTATTAATCCTGTCCCAGTCCCTTATGTCTCTGCATATCCAGAAATAGTTCTGCTTAATGTAGTCTCTTTACTTCCTTTAAATCTAAATTAGAACTTGGTTTTCAGCAGTGTAAGAACTATGATGTGGAAGTTTTAGATAATCTAAGGTTTATTACTTTGTTCTGTTAATAAAAAACATAATTTACTGTTCATTGTATCCTGGGGATGGTTTTGGTGCAATGAACAGCTGTTGGTTATTTTAATAATACTGTCCTAGGCTACTGCTCAGTTGTACTGCAGTCCAGTTTAGTAGGCACCTTCTCCAAACTATTATTTATTTCATGTCTAAGAAAATTTGGAACAAGAGACAGGCAATGTTTGTTTAAAAGAAAATTTTGTGAGATTTTCTTTGTTAGAAAAAGGATAGTCTTGTATTATGTCTGTCACACTAAGAGTAATATAACTGTTTCTTCATTGTGAACGTTGGATTTCTTATGTTGAAACAGGACATGTTTTTACATAAGGCATATGCTAGAGAGGCTACTGTTTTATAATGGAGCTGAACTATGAAAATATCTCTCTCTCTCTCTCTCTTATGAAAGAAAAAAAAAGGGATCAGCAAACAACTGTTCTGTCAGGNGGAGTACAGTCTTCAAATTTAGCTTTTAAAGCTAATGTACTGGTCTCTGCATTTACTACTTAATTCAGAGTTTAAACCTTTGTTCTTCCAACTTCATGTTTATCCCCCAAAACAAAACAGCTGACTTGTGATTACAAATAAATCTGCCTTCTAGTGAATGTTGGAAAGCATGAAGGTCATTCAGTATTGCTCGCATGTACAAATCATGAGCTTAAAGCTGTTAACTTTGTAAGGAATGCAGTTTTATCACTGCACAGTGCCCTATTGCACTACATTCCATAACCTGTGCATGGTACATAAATTTACAATGCAATTGCTCTTTTTATTGTTCTTCTGTTCTGTGTTAGACTTAATGATTAGAAGCCCTAGATTGCCAAAGACTGCAATTTTATTTTTGCCTCCTCCTTTCTTTCTTTCTTTCTTTGTTTTCACTGATACAGTAAGCAGAGATGGGTGTTTTAGCTCTAATGGGTCAGTACTCTTAAAAAAAA
>RSEF01000009.1:1915756-1938305 GCA_003993805.1 Himantopus leucocephalus | reverse complement strand
CCCCCCCCCGGTGACTCTCCCTGTTTTGTATTCAAAAGACTTCTGGACAAGCGCTTCTTGAAGCAAATGTTATGTTTTATAGATAGCCAGTAAAAGAAAGAGATTGATTTGTTTGAGGGCTGTAAAACTTGGGACTCCAAGGAACTCTGAAGCTGGCTGTGTTTATCAGTTAAGTCCCTTAGCTGCAGTTCTCTTCATGGTAGAGGGCAGATTTCAAGATTTTGGGAATGGAGGCCTATTCATTCCTTTTACTGTTAGGCATAAATAAGTGCTGGAAGAGACTTTTTTAAAAAAAAAGCAGATTAATACTAGGCTGCGTGCTTTGAGTCATCATGATGATATTTCAGAAAGCGGAGGCTAAGCAGCGTCTGTGAACTGCTCCCTTAAATTTGTCTCACCTAAAACTCCAAGAGATCTAATCTCTTCAGTAGGTTCTGAAAAAAGGCCAAACTTTCCTGTCAGCTGAGTTCTTTAATTTGACTTACAGAATTAGAAAAATCTATGAAGCAATCCACTAGTAACTTGTCCATCTCCTCTGTTAAAGGTCTGAATGAAAGCCCTTAGAGATGTTGGAAGGGTTCCCTTGTTAGCCCCTGGAGGAAATGTGATTCAGTGCCCTTCTGGCTGCATCCTCCTTCTGTGCTGCACACACAAGAGCAGAGCTAGGTGTTCTGAAGTTGTCCTTGTAGGACACTTCATGCATGAGCTTGACTCTAATGTAATGTGCTGCAGGAACAAAAAAAAAAAAAATTACGCTGAAGGAATTCTACATGCTTCCTGTCCCGCCTCTTCTCAAAAAATAAAAAAAAAAACCCCAAAAACAACAACCAAACAACCTAGGCTTTGTTGCTGTCCTGCTAGTTTCTTCTGTCTCATGAAAACAAGAGCATCTAAGCTGGCGTTCTCCTGAAGAGAAGTTATTTGTGTGTAGAGGACTTTAAGGCTTACAGCTCCTTTAAAAATACGTGTCGTGCCAGCTGCCTGTTGCTGTGGAGAACCCATGTACTTGGTAGAGTGTTGGAAGGGTATTGCTGGCTCTGTGCTCGCCCAGCTCACATGCATGCTCTACCTTCTGTTATGCTCTTTCAAGCACCAGGTAGATTTTTTTTATTATTATTACTTTTAATGAGCCACCTCAAGACGCTAGCTTAGTCTTGGCTTTGTGTATGTTTTTCTGTGCTAGTCTGTCATAGAAGTTTGGTTTCTGAGTTCATCTATGGACAAAAAAATTGACAAAAGTATTTCTTTGTGATTTTTTAAAAGCACGTGCATGCTTCCAATTTCAATATTCTTTCTCTAGATTTCACATGCTTTAGAAATAAAAAAATTGTAATCCACATACTTTTATGTAGGAAATCTATGGCAGGCTAGTAAAGCCTGCTGCTAAACAGATCAGTCCAAGTTTTAGAATCTGTCTGATAAGCTATTTAGAGCTTGTGTTTTGGGTGGGGTTTTTTGTGTATTTTCTTTAAAAAAAAAAAAAACACAACACAATTAACAGGGCTCAGCAGTTTGTTAGTTTGATTTTTCTGAAGTGTGAACTTTCACAGCTTCCAACCACATATCTGTCCCTTTGCAGGGATCTGTTCTTGATGAGGTTTTTATTATATGTGTGCTCAGGAGCTGCAGAGACACATTGTCAAGAGACCAACTGTTTGAGAATGAAAGGCTTTACGAAATCATTTTTATAATATTAGCACTTTTAAAAAGCTTAGGCTTATCATTCTTTGTGGATCTGTGTGTGCTGGAGGTTGTGAAATTCCTGTCTGCAGGGAGCGAGGGGCATTTTTTCCACTCACCAGTTCAACTCAGGCTAGTTTCGCTTAAGGACTGGTAGGGAAGTATCAATATAAACCCATTTTCAGTAATGTGATTCTTCTCTCAAATCATTAGCATGTGGAGTCTTTTAAAGCCTGCTAGTCTGATAGGAAACTTTTTGCACCCAGTTGTACACACCTATAAAGCCAGGTTGGCCTTTCAGAGCCAAGGGCTGGATATTCTGAAGGGCTGGATAGTTTTGTAGTGAAAATCTTTAAATTTGATGTAGTAACTAAAAGTAGCTGAAGGTTGGAACTCTTCAAATAGCTGCCTTAAGTTTGAGGTACTGTATTTATCTGTGCTTAAGACTTTTGGCTAGTACACCAAGTTTAATTACTCTTAGTATTTTTTAATTTTGCTGGCAAAGCAAAAGGATGTGTCCTTAGATATGTCCCTGCTTGAGTATATGCTTATACTGACCCGATTTTGCAAAACTATGCATTTGGCTGTTTTTCATTAATCTTTAAACAAAAGTTGTGTCATAACATAGTAATTTTGTTTTTCTGCTTAGAAGTTTGCAAACACTCTTTACCCAGATCTCAGATTTTGCCTTTTTGCCCTTATCCTTTCCCATTCTACAAATAAAAATGTATGCTATTCTGAGTAAAACCTTTGATAATCATCTTTTTTTTTGTGTTAACCAACAATTCGGAAATAATTACTTTAAAAGAGCTGGCTTGAATTGTATTAACGACCGAACTGGATGCTTTGATATATACTCCCAGTGTAAGGACAGTTTGTAAGGAATGGTCCACCATAAATGCACAGCTGATATATTCCACCACACTAGTGCATGTAAAGTTTTTGAGGTTAATTACTTAGAGATTACAGTTTGTAACACATTGTGTGGAACATCTTGGCCAAACCGATGCCGTGCCCTATTTTGAAGGCTCTGCTGAATGGTCCTGTTTTGTCAGTTTGAAATGCCAAATAGAGGGCCTGTTCTCTATCCGTCATTGAGATACACGCACATTAAAATTGCTGGCCCAAACTAATGTGATCTTGAGCAATGCCACCTTGTGAACTTTATGTCTCATCTTGAAAGAAATCTGCAATTTAAGAAAATTGTAGTTCACTAGTGCTATAGGGGCTTTAGGTGAAAAATAATGTGTGATCTGCAAGTATGTGAATTTGATGTCAGTTGATAGAACAGCTGCAGACTTAACTGGTGTGACTGGGTGGGACATGCCTAGGTATGTGTGTTGAGGCCTCTTCCCTGCAGAGGACTGGTGAAGGCCTTTAGGTGGATATTAGGATGTGAACTGGAAGAGGTCATACTGCCTCAATAAGAAAGCACTGCTAGAGGAGATTATGTTATAAATTGGAGATTATTAAAATGCTGTCTTCCCTCTGGGCCATCTGTTTCTTCTAGGAAGAAAGAAGAGATTAGCCTCCTCTTGTGGCCTCTTCCTTCATTGATTTGCAGGGTTAGATTTAATGGGTTTGGTCTGTAGTCAGCAGAAGCTTTTGGCTGTAACCTGGGACCTGTTTTCTAGAAAGTAATTCAGGATGTGCAGGCCTGGAGTTATTTAAGAAAACTTCTTTGAGTTCATTTCATAGGTGAAATTGATACTGCGCCTTATCTGAGTCATATTTGTATGCAATGCCCACGCTTCATGCACTGATCAGAGTCCTAGATGACTCCTTGCCAACATGTTCCTAACCCAAATGTTAGTCACAACAGTGACAAGCAGAGCCACAGAAGAGTCATGATAGAGATTAGTCGAAGGGGTTGTGGTTGTGGCTGTGGTATTCTAGTTACTTTGACCTGGAAGCAAAGAGTGACTGCACAGATAGAACACACCTGATTTTAAATTCAGTTAGGAATATCTGGCTTATTGACTGTATTACACACGTTCTGAGTCTCCCTGCTGTAAATCCTGCTGTCTTTTACAGGTTGTGGCTTTTGTACATCTCAAAGTGGGAAAGCAGCATGGACAAGTGCCTTCAGTCAGTCATAGAAACGGGATCACTGCTTTGTGTCTCTGTATTTTAGACTTCCACTTATTTGGCAGTAACTTTACCAAATCTGTTGTAGTAATGCTTTAAATAGGTAATATTTTGTCAGTGAACACTTGAGCATGTGCTTGCTTGAGAAAGCCAAGGCAGCATAGCCTAACTCCACAAAGCTTATCTTTGTTTATGTTTTTATTTCCAGGAAGTATTACAGCAGAGAGAAATTTTCCATTATTGAGTGAAATTGTGCTTTGTCAAGCAAAGATGAAGCATGATCTTTAATTCCTAATAATCACAATTGTGATAGCTGTCAAGTCAAGATTTTTGATGGAGTCTTGCTTGATGTGCATGGAGGGGAATGATACTTAAACATCAGAAGGAAATGTCTTCCTTAACAAAGATATTGGTGCTAGTGTGTTGAAAGAGTATATGAAGCACGGGAGGAACAAAGAGCTGAAGTAGTCCATTACAAATTCTCTTGTTTCTGAAATGGTGGTTGACCTTAAAAACAAACAAAAAAATTCTTTACTTTTTGTAAAGGAATTTAAGTAAGAATTGATGAGGAAAAAATAACCGCTAGCACAGATTCAAGGCGACACAGTTTCTGTAATCGCTGTTTGATGTATTTTTGTTCGCCCTTCTATTTCCGTAACAGAGTACTCTGCTGAAAATCCAGTCTGAGAATCTCTCTGAAGAGTCCTTTGGAGATTATTGCCACAAAGACACAAAGAGCCTTAAACATCTCTGTACCATAGCGTGTCAAGTTTCAGATCTGAAGAGGATGCTTCAGATAGTCTTGTGTGTTACTACCAAAGGAGGAGCTATTTACCAATGCATGGCTAGTGGAACCTGAGGGATCTCATGACTGGAAAAAGTGTTTTTGGGAAAGGTCCATGCAGAGAGAGGTCATAAAATGAAAAGCACATCATATACTTAATAGGGCTTAGTTGTTTCTACTTATATTAAATGACATACATTCATTGTCATTTCTGTCCTTAGCCTGAGAAGTATGATATACTATACTGAATGCTGCTTCATCCCTACAAACTGCCAAGCTACAAACTAAGGATATGAAATATTCTGGGGCATCTCTGTTCCAATGATGCATCCAGAAAGCATTGAGAGACTCCTGTTGTCTGCTAACTGTAACCTGAATTTCTTAGCAGTCCTAATTATATAGCTCTTTCACCTGTATATCTCAAAGCCTCTTACAAAGTCTATAGTAAATAGCACCCGGTGCTACATTCGTTCACAACCTCAAACAGCTCTTAAGTGGTCTGTCTTAAAGCTGTCTTTGACCATAAATCTCAGACTTACATGTTAATGTACAGACCTTTCCTGCCCAGTGACTTTGTCTTTTTTCAGAAGCAACTGATTTCTTAGCATGTTATTACTACCTTGCTCTGTACTTCCCTTCCTTCCACCCTATTAATGGTAGATTCTACATAATAGCTCACCTATGTTTTTATAGAGGAAATATTTCACAATTTCCTGCCAATTTAAACAAGAAAACAGTGATTTGCAATTAACTTTTTATGGTCTGACTCTGTGTTTTGCTTCATAACTAATCTCCAGCCTATTAAGCAGAAATTCTTTGATTACACCTCACTGCAGATTGAAATATTATTATTCCTTTTATGGAGCTCTTCTGTGTGAGGGGGGAGACCTCTGAGCTTCCCGAGCTGCCTTTGCATTTTTGTTTTTAAAATACGCCAAATTTCCTTTTCGGTTAATATTAATCTTGAAGTGCTAACAAGACAATTTAAGATTTTTCTGGCCAAATGGCATTGCTTGGAGTTTCAAAGTGCCTGGTGACTTTTCACTGTCTAATTTCAGATGAGTTGAAAGGGGCCTGGTTTCTGGACAAGTGCTAAAGAGGTAAAAGTGCTGCCTTCTAAAAACTTCTTCAATGTATTGGAATTACTCTACATTTTAGCCTTAGTTCTTGTGTTAATTAGACATATGCATGTATAAGATACCTGATTACAGGGAAATGGTGACTTTTGAAAGAAGATTTTGTGAAGAGCATGCATTGTTCTTTCCTTTTTATCTTGAACAGCTTAAAGAAAAAAGCCTTTTTTGTATTTTTTCCTTTGGTGTCTCTCAGAAAATTTAAATGTCTAAACAAATACTGTAAGAATAGAATTGACTTTTTTGTTTAAACTAACAGCTTTTGCTGCCATGACCCCCTTGCTCTCAGTAAAGATTTCAGCTAGGATACCTGTGACCCTATATCTAAGCGTTGGAAAAAAAATCAATGCCTTGTAGCTAAGACAAACAGCAGCAGCATGCTGACTCACCAGTTTCCTGACAGGTTTTGCTTTCCTAGTGGAGATGGGGAAAGAATAAGGAGCACAAGAATCACAGAGTATAATCATAATCAGTCTGTTAACATGCCTTAAATCATAAAAGACTGGATTACCTTCTTCTGTTCTTTGCCTCTTTCTCTTCTCTTTGTTGCTACCTGTACCTTTTTTTAGGTCTTCGGAAGAGAAAAAGACAGGTGTGACTTGGATAGTTCTGCAAGGAGGAAGACTGAACAGATTTATCCTGTCTGCTGAAGCAAGTACAGTAGGAGTCATTTAGATGAAAAACCCCATTAAGGGACATACTTCATCCATTGTATACTGTACAGGAAGGCTGGTACATACGCATAGGAGCCCTTTCAGATGAGGAGATAACCTTAGCATCTTTTCTAGGGGGACAACACTGGAATTTCTTGTTCCAAGGATCTGAGTGGAGTTTTCATCACTGATTAGACTGTTGTGGTTAGTGTTATTGTTTGCAACACACCCAAAATAAGTCATCTTGAGCCTTTTTTTTTGTCCTGAAGTTTTTCTTTGATTTATTTGACCACAATTCCATATTTTTAAAAATGATGGCATCTTTCCTGTTTATACATAGCCTGACTCCAGTAGAGCCTTAGACCAGGCCAAAGACTTCACTGTTAATTTCACCATTATTGTAGGGAGATCCTGTATTTATAACAACCATATTGTGTTACGTGTATCAGGATTCCTACTGTTGCTACTGGTAGCTTTAGTTTTGAAATGTAACATTATGCTGAAGACTAATGACTCAATGTTGCCCTTCTTTATTCAAGCCATTATATGGGCAGAGTATTTAATTCTGCTCTTTCTCTTATACTTTGCAGACAGGTTTTGTGTGTCATTTCTTCATAATATCTGAACAACTTTTATTCTCCATCCCCTGAACTAACACTTTCCTGCAGACTGGCATCTTCTTGGGCCTTGATTACTTCAATACTGTCTTCCTGAAATTGATAAATCTTCCACTGTCACTTTAGAGGTCTGTTACTGCCTAACCCTTCTCACTCTTGTAAGTTACTAGAAGTAGGACTTAAACTCTGAATCAGCCAGTAGTCCCTGCTTCCATCACGTCTTGAATTTTCGGGCAAATTCAGTCACACTTTCTAATATACTCAATCCCCTTATCAAGGGAGAAGCTTCCTGTGTTCCTTGGTTGTTGTTCATGATTGAGAGCTCATAGACCAGCACTGTTATACACATGATGAATGCTATTATCAACGGACAGGGTTAGCATAGGTATTTTGATTAGACATCCTCAGAAACGATTGGAGCTGAAGCAGGAGTTGAAATGCTAGGGTGCTTTTCTGTCGTAGGCTTAGTTTACTTGAAGGCTGTGTCATCTTTGTTTAGATGCCCGTGACTTGACTCTTCATCCTGTGTGCTGTGCAAGCCATGGTCAAAGTAGTCCTCCATGCCCGGAAGGTTCTGTGATGTGTTCCAAACCATCTGATCACTTTGTCAGTGCTTCTAAAGTGATCACTTAGTAAAGTAGTGAAATCAGCTATATTTTCTTAGAAAGGGAAAATGAGTTTAATAGGATGTATTAGTCTTTGAATGCTTTACACTCTTGCGAGACATCACATGGCTTTGTTAAATTAGGGTAAGTCAGAAGGTTGAAATCATTTACTTAAAGCTGTGCTTGGTTTTTGCCTTTTTTTTTTTTAAACCAAGACTTCTTCCCATAGCTCTGTGTGATCACCTTCTTCCACCTTTCATAGTCATGATGTGAATGTAGTCCATTTACCATTTGCATGCATTTAAGAGTTTCTGAGGCTGAGTAGACATATCAGCTTGAGGCCTAACATGGCAGGAAGTAACTACAAAAATGTCCTGTGTTTTCTATATTTAATTCGCAGACTTCTGTTGATGGAGAGAATAGTCGTACTCCAGCACTGTGAACCCCACGTGTTCCAAAATATGAAAAAAAAAAAAAATCCATCTGTTTTCAAATGCTGGTTGTATCTTGAGATTTTTATTTGAGTTTTCTTTTTGTTCTGATCCTTGAAGAGCCCCTTTTTTTAATAGGTTAGAACACTTTAGACTTGCAAAATGTAACTATGCCAAAATCAGAAACAACTGTTAAATCTCAGCAGTCAAATTTAATACAGTCAATACACTAAAATCTTTTGAGTGAGGGATTGCCATCTTAGGATGAGCCTCTTAACAGTACTTGGAAAGGATTGTTTTTACGACTTTTACTAAATTGGATGAAGCTGACACCTGTTTATGCAGCCAGTCATATGTAGCAACATACGTATTACAGAAACTCAAAATTGGCCAATTACTATTTTCAGCAGTTACACTTTAATAGCAAGTTACCAGTTTTCAGCCCCGAGCGTTCAGAAGTCAGTCAGGCTTCAAGCAAATAAGTGGGCTAGCAGTTTACATGAGTGTCATTTTCTTTTTTTTTTTTAAGGAAATGCCAACTTCAAATATTTAAATGATAAAAATCACCAAAAGATACATGAGTTTTGATTTTAAAAAAATAACCCTGTCATTGGCTGTTTCTAATAAGAGAGGGCTAACTATAGGTGATCTTTTACTTGTGACTTGGCTATGTCAAAAAGGGGCTGAAAAACAGCTGCCACAATTCTATTAGTATGAACTCAGGTTTGGTTATATGTCATGAGGACTGATGTGACTGCCACCTAAGAGGGAGTATCGGGAAGTTGTTCAATGGCAGGAGAAGTTGTACTTAACTTCTGGTTGTAAAAGGAGCATCTGAGGTTGGGGACAGAAGAAAAATGAGATAATCAGTCTGTAGCTGAGAATGGTGAAAAAAGCAGAAACCACACATACCTTGTGTTGACTAGGATTTTCAGGTATTAGATGTTTTTTTAGTTACGAGTAAAGCTTTTTGCTAAGTAACGAGAGTCTTTGATCTTAATGAAGACATAGTTTGAATTTCTTGCCTGCCTTTCCACCAGATTTCTTTGCCTTGGGAGTTCTGTAGGATTTGACACTGAAACTGTGTGTAATTGTTTAAAGGAATAATATTGGACTATTACATGCAAGAAAAATACTTGAAAAGTGTCGTGTGACTCAATACAGTATGTGAGACAACTAGCTTAGTAAATTTTATAGTCATTCTAAATCATTTAGATCTTTAACTGGTTACTGCTAAGAATATATTTTAATAATATGATTTAAGCAACTCCTTGGAAGAATTGTTTGGCAAGTTCTGTATAACTTTTAGACTTTAATAACTTTGAAATGGATTAACTTGCAGTGGCTGTGATACAGAAGTTTTACAGAGTCCTTTCAGTTTCCTCAGCTTGGGAAACGGGTTCCTGTGTGATAAGCTAGTGGCGTGGTAAATGAGTGTGGCCAAACATGGTGTTGCATGAGGGGGAAAAAAAATTGCATATCCTCACTGCCTGGAGGCGGCTGGCTTTGCATGTCATGGAGTACCCTGCTTGCTCAAGCAGGGGCTGAAGCCGTATAACTTTCATGTGCCTGTCAGTCAGGTGTTTATCTGTCAGGTTTTCCTTGAACTTCCTTTTCTCAAAAACATTACTGAAGATATCTCTGGATTATGCTTATGCCAGTGGTTTTTATCTAGGTGTTAACCTGCCTATGACAGCAGTTCCTGGGAAGGAATATTCCCATAGTTAAATGAAATGTTTCCACAGTACTTATAATAGTAGCTGTCAGCAGGAGAAATACGCTTGTTTTGTCTGAACCTTTGAAATTGGTTGATGAAAACAGTTTTGTTTACTCTAATAGGATTTCACCAACTGGAAAGCAGGAGGAAATTGTCCATCCCGTTTCCATCCCAGCAAAATGCCCAACCAGGGGCGTGGAAGTTGAGTATTACAAAAGCTGGATTGTTGCCCACATTATTAGGTACTTCAGGGAAGCTAGGAGAAACCGTTCTTAACCCTGCTGTCTGTCCCAGCTTGTTCAGACAAGTTTTTATGTTTGTTTGACAGTGCTGGGACTGGGTTATGCACACTATTTGCACAACCAGCTTTTATGTTGCTAAACTGTAAGGTGATACATGCGTGGGGGGGGGTGCTGGGTTTTGTAACTGTTCAACAGAGGGTTTTTTTGAGCTCTCAAGTGCAGGGGTTGCTTCTCTCATAACTCCTGGGGAAACCGTGCGTTGTTCCCCACATCCTGTCACCAAAGCCGTTAAGAAAGCTTCTCCTTTTTGACTGGCTCAGGGCAGCAGCATGTGAAGGAAGAAGCACCACCAGCAAACTCTTTGGTGCATAAACAGGGATGGTTCTTGCTATACCTGGATGTCAGTTTGTATTTGTGAATAGCCCAGGCATCATCTCTAAAAGGCAGCAGAGAACTTTTCCTACTTTTCATATCCAGGGAAAGTGCTTCTTGCACAATGACAGTTGGTTTTTTATTGTATTATCTGTTGCATGTATCACCTTGGAGCTCTTTTGAAGTAGGTTGCCTGCATAAAAATGGCGAAATGTGTGTATCCCATTAGTTTTCCCAGTCTTGAAACCACAGATGACAAAGCCGTTACCTAGCAAAGGTATGTAAGGGCTATTGTTCTTGAAGAGCATATACGTGGCGTGTGTATGTGTGCACACTCTGTTTCTTCAGATTCCTCGACAGTATAACTGTTAATTGCTGTGCCATGCTGAGCTGGGATATTATGTGTTCTTTTTATAAGTGCAGAAACAGAGGCAAAGGTTAAACTGCTTGCCGTGGGATATGCCAGGACGCCAAATCTAGGATTACAATATGTGCATCCCGAGTGCTCATCCATGTACTTGCACTGGTAGGTTATGCCTCACCACATCGAGGGTTGTACAGTACCATCTTTCCTGTCTCAGGATCTGCCAAAGGAGTGAGCTTGGATTGGACTGTGTAACAAGGTAACCGTGAGAAGATTTCCTGTCACTTAATCAGACGCTATAAGTAAAGATCCTCTAAATCACTTTTCTAAATATCCTGAGACCAATGCAGAAGTAAATCTTCTTCCAGACTGTCCACAGCATGACTACTTCCGTTTGGGAATAACTTCCCCCTGAGGCTTTCTTTCAAAAGGCCTTCTTGATGAGAGCATTTTCTTCCTTATGCTCTAGCTAATGTTGGAGGGGGAGGACTTGACACTTGAGGTGTAGTTGGACTATGATGACAAGATAAATCACAATAGGAAGGGTGCAACTGCAATTTATAAAACTTGCTGGATGATCAATAGTTTCTCCTGTAATACCACATGGATAGCAGTTGGCTATGATAAAGCACTGGTTGTCAGTGTAACACCCAGCTGGAAATCTTGCAGAAATTGAAGGATGGATTCTTTGAACATTTGGGAGATGTGGGATGCTTGGTCTGCCAAATACTTCAGGCAGGATGAATCCACCCCTTTCCTAACTAGGACATTTCCTGACTTCTGAAGTTATTTGGGGATTGTCATGAAAAGCCTGTTTTCTGGATTGAAGCCTGGCCAATCCCAAATCTGGCAATAACTGCTCATGAGAGCAAAAAAAAAAAAAAGCAGTTATATTTGTCAACTCTACTATTGTGGGCAAGCGAGATTTAGAGACTCTTGCCTAGTGCAGAAAGGATCTGAGAACAGCTTTCTCTTACGGAAGTCAGTAGAATTACTTACATACCAAGGAATTTATATGGCTCTTTACTCCTTTTCATGGAAATATGTTTGGATGTTTGTGAAAGTTTAAACCAAACCAAGTTAAAATAGATGCATTAAACTCAAGCAAGGTGCTATATCTGTATGAACCATGACATCTTGAATTATTCTGAAAATAATTTTGTAATCTGTGCAAAAAAAAAAAACCTAATACAGATTGGAACCAGAACTAGTGAATTCCAAAGGTGTCAGCTATTAAGTTCTTGCATACTTCAAGTTTTACTGTATAGCACATACTGCTGTGATATCCCTGTCTCAAAAAGAAAAAACTCTCTTTCATGTCAAGTGGTCTCTCTGGGGTCAGTGAGGAGAGAATATGAGGGGGAAATGACTGGGCGTTAACAACTTCCCACAGGATAAAGCACAAACAGTCTTCCCTTCAAACAAGTCCAGTCACTGGGTGTGAGTAGTAACTCTGAATCTTAGTGGATTTCTGCAATTAAGAATACAGGCCTTCGTGCTCCAGAAAATAATTACGCAAGTGTTTATAGTGGTAAGGGAGCTCAGAGTATGGGCTGGTTATACCAATTCATTCTGGTTATTGGCCTTTCTTCCCCCTTCCTATTTATAACTAATTTAAACATGACTAATGGCTAAGGCTAAAACTCCACTACATGTCACATAATCTTTTTCTTTTTTTTTTTACGCTGCTTGATGATGCAAGTTGAAACAAAGGCCTAGTTGTTTAAGCTCGCTTTAAACTCTATAAAAGTTCACATGCTTCTAAGCCATGCTTTTAAATCACACCTCCAAGCCCGTATGGGAAAGCTACAGGCAAGTTTTGAGCAATTCATTCTTCATTCTGTTCAGCACACAGCTGATGGTGTCACAGGAGAGAGAGGAGGAGTATAAGCATGAGAATGGTACTTGTAAGTGCTCTGCTTGGTTAGAGATGGAGGTGGGACCAGTGCCTTGAGGTCATGTAAGGAGATATCTGGAGATTTTTGCCCCCAGGTCATTAGACTGATGCAGAACATGCTTAATGTGCTAAAAGCTCGTATCCATCTGGTCAGTACTTTAAATGCTGCTCTTAGGTGACAGATGTCCTCTGTACAAATGCAACTATCTCTATGGCACTAAATAGACCTCTGTTTCTTTTGCAGTCTTAGTTGAGAATGTAAGATTGCATTAAATGGAGGAGCTGAGCTATGTGAATGGGCAGGTCATTCATGATGTCCTAAGGCTTCCTCTGATTATTTCTGATTTCATCAGCTCGCCTCTCTGTCATGCTAGAGAGCTCTTCTGCTCTTTGTAAATAAAATAGTGATGGTAGAATGAGACACAGGTACAGAGTATGTCACTGCAGTTGGAGCATATCTAGAGCAGTGTCAAAACTGCAATCCGAACCTCCATGAATCATGTCACTTTAGTTCTGCGATACAAGGAGTATCCAGACTTGTATCCAAGTGGTCCTTGGACACAAGGACCAAAAATGTTTAGCTTCAACTTACTCAGATTAGAAAAGTTGCTTCAAAGGCACACAAAATGGGCAGTAGGAGAAGCCTGGCCTTTGAAATGAGAACTTTTGGACGTGGTCACAGCAGGAGTCACTTTAGTAGCTTGGGCAGGTACTGGGTGCTCTTATGTTTCTTTCCTGTGTAACAGAACTACACAGCTCTGAAGAAGTGTTTAGAAAGATAATGAATTGTAAGCTAGCCCAGGAGACAGGAACAGCTTTCTGGCGGGAAAACAGGAAGAGACACTGCATTAGTACCAGAAATAAACATGGATCTGGGCTTTCAATATGGAGTTGAGCTTTCTCAACATTTGTATAGTTTTGTAGTTTTGGTTACTGTTTAATAAGAGTTCCTCTAGTTTGGGAGAAGGGAAGTGTCTCTGAAGTACAGGCTGTGAGGGGCATGACTCCGTTAACAAGTTAGTGCAAGGTGAGGGCGTGGATTGCTGGCAGGTCATTGCTCTGCTCAGCCTGGCTGGTGCTTGCTCCTCTTCCGTGGTAAGGTGCAGTGTTTCAGCCCCAGCAGAAATGGGTAAGCTGCTTCACGCCTGCTGTGTGACAAAAACATGTCCACAGGTTTCATGGCATAAGTGGCATGCTTTAAATTTACAGGACAACATGCCTTCAAATATTACGATGTAAAACCTATTGTGTTTGGATTGGAGAGGAACTACAGTACTACAGCTGGTTGCCTGTCTCAGAGGGGAATCTCTGCCATATTCTTGAGTCAAAAGTATTTGCTCACTCTTTTGCTTGCTGCAGCAGTCTTTACCAGAGGTAGGAACTGTGCCATCACAGTGTCAGGAGGTTGGGTACAAATATTGTACAGAGCCTGCATGCATTAACTCAATTTCTTACACACTGGAGCAAACATTCTTTTACAATTTTTAATATTTTTTTTCCTTTTAACCATTTTATGCCACCTCCCCTTCCCTCTTCATGTCTATTCCTCTATATCAGGAAAAAAAGAATTGTAAATGCAGGCACTTAGCTAACTCTCAACCTGAGAAAGATGGAATTGGTTTATTTGGCTGGAAGCCACAGAACTAAGTGAACCTGTCAGAGGATTCTTAGCCACTTATGAGAAAAGTCTGGGTTTACTTTCAACAATTTAGAAATGAAATTCAAGCACGGATAACAGTTGTGGTTCACGGTCTCAGGAGAGATACACTAAAGGGCTTAGTTTCCAGCTCTCCTCAGAGCTCTTGTGGCAGTGGGAGAGCTCAGAGCTGGGCTGTGGCTCATCCAGCTGTCGGGAGATCAGATGTCGCACTGAAGAGCACTGTTGTAGTATTGATCTAATCTGGAGTGGACAAAAGAGGACTCATGTCTCTGACAGAAAAAAGGCTTGGGCTGTTCATGCAAACTTGCAGCTCAGAGCAGTTGGTTTCACTGGCAACAAGACAGAGGCGCTGGTGCAATTAATCTTTGCCTGGCCTTGTGTGGCAACACTGCTTGAGTTTATGTGCTGCATCCGATTGCATCCTGGTAGAAAAGGAAGACAGCAAGAGGACACTGGAAGGTACCTTAGTTCACTGGCCAAGAATCTCCATTTGCCTTCAGGCTTTTTCTGGCTTAATTTTTATGGCTTCAGAGAGGACGGACTGTTATCCAATTAATTTGTAGGGTGCAGTCTCAGACAGGTTGTTTCCTGGGTTTGACTAGTCCACATCCACCTTTCTATGTCCATGAACAGAGAGATGTCGGAGGTTTAGATTGTGGGAAGCTTTGACAGGCACCATACACATGCCAGAGGTTCTGAAAAAGTAGATTTGGAGCTTTAAGGAAAAACCTTCTTGTCACTGGTTGATCTTTATGAGAATTGCTGTACATGAGCAGACCACTGCCTAATTTCCAAGCTTTTTAGCCCTGTCATTTCATGGTATATAGGCATAAAGTTTAGTGTGATTAGTTTCAGCAGCTCTGATACTTATTTACCTGTGCAGTCAAGCCTCAGCAAGAAACATCAAAGGTGTCCTTCAGACTTGAGGAGTTTGGTTTTCTGTTCATTGGTTTTTTTGAGTAAAGGAAGAGATAGTGGTGCTCTTGGTATGAAGAAAGTTTCCTGCTTTTTTATTTTTATTTAATTGAGGAATTTGAAGGGGTGGAGTAAAAGAACATGGTTTATTCTTTTGTTTCATTTTCCTCTCCTTCAAAGAACAGATGTTGGAGTTATGTTTATGTCATCCCAGTGCTAAACACTTGCCTTGACTTAAGCAGCAGCAATACTGCAACAAAAAAAAAAAGTTTTATGCCATGCCACAAAGCACGTATGAATTACGGAAGAATGTTGACTTGCATTTCTAAATTTTGGCAGGAAATGAGGCAGGAAATGCTTTATTAGAAACTTTGTCCAAAGAATCTGTAATGGCACAATTTAATTATGTTGGCAAGGGACTCTAGAAAGGTGCTTGAGCTTCCATCAAGCAGTGAGAGCATATCTATATGTTTTGCCAATTGTTGCCTCTTGCCCCACACACTGACATTTCAAGAGAACAGTCAGTGTTTGCTGAATGGGAACATGAAAGTGGCAGAAACAAAATACAGCAACATTTTCAACTCCAGCTCAGTCTACTTTGGCATGCAACACCCAGCCTTTTCCACAGGGATTTGTGTGTTCTATGGTGTGTACTGGACTGAAATTAAGCATTTGCAACATTAATTGTAGTGTCTGCTGTATGAGTCCATTTATCTGTATAGATATGCATATAATGACTCATATTGTTCTGAAGCTTTTCTGCATGCTCTCGTCTATGAACAGTTCAAACTATGTACAGAAGGCGTCACCAGTGCTGTGATAACATTCACGTTCTTCTGCTGAACTCTCTCCTGGTGTCAGTCGTCCTTTCAGAACCCAAGGGCACAAACTGCTTCAAAGGTACCTCGAATTAAATTGGCAGGAATCTCATAAATTTGAGTCTGGGCCTGACTACTCCTCAGTTATAAACATTTATCTTTGTTATTGTTAGGCTGTTAACAAGAAATGCAGACCTGGGATTTAGTCTGCGTAAGTGCCATTTGAACCTTACATATGAACACTACAAATAAACCTACCAGGCTAAATGGAAATCTGATGTAATTCCTTCTGAGGTACCTGGATGCTTTGATATCTTTTCTGCAAGTAACCTGCTGGTTGAGAATTAAGTGTTGCTGCTCCCTGTCTTGTCTTGAAGGTTGTTTCTCCTCTTACCTCTATTACACAATTTCATTTTTCAGTGCTACTCTCCTACTTTCAAACGTTTCTCTTGCTACTGGTTGTAACTTCACCCTCAAAAAGGGGTCATTATACAAGACTCCCGCAGGACATCACTGTAGAGCAGACCTGATCCCCATTCTGCTTTTCCCATTAGTCATGAGTTAAGGTCCTCAGAGCTGACCTAAACCAGTCATGGTCTAAAGATGAAGACTTGGTAAGACTATTAATGATAAGTATCTAACAGTGAATGTGAAGTTCCCAGTCTTTCTTTTGCACTATAGTAAATTGACATGAAACAGCCAAGTCTGTGATGTTCAACTCTTGCCACCCTTCAAAATAGAGCGACTGCATGCAAGCTGCCTGTTGGCAGTGTTGTAGGCCCTTGCTAATTCCTGAGCTATGCCCAAAATTTGTTTGTGAGTTCATTGACTGGCCTGGACCAAAATCACACCAAGGACCAGCAATGAACAATGCAATAGAGGAATGTTCTTCAGGTGGCATAATCTAAGTGTGTAGTTTTTTCCGCTCCTGCTCCTCCCTGCTTCATAGTGTGCATCATCTGCAGTGCTTATTTAAGGGATTTAGAAGAGAAGTGCCCTATTATGTTCTTCGTTTCCCACGCTGCCATGTGGCTGTCCCATACCTAACTGGGAATCTGCGGAGAGGCCAGTCAATGAAGGAAGCAACCATCTGTTGGAAACTGGAGATGGGTAACTGAACTGGAAGCTGGGATTAGTATTGCCTCCCTTCTTCTGGCTCAACCTTTCCTTAGAAGGAAAACGAAACGATTGTAGAAATTCTAGAAAACTCTGAGAGTGGGGATTGGGGTTTGATTGTAGCGAAAGTAAATAATGCACAAAGGGACAAAGTTAGCATTAGCTTTTGCAGTCCAGCACCATTTCTGAGGTTTAGGAATGAATTTATTTTCCCTGACTTTGAATGACTCCTTGCTGCTCTTCCTTATCCAGGTAAAGGAGGGGCAGACCGCGCCTTCTTCACGTCCAAATCACAAATGAATTAAGCAGTCTTGATGTTTTTGGAAAGCAGCACAGTGATACAGTCTTCAAGTAAAATGGTAATAGAGCATGAGAACCCAAGATGATCACAGAGTTGCTTAATCACCATTTCTTCCCTCTTAACTCTGCCTGCTTCTTCCTTTGCTGAAATGTCTTTGGTTTTGGAACAAGGAAAGGGGAACTGGGAAGTTATTTGTAACACTCAAGAATAGCAAGCTGGCCTGTGGTTTCCTTGGGTTTTGTTTGTTTGTTTTCCCGCTTCAGGGAGGAAGAGGAGCTCTTTATGTCATGCTCCTTGGGCAGCTTCTGTATGGCAGGTACACAGAGTCCTCAGTGGAGATCAGACCCCTAAGGCACCTCACAAGCACCAAGTAACCCCATACCACATGCAAGGCAGTAGAATGTCCTTCATGCCCCATCCTTTGGCCTCTCCGGAGGCGCAAACAAATATCACATTGTCATCCCAGAACGGGACCTCCAGCACCAGGAAGAATAATATTACCCTTGCCTTTTTCTCACTATTTTAATGCCTGTGTTTTTATATTTGTTTTGGAAATAACTTTTATTTTATGCAAACCTGTCCGAGCAGTATTGGTACATCGGTAGCTGAAGAGCTGATTCTCTCACAAGTGTTTTAATGTGATATAGCGCAGCATGTTTGTGAGGATTGCAAACCATTGGGCATGGGTTCTGTGTCTGCTTGGACTTCCTTGAGATGCGAGTATTTACAGAGTGGGTTTGATTCAACTTCACCTTTAACTGGCCCAAACTGTGTATATTTTAGTTGAAGTCAGTGATGTAAGCTTGCTGCAAATAAGGAGAGAATAGGAGTTGATATAAAAGGAGTTAATTTTTCTAGGACGCTTTATCACACCAAGTTCCCTTTGTCCCAACGTGAATTTCTTGGAGTTCAATTCTGGAGCCATCCTTTTCTGCCCCTCTAGTTTAGGAGGCAATAAGGAGCATGACTGCCTGGCACCACGGAGCTGCACAGCTGGCACCTGCCTAGTTACTGATTTTTCCAAAGCTGTGCCTAACAAAATATTTTGTGACATCCAGTGATCAGTGCAAGTACACAGTAAAAATCCACTACATTTATTTTTATTTCTAAGTCATAAAAAGAAAAATAGGCACATTATATGCTATGTGTATATACATAACATATATAAAATTGTGTTTAAATGGGAAACAAGCAGCTTTCCTTATCTTTCCTGGTATGTTATGGTTGTTCACTCTTCACTTAGAAAAGACCGAAGGTCCTGAAACAAGGAAGGAGGGGGCAGGAAGAAAAGCTTTCCTAATAGAAGCAGCAGCGTTTGGTGCCTGCAGCCATGTCTTGTTTTCAATGTAATCTACTCATTTGTTGTCAGTGGAACAAAATTATCATATCACCTTGGCTAATACTTCGATAACCAAATGAGTGAATATATGCAGACTGTGAAATGAGCTAAAACTTCCCTCCTGGAGAGAACAGAAGCAGGAAGCCTGATTCAGAATCTTGAACAGACTATGCAGGAGCTGATCCAAACCATGAGTGCTTTGGTGGGATTCACCTGAGAGTGGTAAGCTGCAGCCATAAGACAGAATTAAATCTTCTCCTGTGGATGTTGTCACCTTCTGTATGGTCTAGTGGGGGGGTTTTCATACTAATTGTAGGCAGAAGCTGCTGGCTGTCTGTCTAGGGGCAGGTATTTTCCAAGCCTATGTCAGTGACAACCTTTTTAAAAGTCAGTGACTCCTTTTTAAACAGTGCCCTTGCCTCAGATGGTTTATTAAAAATTCTGTGCTTTCTTTCTCCATGTATCAAAACAAAGTGATGGTGAGCAAACTGAAAGTAATCGTGTATTTCCTACCTCTTTTTGAAAGTCTGAGTCAAGAGCTGCTGTTCTTAAAGTGCACTGAGACTGCATGCTGGGTCCTAGTCTGTAGCTCCATGCCGCAGAGCTCCATTTGTCTGCTTTCAGAAGTGGTGAAGCAAGGCTCCTGGAGGCTTGGGTATTCACTTGTGATATGGCGAGCAATGGCATTTTGTTCCTGAAGATGAATAAAAGGCATCCTGCCTATCAGAAATGGAACTGATGTCTCAAAGAGTTTATGAAAATTTATAGATTGTTACATCAGGTCAAAATAATCTTTCTGTTGTGGATACAACAAGTAGGGTATCGCAGAGAATAGTAGCGACAGAGGCTCAGACAGATCTTTAATCTTAAAGAGACTAAGTTTGGGCGTATGTCACTCTTTTAAGCTTTGCATACAATATTAAAAATTAATGTGTTTCGTCTTAATTTCTTAAAAAGTACACAAGTCTAATGTAGAAAAATAAATTGGTATGCTAAGAAGTACCATTTTGTAATGGCAATAAAGTGACAGTTTCTTGAAAAGAGGCATAAGAGGGACTATTGCTTTAGTGGGCACTTTTTTCAAGTTAATAATGGGGAACAGTGGGTTAAAATTCTCCTAAATGTTTCCTATACTTTATTTTCTGTGGCATTCCGGAGTATTTGCAGTTTGGAAACAGATACATTAGTAGTGAGTTGCAAGGAATAATTTAATTTGTACTTTTACTACATTTTCCTTGCTATTCATAGAATATCATAAATATGCAGTTTAACTTGGTGTTATGTTTTTAGGCAGAATTACTACTGAGAATAAGCTTTGACTTACGCCACCCAAATCACAGTAAGCTCATGTTTTTTCCTGCCTTGGAAGACTGCTGAATATCTCACCAGGGCCAAGCCCTTAATAATTGAAAATCCTGGATACATAGGTCAATTTTTTTTTTCTTTTCCTTGTTTTAATTTCCTTTTCCTTTTCCTTTTTGCTATCTGAAGTTGTCACTTCTTATTGTCTGGTCTGTCTTTGGTCAATCAATTTTACATATGAAAGTGTAAAATACCACTTATTTTTATGTAGAATACTCAGAAGGGAATGGGACCAATGTCTTCCTTGTTCCAGTAAAGCCCTGGGTTAACCCTTGATGTTTTTGACAGATGCCCTCTAAGTGGTGACTAATAGGAAAGATTGGGAGCTCTTCTATGAAAGGACAGGATAAATAACTCACAGGTGATTCTTACTTGCCTGTCGCATCTTCCCTACAGGCCTTTGTTTGTAAGGTATTTGTTTTTCTATAGCTAAAAGATCCAGGAGAAAGGTGCTTTCTAGCTTTTTATTTGAGTTCCCAGACTGCTGTGGAGAAGATGAGGAGAAGAGGTAGGCATTATTTCCTCTTTTTAATTTGGTCACTGATATCACTGTCTTTTTACAAAAAGTGTTTGAGCTGTAGCTGAGTCACTGGCAGATTTGTAAAGAGAACTTGCTTTTATTTTGCTTAAGTTTGCTGGCCGGACAGATGCATTAGCTGCTAGGAGTGAGAAAAGTTAAAGTTCTTTAAAATGAAACTTCACGTCTGCGCAGTTCTGTGATCTTGGCCCTATCTGTCCTGTGAAAATCTTTGTGCTTGGCATTGTTGAATGGTCCTTTAAGGATCCGGTTTATGGGTTGATACTTGCAATTCAGCACTGGTCAGTGTAAGGCAGTTGGGTACGAACTGTGAACTATGAGTGTTGTCCTTTTGAAATAAGAGTTTGAAGAACTAAATAGGGAATGAGCTGGATCAAGAAATGGGAGGAGGTCAAGAGAAAAAGGTTGGCAGAGAAAATGGAATAATTGAAAGTGGATACCTTGCAGCTCACAATCAAAAGTTGGCTTATTTTCATCTGTCGTGGCAGCTGCTTCTGTCTGATTTCCCCTCTGAACCAATGGTTACTGCAGGACTCTTTGTATTGAAGAGTCAAGTCACCCAAAGCATAGCATTTTAAAGAAATGGATGAAGAGTGTGTGTGTGTATATAGGTATGTGTATATATATAGTCAGAACACTTTTATGTGGTTATTTCTAAGGAAGTTGGGGAGGAACAGTGAAGTGAGAGAGGAAAAGGAAGCATTTAAGGGGGATGTTCTTTCGTTCCTCACTGATTCACTACCTAAAAAAAATGCAAGATGTGAGTATGCCATACAGCTGCATTAGGAAAGAAAGCCTCAGTGATTCATTTTGTTTGTTTTAATTGAACAGTAATAGGAGAAACAACTTATTATCTTAATAAGCTAGTTCAACGTTGTATAGTAAACCCTTTACAACTGCCATTATGTTTCCTCACCCTAGAGTTACAAAATCTGATTTTTACATCTGTGAAACACTGGCAGTCACCGTTTTGAGGATTTTCAGGTTGGTATATGAAAAATCAGAAGCATTTAGCAATTCTTGCAAGTATGTTTTTGATAATATGTTGAAAATGTCATGTCTGAAGTTTTATTTGGGTTCCATTAGCAATCATGTGTGCAAGAGCCATGCTCTCAGACATGACTAATGTCACCTCTCCAATATGCAGGGAGAAGGCAGAGAAGCAGGATATGATGAGGTCTTTAGAGGTCTGTTTTGTTTCGTCAGAGCCTGTTTCACAAGCAGAAGATAGCCAGAGCATTTATTTTGTTGACTGTGTCCTTTTCTATGCTGAAACCATGTGTGGAGGAAGTGGAAATTTCATGTTTGTTTTCTCTTACTTTTCATTACTTGGGTGTTATGTCAGCTTCCTTTCAAAGCCATTGTTTGCATGGGAAGGTGTGTGATATAATTGCCACTGTTTTGTGTGGTTGTTTTAAAGGGATTCTACCATGGGCTATTGCTCCACTGTTGTGTGTTTATCATATAGTTAGATTTGTTATATTTTTTAAGTGATTTTTTTTTAATGGACTTTTAAATCATTGCACGTAAGGTCAATGATCAGAAGTCACCAGATACTTGGGGTTAGAACTAAGTCAGGGTTAGAGCCTTGTTTTCATAGAATCATAGAATGGTTAGAGTTGGAAGGAACCTTGAAGATCATCTAGTTCCAACCCCCCTGCCATGGGCAGGGACACCTTCCACTAGACCATGTCACTCAAAGCTCCATCCAGCCTGGTCTTGAACACTTCCAGGGATGGGGCATCCACAGCTTTTCTCTGGGCAATCTGGGCCAGTGTCTCACTACCTTCACAGTAAAGAATTTCTTCCTAATGTCTCATCTAAATCTCCCCTCTTTCAATTTAAAGCCATTACCCCTTTTCCTATTGCTACACCACTCCCTGACAAAGAGTCCCTCCCCATCTTTCCTGTAGGCCC
>RSEF01000009.1:1845451-1915656 GCA_003993805.1 Himantopus leucocephalus | reverse complement strand
TCCCTTGCTGCCTCTCAAGAATGAAAAAAGGTTATAGTATGATAGAGTTCTTTTTCCAGAAAAGAAACCAATGAAGTTTGAAGAGACAGAGCAACATAAAGTAGCTTTTTTGTCCATGTAGATACAGTTGAGATGCCTCTTCATTTCTTACTTGGGTAAGCAAGGACAAAATTGGAAAGCTCATTGTTGTATTTCTAGATCTATTGCCTTAGGTACATCATTGAGCCTGGAACCACAGCCACAAGAATTTAGTAGTCAAGGAATGTATCACAAAAATGTTTATATTTCAAAGAACTTACGTGCTCACAAACTTATATTTTTCTATGCTATATCAGTTATTTTCATCATAAATGTTTAATTTCCTTAAATTTTTTTCCTCCTTTGCTTTGATGACTGTTTCTTAAGGCTTACAGTGATCTTTACCTTTCCTTCTGGTAGAGTAATCCAAAATTGACCTAGTGCTATAATAGCACCTGGGGATTAAAGATTTCTAGGACATATTTTCTGTTCTATTTTAGTTTTGCGAAGCCTGGGGCTTCTGACACAAGCCTTATGTCTTAAAAAAGTCCTTATTTTTAATATAACTATAATATAGTGCCCAACTTGAGACATCTTTGGCCTGATTTTGAGAAGTACCCAAGCTTCCAGTGGATGTGTTGCATGTCCAGAGATTTCAGTTTTTCAGTTTCATTATATAGAACTTCCTGAACGTTTTCCTTAAAGTTTCTCTGTCTCACTTCCCAATTTTGCAAATGATGTCAGTAATACCACTGCTGTCCTGCACTTCAAGGTTCTCTGCATAAGCTTTGTGAGCGTTTTTTTTATAATTCCACAATGATAGCACTTTGTTTTGCTTTTGACGTGCAAAAATATGGTAACCAACAGTTTGATTTTTTTGCAGGTAGCTGATTTGGTTATGTCACTTGTAAAACAGGGTCAGGTGTCAGTGTAGGGCTCTGCCTCCAAGTTTACATTTACCAGTTTAGACATGGCTTTGAGATCAATCAGTGCCACCGGAGTCTTGCACATTAAGAGTCTCCCCTTTCCCAAAAGAGATGCCTGCTCTACCTGTGTCTCATCCCGCAGTCATTTCTATAAAACCTACCTGTAAATTTCTCCAGACTGGGCAATCCCATTTGTCAGCTTCTAGTCTTGTAGCACCTCAAAGTTCAAGGGGGGGTTTCCAGAGTCAGAGAGAGAACGCAAAGCTGCTTCAACCCTGTATAATGCGCAAGAAGAGATTGTGTACAGTGCAAGCTGCAAGCCCTCACCCCATGTACCAAATTTGTGTGTCTCCTTGGTCCAGCACAGCTGAACAGTTGAGGGAGGGAAGTATGCAGGACAGATGTGTTTCACTCATGTATGCAGACAGAGTAGGAGAGGACTTTGATAGGTTTAAGTAAGCGTTATGGACTCGAATCAGCTCTGCAGGGCAAGAGTGAGGAACAGGATCTGTGCAAGTCCACTGAGAGCTAAAGAGTAAATTGCACCAGGTAAGGACAGTATAGGAGAATGAGACTTCTGTCCTGAAAACCTTAATGCATCTCCTTTGTTTTAATGATCTGACTTGTCCTGTGATACGCAGTCGCTTGTCTGCAGACTCAGGATTTAACTTTTTGGGGGCAAACTAATGCTGTGGAAGTTTGTGGATTAGCAGTTGCAGCACGAGTATTGTACTCTGGTGAGAGCACAGTTTCTGTTGCAAAGTTCCTTCAGTCTTCTCTTCTCATCGTGTTTGCTGGGTCAGCAGCCTGTAAGTGGTACTTGAATGAAGCATTTTTTTCTTATTTTCTTGAAAGCTCTTTGGTTTGCTGTCTTTCTAGTTTGAGGGCTCTGCCTTGTTGCTGGTAGGTGACCTGTTAATATTCTGGAAACTGGAGTTTTTTAAAAAGGATTNAAAAAAAAAAAAAAAAAAAAAACCCAAACCCTTGCATTAGTCCATTTTAACAGCCAAGGCAATTTTCCACATGGTGGCTTTATGGAAATGGGTTGCAGCTCTTGCCAACCATGACCAGAACATTACAGGAAATGTATTTTCATGGAAGATTTGCTGCAATTGCCAACTGGAGAAAGGGAGGGGGACAGGGGTTTGTTCTGTTAATGGACAACTGCGTGCCATGATGTGAATCCCTTCTGTTAAATTAAATTGGTTTGCAGTTTGCACTATTGCTTGTTTCATGCTGAAAGAAATAGTCAGTGATATGCCATTTCCCCCTGTAAGGACCCAAGTGTGTTGGCGTAGCATGACACCTTATGCTGAAATGGGGTGAACAACAAATGCATTTAGGTATCTGACTGAGATAATTTAAGCAGTACAAACAATTGGAATACTTCCATGGAATGGCTTGGTCAGAACCGGAACTAATAGAAATTGGCTTTGCAGCTTCAGTGCTTATAGGTGGTAGTATCTCGCATGATTTACGGTAGTACCAAAAGATTTTAAATCTGCGGATATTACTGTACAAGCATGACTTTAAGCATGTGAATAGTCTCTTTAAGTTAAACTTTAGCATGAAAGTCTGAAGATTTGGGTGGGTTTTGGTGCACTGTGAGTGTATTTTTTCCATGGCTGCTACAGCTGAAAGTTTGATGCTTTCTAAGTAGAAGCAGGAATGATACGTGGCCTTGTTTATATGTGAAAATGTTATCTGTGCTGGGAATATATGATTGCTTGCAGGAAAAAGCACTGCATGACAGATTGCCCTATGGTAAATATTTGAATTCCAGTAGGTCCATTATCAATTCCATATGAGATATTTTCCGGCGCTTACTGCATACACTGGAGATGAGAACAAAAGAGAAATAAAAAATAGCGGAGAATGAGCAGAGAGCATAGGTTCCATCCCCTAAGCTAAACTCCTTGTTCCTGTCTAAGTAGATTGGAATTATGGGGCACAGATACCTCTTCAGTACTCATGTAGGGTCTTACTGGCTTATGTTTTCATTTAATTTTTCTGCAGCTTGAGTCTTACAGTCTTCACTTGTAAGGAGTTTAAAGCTGACCTGTGTAAGTTTGTATTGACCCTGACACTGGAAAGGCAACTCCTGAAACAGAGTTTAGTAGAGACTTTACTTGAAATTGGCAAATGTCATTCTAAAAAAGCGTATGAGGTAGGATTTGCTTTATAAGAGTAGTTATGCCAAACTGGGGTGGGGACGGTAAACCCATCCAGATGATAAAAATAGCATTTGTAAAAATAGTTTTGGAGGGGTTGAGGTTTTTATAGTGATGTATGGAATCTTCAGTGGTTGCGTTGGTTTTGCTTTGAATTTACGCTAGGAGAAAGTTTTAATGTCAACTGTGTGATGTTTGTAATTCATGAGTAGGGAAAGAGAAAATGGTGAAGTAAGACTAATTTGATAAAATTACCCTGAACATACAAGAGATGTATTTCTTGACAAGTTGCCAATCTGTGTGTTAGAAAATTTTCATTATTAGTCCTTTAATTTCCCATTCCCAACAAGGAGGAATTGGTTTAGCTATGTTTGCTTGCTAAGCAGAAAAACTGGAATGATCAATTGAAGTTGACCCGTTTGAGGAGGTACTCTTTTACACTAAGAGCATGTACTGGATGAATATAGTTGATATACTTCATGTGGTAGATGATATATTTGAAGTCTGTTTTTAATTTTGATCTTGTCAGCAGCATTATAATAATGTTGCAGAGCTTATTCCGCTATACCTGTCACCTTACTGCGGTAAGTTGAAAGAAATCAGGAAGAGGGAGTGTGGTGGAGAGGCAAGGGCCTTAGAGGAGATGACACTGTCTTGCTTCCTCTTTGTGACTAAACTTTGGAGGTGCGAGGTATAGCGCTTATTTCTTTGTATATTGAGAGAATTGTATTTCTTTGTATATTGAGAGAATACTAAGGGTGGATGGTCTCCAAACGCTTCTGTGAGACTGAAAAATATGCATAAAACACTGCAAAAGTAATTTAATTCAGAGGTGGCAAAAGTAATTTAATTCAGAGGTGAGGTTAGGGAATCTGTCATGCAGTGCCTTATCCTGCAAGGGAACAAAGCAGCCTTTACTGGCCCTTGCTACTGCTTATCTGCTGGACAAAGGTACGTGCAGTGAACAACCTCCACCAAATGTGGTTGTCGTGGTTTCAGCTGGGATGGAGTTAACTTTTTTGCTAGCAGCAGGTATAGTGCTATGTTTTGAATTTGGGGTAAGAAATACTGTTGATAGTACAGTGGTGTTTTTAGTTTGTTGCTGAGCAGTCGAGGCCTTTTCTGCTCCTCACACTGCCCTGCTACCGAGCAGACTGGGGGTGCACAAGGAGTTGCTGGGACAGCTGACCCCAACTGACTAAAGGGCTATTCCATGCCATGGGACATCATGCCCAACATATAAAGCTGGGACAAGAAGAAGGAAGGGGGGACATTTGCAGTGATGGCGTTTGTCTTCCCAAGTAACCATTAGGTGTGATGGAGCCCTCCTTTCCTGGGGATGGCTGAACACCTGCCTGCTGATAGAAAGCAGTAAATGAATTTCTTGTTTTGCTTTGCTTGTGTGCATGGCCTTTTCTGTACCTATTAAACTGTCTTTATCTCAACCCTTGAGTTTTTTCTCACTTTTACTCTTCTGATTCTCTCCCCCATTGCAGCCTGAGGGAGTGAGTGAGCACCTGCGTGGTTCTAGCTGTTGGCTGGGGTTAAACCACAATAGTGGTAGTTTGAAACAGTGAGGAACGGAAATCAAGAGGTGAAATAAAGTAAAAATAAAACCTTAAGTCCTGTCTATATAGTAAATACAAACAGGGAGTGAAGCCTACACATGCGCAGTTTGATTCCTGCTTATTCTTTGCCTTTTTTCTTTTATTGATGGGTAGCCATTCTTCTCAGTATAGATAATTGAAGTCCAGGCTACTTGGTGGAAGACCTGGAGTTCGATAAAGCAGTCAAATGAGACACAGTGAAATAGTGCAATCGTTTTACATATCAACACTCCCATCAATGACTGTTTCCACCTGACTGGAGCGGCTTCTGTGGTAGATTGAATATGACATGCCATCTCATATCCCAAAGACGGAGTTATTAAATCAACATACCATGCATGAGTTCTTAACACAGTATCACCAGAGGATTGTTTAATATTCACTGGGACAGGAAGAAATGCAGACTTTATGAAGAAAACCAAGCTCTCCTGTGCCAACTGACTATTAAAAACTTGTTGATGAAAAATCACAGTTCAGCACAATTGTGCCACACTGTGCGCTTGGAGAGCTATATATAGCTTGTTCCATTTCTGTTCCCTGTTAGCAAGGCAGCTTCTGAAAGAGAAAGGGACTGTTCTGTGTAACTGGATGAAACAATGGATTTCTTTGCCTATTGGTAGATGGATATGGTGCTTAGAAAAAAGTGGCTTTAATCGTTCATGTGGTCAGTACTCAGCCTTGAATATCTCCGAGATAAATGAGCCCACATGCACCTGGTGCTTAGTGCAGAGCAGTAGAAAGAATACACGTCCAGTCAGTCAACAGGTTATTTAGTTGAAGGATGAGTGTTAGTAGATATATGTTGGCATGGCTTAATGTAATGCTTTTTGGGGAAGAAACAATATTTTTGTAATGCCTGTTTTAGGAATAAGCATTAGATGCTTGCACTGGAAATTACATTAGAGCTTGATGTCAACTCATAAAAGTCCTTAAGGGCTTTGTTTGCCTTGGACATGGCAGCATCTAAAAATACAATATTTTAGCTGTGGGTGTCTCACGTATCTGTATGAGTGAATACACATAACAGAAGCCATACAAGTGGGAGTAAATGACAGAGGGTCCGTCTTCAATTTCTCTGTTCATTGCAGTACTTCAAATGATGGAGCAGTCTGTCATTTTGCTTATGCAAGAAGTTTTCTCTTCAGCATCTGATTATCCCACTGACCTTTTTGTTTGGAATTTTTTTTTTTTTTGTCATGATAAAGAATGGCGATGGACTCTGTCTTGAAATTTTCTGTGTGTTGTTGTCGTGACTTTTTCTTGTTACCAGTTTGTCCCCTGGTTGGGTGTCTAGCTGTGAGCAATGAATTAACATGTTTTGGTAGTTCACTTGCTGCTGTAGTTCTGCAATGAATTTTCCTTACTGGACTAGGAATGGCTTTCTCTTGGAAGTGAAAAATAATAGGCTGAAGGCAAAGTTTTAGAAGTTGCTTCCTGTTTTTTATCAGTGCTTTACAAAGAGACTCGAGTTTATAGAAGAGACCTACATTGATTCAGAAAAATCCCAACTGGCTCCTTGCACTTAAATTATAAGAAATAGTTCAACGAGCGGATGTCTTAGTTATGAAACAGCCAGCCCTTATGGTCAGTAACTATCTGTTCTGAAAGGAATCATGACCTCAAACACACCTAAAGTCACTGCAAGAAGGAGCAATGGTACTTGTGGCATGAAGGCAGTGTCTGCATGGTATTATTAACAGATGTGGCTGGCTTATTTTGAGTGTATCCTTTTGGTCTTGTTATGCAATTGCATTGGTTGATAAGGTGTCTTGCTAAACACCCAGTGAAGGGTGTCTCAAGATGAGAAAATCTGTGATGGTAATCTTTGAAATCATGATCCATAAAAGCCTATTGTTTGTATTACTGCTGTTCATTCTTTGTACAGGTTACAGAATATCTGGAAAGAAGCAAAGTTTGTATCTTCTTGCAGTCTAAACCAAATCCTAAACCCTATCTTGGATATAGAGAAAGGTCCTGTGCTGCTAGAGGTTACGATTGGGTGGCACTGGGAAAATGCATAGTCAGCCTCATCAGATACTAAATAGAATGGAAAGCACAAAATAATTTATACCCTTCATTCCTATCTGATCCATTGCTCGATCACAGATTTTCCAGTCTGTTGTTAATGTAAAGAGAGAAGTCTGCTTTTCTGAAACAGCTGAGGGTCTTTGGAAGTTGGGTTTAAACAGTGCTAATTAGTTGGTTTTCTGCTTTCTCTTAAACACTTTGCTTACTGGGCGTTTGTACGTGCAGCAGAACAGCTGATGCTTCAGAAGAGAAAAAGGCTAAGAAAGAAAAGAGGAAAATAGCTATTTTCTCAGTTTCTATAAATTGACGTAGGTATCCCATCATTAACCAAAGTTACTCTTTCTTACTGCTGAGCTGACTCACAGCTGAAGACTGCACCAGCGAGCTTTCCTGTGGCAGAGGTCAAGTGCTTTCTCTGCCACATGCCCAGTGGCTGATGCTCTCATGTTGCATGAAGGTAAATTTGGGATAGTCTAGCTGGCAGTGGTGGTAATTTGTTTGTGTAATATTCTGAGTGAAAGGGGGAGCAGTGAGGCTCACTGCATCTTGTATCCTGTAGGTTAATAGGAAGTAGTAGCACTGCAGTGCATGGGATCCTGTCTTTTTTTTATTTTTTTTAAAGAAAAAAGAAAGAAGCTTTTATTGTTATCTAATGAAACATTGTGTAACTTTACTGCTTTTGAGTGTTGTATGCTAATAGAAATAAAATAGAGAGAGAGTGTTTCTTGCAGCTGCATTCCTTGTTTGAAGCAAACAAATATTACAAGTTAGTGAAGCAGTGTTGGTACTTGATATCCTGGAGTCAGTGTCTTACCTGAGTGGAAAAAAAATATATCCCAGCTTCTATTTCAGTGCATAATTAGTGCATTTAGCCTCCAGCAACTAGGAAGACAGCGGTCTGGTGCAAACAAGAGCTGTGGAGGTACTGATGTAGGGAAAGACAGATTGACCATATTAAGCCATTTCCTTTGCCCTTAACATCAGTGTTATGTTCTGGATTTCTCATCAAAGATACCTCTTCTACCCAGGGCAATGCTGAGACCATTAAAATCAAAACTTGTCAGTGAGATTTGGTGTTTAGGGTTATAAACTAACTCCATTGAAACATGCTTTCGATGCTACTGGAACAAGGCAGTGTGCGGCCTGGGAAGTGTGGAGAAGACTTCTTTATTACGTGGGTAAGATCTAGGGCAATAATGTCTGCAATAAATAGAGGAATTTCAAGGATGTTCTGCCAGAGTTGGGCACCTTTCCTAAATAGAGTAAGAAGACACAAATGGATGATTCATCCTTTCTACAAACAGCAAATGAAATAAAAAGCTTCACTGGGTTTTGTTTTCCTTCCTTCAGGCAGCAGCTGACTTGCAATTATACTTGGATTTTTTTTCGTATTATTAGAAGGAGGAAAAAAAGCTATTCCTTATTCCAGCATTACTGATTCAGACATGAAAATGAAAATGTTTATTTACTTTTGTTGCAGAGGTTGAGTGTGTGATGACACTTGCATTGCCTTCAGCGGCAAAGCTGCCATTGATTTCAGTGAGTACTGGGTTGTCCTCTTGCTGGGAACAGGAGATGCTGTGATCAGCTTGATTTGTGACAGTGAGAAGAGTGTTCAGAGCCAAGGGATTGAAAAACAATCCACAAAAATGTGGAAAAACATTACAAAAACATCCAGATATCATATCTGTGGGCTTGGTAATAATTTTAGGGGAAGTAAACAATGCTAGTGGACTCTGAAAACATTCAGTGATCAGTAAAAAATAACAGATTGTTGGAAAATTCTTCCCTGAGGGAAGTCTCTCTTTTGAAAATAATTATTTCAAAACAAATATAGCAAATATCTTAATTTTAACATTTCTGAAGCAAAAAATGTGAGGTGTGTGGGTTTGGGATGGTATAGTTTAATTTGTCTCTAGATAAGCTTTGTGGGTGTCCCAGCTTGGCGAGTCAAGTTATCTGTGCATGTTCCCAGCACAATGGGGGAAGGAGGACGTTACTGCAGTTCTGCCCAGTTGTGGAGGGGGCCCAGGTACTGGGGTCTCAGTCTGAGCAACCTACCTGTGCCGCTTTGTGCTCAGAGCTCACTGGTTTTAAATGGGGTTAGTTATCTGAAGGCTTGCCTGTGCGGAGTAGGAAACGGAGACTAACTAGTGCTTGCTTCTCATGCTGGCAGGCGTGAAGTAGAGCTAATTCTGTTAGAGTTTTATGGTATCTGAGCCAAAGTTTATGTAGTCCACATCTCTTCTGTTTGGTGAATAATCACCAAAACAAAAGTAATCAGTCTGTTTCTTTTTTGTTAAAAACCAACAAAAAGTCATTATAAGCACCCTTGAAGTAGAAGACATGAGAATATGTGTTGAGAAAGGAACACAAATGATTTTTTTTAATTGTTAATGCCTTGCTGTAAGTAGAAAGCTTTTGAATTTAAACAACAGTTTTAAAGTGTTGAAAAATAACTTAAATCTGTTCTTCACTCTAAAGCTTTTGATGCATTTGCTTTCTCTTGGGAATAACCTTGAGCAGAGTGGTGATAATTCTCCAATGGAGCTAACTTTTATTTCTTGTCTGGCGGTTACATTTACAAACCCAAACCTTTAGTACTTGCTCAAGACTGGGTTAATGTAACCCTGGTTTCATTTTTCACTATGTTAGGACACCAAGGGAAGGAATGGGTTATGGCAAGGCTTTGAACAGGCACGTACCTGACAGCACAAGCTGCAATGGTTGTTTGAAGAGCTCATTGCTCCCAGGAGGAGCTTAACAGTCCCACAGACCAATTCTTTTTTCAGTGGGCTGGAGCCGCCCTGGGACTTGCTTTTTGCCTTAGATCTGAAAAGTTTCTGCTCTTCTGAGAAGAATAGAGAGAGGGAAGCAACTCTGTTTAGCCACACACAGATACTGGGCTGTGAAATGGGAGTTGGTGGTTCTTGGAGAGCTGAGAGGAAACTAATTGATTTAAGTCCCAGCTCCATACCCGTGTTTTACTGCAAGAATCAGTATCCCCTGGCTTCAGCAGCTGCTCTTCCTTTTCCTTGGGTGCAGCCAGGATTCATGTTACTCCTTATTATAAGCAGCTTAATACTAAGTAATTCAGTCTGCTTCTCCGTGCTCCTCCTGTGCAGGTCGGAATGCAATTGCTCCCTGCTTGTTGTGTGTTTGGAGGTGGTGAAAAAGAGCAAGAAGTAGATGTTGGCAAGAATGGGCAGAAGAGTTGTTTTGGGTTTTTTTTTAGGTTGGGGGGGAGGTTGTTTGGGGTAGGTTTGGTGGGGTTTTTTTCAACACTGTGTGCATGTTCTAGAGAAATAGCATTTCACAAAGGGGAAATGTCATTATTGCTGATTTCAGACTGGGTAGCTTATTTGATGGTTGCCCAAATTGCACATACCTGTCTTAAAAAAAGAAAAAAAAATTAAAAAAGAAAAAAATTATCTATCCAGCTAGGTTAAACACCATGTCATTTAAACTGGTTTTTGGGGAGAGGGGAGAGAGGGGGAATTGCCAGTAAACACTGAAATGACCCTGTTGCTGATCTTCCTTATCTCCAATTGCTACAGGAATCCTAGTGCTGCAGTTTCAGATTCTTGTTCAGATTCTTGGTCTTGGAAGTTTAGATTTGTACAGCTGCAGACAATCTACTGGATTGGGTTTTTGGGTCTTAAAGATTTGCTTCTTATACTGCGTTTCCTGTTTTCAGATTAATTCATGAACTTCTGGTGACTGAACTTGCCTTTCAATGTTTGCGAGGGTGATCCCATGCTCAAGAGCTTTCTCCCTGTATTTTATTGGCTGTTCTTTTTATTTAGTTTCAGTTAAATCCTGTCTATCTTGCTATGAAGTGCTGCTGCCTGCAAGTTTCGGTTCTTTCCATGACCATTTTCCCCCTCTGCAGAGGAAGTTGTGTCTGTGAGACAAGAATGTGTAACCTCAGTCTCAATGAAAAAGAGAGTGATTCCAGAACATGAGGCAATGAAATTCTGCCTGGTTGAAGGACTTTACATCTTTGTAATGCAGCATCAACGTGCTTTCCCCACCCTTGGCCAGATATCTGCAGGCCTTTCCCTAGGCAAGGGGAGGCCATGGCTATGTAGACTACAGAGTTCTCAGACTGAGTTGTTCAGAAGAAAACATACTGGTTCCCACAGCAAGATGTATCAAACCTGGGCTGATTTTTTTAAGGTGGTTTCTTTTTTTTCATCATCAGCCTGTAAATTGTGGCGTGGTTCTAGAAATCTGTTTCTGTTCTGAAGAAAATCTGATTTGAGGAATTTGGAAGCAAACCTTGTTTGGCAGGGAGTTTCTTTTGGAAGGCTTTTGTCTTGCAGCCCTGTTGCTTCCCAGTTGATTGAAAGTGTTGGGAGAGGAGCAGAAGCTCTGTGGTCTACCTTCAGCTTAGAAGAAAAGTATTTGCATTACTTTAATTTGCTTATCACTGGATTTTTCTCAAAAAAAAAACCCAAAACAAAACAGATCTCTAAAGATCTCTCATTGTTTCTGTGACTTCAGTAAAAAGTCATCCAGGCCTGACATCTTTAAGTGAGTTTATAAAGCTAGGGAAATTTCAGGCCCCATGCCCCTCTATTTAGTGCTGGTGCCATGTTAAAAAATGTGCGTTGCCCACTTTACTCCGCTGAATCTATGGCACTACATGTAATCAATATCAGGTTCTTTTCCTCATTCACTTACTTTTTCTGTCTAATTATATGTTTTCACATTGCTTTCAGTTAGGATGAGTTAATATCAGGGTATGTTAGTTTTTTAGCATGCCAATGATAAGCAATTTCTACTGTGTCAAAGGTAAGACAGTAAAAGCTGCAAAATATGCAAGTTCTGGACTGGCATTCAATATTCCTTCTCATTTTCTGTAATCTTTCCACCTACAGCCCTTCGGTTGAGTGGGGTGAGGTGAAATGCTGTGGTCAAAGACACAGGCTGCAGGTACCTCTGCACTGCAGCCACCGTGATCGCAGCTGCTGGGTCCAACGCTGAGCGGCCTTTATGTAGTACCTTATTTTTGGTATTGGTAGTACCTCATGTTGCCTGGCACAAGGTACCGGTAGTATGAATAGATTTTTACCGTTCACACTGAGGTCTCTGCAATCAGAATTATGCTGTTACCAATAACTTCTAGTTTCCAGTTTACGATTTGCTTTAACTTCAGACCAAGTGACACTGTATATTTTTCAATTGACTTATGTAGTTTCTTCTTGTAGTTTGTTTTTTATCTCATGCCATATCACCACTATCTTGGTTGTGTTTGTGCAAGTGTTTGGGGGCCAGACTTTAAAATAATGTTGCTGAGAGAGCTGCTTTAAATAGATTTTCTCTAATTCACAGCACTTTGACTTTTACACAAGGTCCCGCAAATGTCCGCCTCAACGCAGCTGAGAGAGAGACCAAACTATAAAGTTGAAGCATGGACAAGATCTTGATTTGTTTTTTCTCATCCTATACCCAGTGTCTTCAGTTGCTGTAGAGTTGTTATGTCCCAAGACCACTAATGTGGCTGTTCATTCAAAAACAGTATAGCAGGAGTTAGTGCAATGCAGCAGGAACATTTGGCTCTGTATGAGTAAAGAGTGCCACAGTGCACACAAGCCAAACACAAACTGTGCATCTCCCTGGATGTGTTCTTTGCTACTGTTATCAATCTTCACAGAAAAACAGCATTTAAAGTTTGCTTTGCCTTTTGCACCTGCGCACAGTCACTTACCATAGCTAAAGCGAACCTGAGAGCCCAGTGATGTCTGCAAGGCTCTTGGCTTTGTCAGTGTGTAGTTTTTGTTACCTTTCCAGCCTCTGTTCAATCTACCTTTGTGATGGCCAGCAGTGCTGTGATAGATGGTTGTCATTCCTAGAATGTTGCCCCTTTTTGCCTTATTCATTTGCCCATGCAATTTAAAATGTATACAACCTCTGGCCATGCTGTTGTTGACCTCATCTGCAATATATCCAGAGCCTCCCAAGCTGGGCCAGCTGCTGCAAGTGATATGATCATTAGCACAGCAGGTAAAACTGGAGGGTTATTTGACTGGAGGGTTATTTCTAGCAGTGTGTTAATGTAAAGGAGCTGATGAACATCATCCCAAACTTGTGGTGTATCTTAAGGAGTTCTAACCTTCAGAATTGTGCTAAAGGATGCTTGTTCACAGCGTAGGCACATTTTTATCTACAGTTCTGATTTCTGGTCTAAACCCCTGCAAATACTTTCTTATTTCTTACTGTTTCATTTGAAAAATTTCTTCTCGGGCAGTCATAGTTGAATTCTTACTTCATTGTGTGTGCATAGTTTTCATATACTTGGTTTTACTTTATATATAAAGCACTGAAATAATAATGGTCATTGTATTCCACAGTTGATATTCTGGCATTTTAAAGATAAATTGTATTTAAAAAAAAAAAACAAACCCAAAAAAACCCAAAGAAAAATCACCCAGCCTTTTTTGGAATAAGGTATTTTTTCTGCTGACTGTAATCATTTTGGTCTTCCACAGGGATTCAGTAGCATGAGAGCCTTTTTTTTTGTAGTTTAGTATTTAAAATTCTGTGACTTTTGGCATGTAGAGTTGTTCTTTAGGTGCTTTTATTCTTTTTTTACTTAATTATTTCCCAGATTATTTTTGTTGGTAATCTATATATAAATAGTCTATTATAATGCCTAATCCTTTGTTAAGGGAGACCTGGAAGGATCGATGGTGCTGTAAAAGAATAATTAGCTATTTTTTCCCCGTTACCCTGAATTGAATTTTCATTCTGTGTTGTATTGACTTTTAACAGTTTATTGAAAATGAGATTTGAGAAAGTCTGACTCTCACCCGACAGGCTAATCAGTCAATTGCTAATAGACCTGGGATGCTCCACAGCCAGCAGCTAATAGATTTTCTATTGTTGTTCCATCCTTGTTGATCAGATAATCTGTTTCGGTAGTTGAGCTAAGGCATGCACAAATGGCACTTCTCAGAGCATGAAGACCCTAAAATTTCCTTATACAAAGTTTCCATTCATTCCTGCATTGTAATTTGCCTGCTTCTACTTGCTTTTCTCCCCTCCCTCTTCCAACTCTGTTTAAAACTGCTTATTGAATCTAGAGATCCTGAAAGGTAGGGGACTGACGGTTCTGCAACCTTTATTCTCTTAGCATCCATGCAACAGCTAGAATGTAGAAAGCAGGAGCACACTTTCCTACCCTTGGCTTCACTGTGGTGAGTGTCATCTCTGTCGGCATTACCCTGCCATGGCTGCGTTCACAAGGCTTCTGGGGGTCACTGCTGCTCCTTTCTGGTTGGGGCACACAGATACAAGACAATTTCACATGCTGCAGCTTTACTTGTGTTCAGAGTGCAAGTTATGTCAAGGTATGGGTAAAACTATTCTGTGTAAGGAAGCTGAAGTTTAGAGAGCTCCCTAAAAGCCTGTAATGTGCCGTGAAATGTATGAATATAAAAATGGACCATCACAGATGGACATTATTAACAAATGAGTTAATGCCAGCGAAGCATGAAAGTAAAAACGTAGTGGATGATATTGTTTCTCTGTAAGAATTAGACTCTAAAAATAAGCCTTTGAGTTAATCTTGCATATTGCTGCACACTGTGGATCCATCCAGGAAACTATGCCTCCTCGCCCCTGCTAGGACTACTCTTGAAATTAAATCAGGGTGAAAGGTATAGCCAAAATACTGTATCAAAAAAGAAGTCTGACTGTAAGAAGCGTATCTGGGGTCTGTAGATCTAATATGAGCAATTGAAGGTGCTTGGAATTCTGTCATAGCTCTGCAATGAGCACCCAGCTCTGTTTCTGCACAGAACTTAGCCGGTTTTTACCGGGATCAGAAGTCGGCAGCTCCTCCCTTATTGTATATAGACTTATATTATATATTGGCTTAATAGGCCAATAGATTAAATTATTTATCATCAGGGGAGGGAAAGAAAAGCTATTTTTCAAAATATATAGGAATAAACAGGAAAAAATATATTTGCCTCTGTGTTGTTTTGTGTACTGTTCATCCCCACCCACCCTGTGGTCCTGACAATTTTCATTTTCAGAAATTTTAGCTGACTGGATGGTAAGCTGCTGGGATGGGGACCGACACAGACAAATGCAACCCCTCCTACCCTCCCTTCACCCAGGGAATGATTTTTTTCATATTAATTGATTGATGTGTGGACTAGTTACTTATTCCTAACAATGACAAGGTATATTTTTAAGGATAATTCCCAAGGAATGTATTTAAAAGGGGGGAAAGTACTACCGTTATGGTCAGTTTTCTTTCACTTCCTTTCCAGAGCTGTAGAAGTCACCTTAAACAAAAGTATTCTGTGTGGAAGACCTGGGAGTTTTGATGCAGGGATACATGCAGCATCAGAAATTGTTTCTTGAAAGATAGTTGTGCCAGAAACCTGAATTTTAGAAACTCAGAGACTCTAAATGTTGCTTCCTTTGTTGCCGTATTGATAGGACCTCTTGAGCCCTGCAAGTCGGGGCCTCTTAGACCACTTCGGCTTTGGGCTAGTTTGTGTTCTCTGTGTAGCCTTCATTGCAGTAACAGTGTCCCTGCCCTTGATTTGAGTGGTGAGCTTTTAAAGTTAAAGTGAAATGAAAATGGTGCTGATTTTACCAAAATCTCTGTTTCTTTTTAATATCAACACATGAAGTTAAATGGCTCGTTTGCAGTTCTGAGATCTGAGTTTCAACCACGTGGTGCTGTCAGGCGTGAAATGAGAGCAACTCCATAGCCAGTGTCTTGAATCAAAAGGGAGAGAAAATAAACTGATCCCAGTAGGTTTGCCAGGAGAAAGATGGTTGATAAATGGAAAATAAGTAGCAAAAGCTGGTAGGGATATTGGGGAGGGGAGAGTTTTCTGGTTAAGTGATGTCTTAAATAAGCTCACAAATGCTTTTTCTTTCTTGAAGTTCTCTGTTTCTGCTGGCTTAAGCTCTAAGTGCATAATGAAACAAAGATCTTTAGCTGATAATGTCGTTCATCAGAATCTGTTAAGCAGCCAGCCAAAACATTTAAATTGTATTGAAAGATGAAGGACTGGACAACAGAAACCAGAAACTGCCCTGAAGGAATGACCCTGCTTTCACAATTTTTTTTTAACTCATTATCCTTTTTTAAAGTCGCAGTTTTCATGATATGCCCTTTTAGAAAAACTCTTGGGCCTGACTTTTTCTTGAATTTTGATCATTTTTTGGTACTTTGCTAAGAGATTTAACCCCTTGAGAGCCTGCCCAGATACACTCAATGGCTGTAAGGTATGGTCCTCAACTTCTTTAGACAGCAGTATTCCCTGTGTAATGCTTAAAGCTATTATAGACCTTTTGGGAAAATAGCTTTTCTTGTTTTGTCCACACATTGTCAACCTCCTTCCTGAGAATAGGCACTGTAAATACTTTGCATAAGCGGGGAAGTGATCTAATTCCACTCATGCTGGCTATGATTTTCCAGTGCAAACAGCTCGTGCTGTCCTTGTGTTTCCTACCAGGCACAGGGCGTGCAGTGGCTGCCCTTCTAATTGCTGACAGTTAACTGTTGTCCCAAATAGAGACTCCAAGGAATGGGTGCAATCCATGATCTTTCAAGTCCTTGTATATAAGGAGCTCGGTGCTAACACAGGCTGTGGTATGTAGTTTTAGGTCTTACTTGCATAGATCCATTTGCAAGTTTAGGGCCAAAGTGACTCAAAGGCAGGAGCACTTGGAGAGCCTTAAAACTTCTCATGTATTTGCTTGCAACATCTCTGTTCCTGCACAAGCCATCTAGCTTGCTGTGCTTGGTATTATATTCCCAAATTTCACATGTTATTGGACAAATACATACATGTGTGTGTATATATATGTACAAATAAAAGAAACTTAGGTGGAGGGAGAAATCAAAAAAAATGCAATGCAAAAGATTCCAAAAGCTAGAGAACAGTGTAATTCATTACTTTTTTCTGTTCATAGATCTTGTGTTTTAAATCATCCGTCATCATTTCCTTGAGAATTTTCTGCCTGAAAGTTTATTGGATAAATCTGAGTTTAGACCTAGTCTTAAGTGCCGTTTCAGGCTGTAGAATTGCCCAGACAGCAGTGAAGATACCTTCAAAGAACTCAGGCAGGAATGAGTTTGGATCCTTGATTCTATGGTGTCTGCTGCTAAAGGCAGGAGATTTCATCATTCTTAACTGCAGCTAGGAATTACTTGATTTTGAGCTTTGCATTTTTTTAAAAATGTCTAAGATTCCATTGGAAGTAAAAGAGAAAAAAAGAGAGAAAGTATTGGAACAGGAACACTGGAGCATCACATTGCCTGTCAAAGGCCCTAAAAGATAATTTTGTCTTGAGGAGCACCCTCCAGCATCCCTGGGCATGGGAAGGAGCAGACCAACTTTTTCACCCCATTTAGTGAATCTTCTTCCTCTTCCCTTTCTGATGTCAGCCAGCGTGATTAGTTTGGTTACTCACAGGACAGCGAAGTGGAAATAAGCATACCCTATTTCAAAGAGCAAAAAAGAAGGCAAAGTAGAGGTAGGAGTTTGGTGTGTGCATCTAAGCCTCCACTTGAGGATTTTGGCCAGCGATGCCTGGTGAGAGGAGCAGTTAGCCACCAGGACCCTTCAGCACACCCCTCTTGGTGGCCACAATGCGCTGAGCCCTTCCGTCCGCCTCCCTGAGGAGCTGAACTCCAGCACTTGTACTTGGTAGTGATTTGAAGAAAAATCAAAACCCTGATTGGATTGCAATTATCTGAACTGTGTCCTGGTGGGAAAGTGTATGTATGTGTGGAATGAAAAGGATTAGTGGTAACACTCTGCAGAAAGAGATCATGGAGCTAAAACCACCCAAGCTGTATGTGACCCGCTCAAAGATGGGAAGAAAAGCCCCCTTTCCCCTTTGGGGGGCCAGGCGCAATCTGCCCTTCTGTGGTTCGAGTCAGTAACAATTGGCAATCTGTAATAGCCTGTTTTTTGAGAGGATAATCCCAGGTTAAAAACAAACAAAAGCTGGAAGGAGTCCTGTTATTTTGTGATAGCTTTCCCAGCAGAGAGCAAGTTTGTGAAAGAGAAACTGCATATGCTATACCCTTGTATTTTTAATGTCTTTTCTTTGGCCACTTGTCTCACCTGATTTGGTGATTTATGAGCACTTTTCAATGCTGGAATGGTTTAATTCTTAGTTCATTTTGAAAACTAAATCAAAGCATGTTTTGTAGAACAACACAGTATGGATTCTGACAACATTGAATGCCCTTTCTAATTAAAGAATACTGAAACTTCGTAAGAGATTCCCAAAGATAGTGTATGTTTTCAATCTGGGAGTTCCCCCAATGACGAGCCATGTCGTATGAATAATTCACAAAACGCCGAGTTCCCTGTTGTTCTTTCATTTTTCCTAGCCAATGTCTTAGCGCCCACCTGATTGTTTCTCTATACAAAAAAGCTAGATATTGCAAGGCTGATTGAAATTCCTGGCTTACTCTGGGAGCTTGATGTTTCAGAGACCACAATGGATTTCTAAGGAATTCTCATTGACAAAATCTGTCCATGGCAAGCTTCCATAAGAAACAGTATGATTGAAGTAAACTGCAGAGGGAATATTCTCTGGATCTCTTTGGAGGTCTCCAAATATACTTATTACAGTGAAATGGGAAAGATTTATGCTGTCTAGGCCACATATAAGCAGCTTCTGATGAAATCATCACTCTGCCTAAGAGGCGTTTAAAAGAAGAGGTCAGTCAAGCTGCTGCATGGCGCTCAGAAGAGCAGAGCTCTGCAGGTTGGGCAGGGAGGGGCTGGGTGCTGTTGTAGTCCAGCCTCCCCCTCCAGGGAGCTGAGGAAGGGTTGGCCCTTGGGAGCCCTGGTTTTAGGTTTCATCTCTTGGGCTGGGAAACAAGGAAACTATTATTGCATTAATCATCTCTCCAAATATGCCTGCGTATTATATGGACTCCATTGTTTATAGAAGGAAATTATCCATTTAATGAGTGATAGTAAGAGCAGAGGAGAGGGTCTGCATCCATTAAGACAAATTTCCTTGCAGAAAAAAGCCTTCCGTTTCCCATAATGAATTCCTCTGCAAATAGAAACATATACTAAGTGCTTCTGCTATGCTAGTGATGGAAGACAGGGTATATGTATACTTTATGTATATTAAAATAATCATGCAATAGGTGTAGAATATGATTACATGCCACTTTGACATAAACGCATAGGCTTTGTAAAAATGTGGGGCAAGTTTAGCATGGAATATATTAACTTGAATTTCTTTAACTTTGTTAATTTGGTGAAAGGCCCCTCAATGCTTAAGGATTCCCTTTATTCCTGTGATGTTCTTCCTCCTGTTCCCGCTACCTATTTCTTTAATGTAATTATTTCTGACATATTTTTTATGTTTTATCCTCTTAATGTACCATGTGGTGGCCCTGTGAGCTCCACAGCTGTATTAGTATGAAAATAAGAGAGTTTGCGAAGGTTGTAGAATACATTTTCAAGTGTTTTAATCTGTTTTCCTTCAGTCCTAGATCACTGTTTCATTTGAGAGACTTTGGGAAACTTAATTCTTGGTAGGAGTTTCATTTTCAGTCAGAGTTTCTATCCTGAAATTTGGTGGGGAGGCAGGGTAAACTGCGTAATTCCAATTGCTTTCTTTGAATTTGTGTTAAAATCTAGCACTCTGCTTTTTCCACCTTAACTTTTAAGTGCTGTTAAACTCTGCTCTAGCAATGGAGGGTAAAAAGAGTACCTTTGGAGGAGGAGGAGAGACATGCTTTCACAGGCACTTAAGTCACTTGTGCTTTTCAGACTTGCCAGGTAGCCCTGGTCCAGGGAGAGAATGACCTAGGGAGCATCAGGGTGTAGCGGCTGGGTTGCTAATTGCCTACCCTGCATACTGACTGATATGAGAACGGCTTCCGGTGAAAGCAAGGTACCTAATGTAGACCTTACAAGCCACTTACACGCATGGACCACCAATCTTGCTTAAGATTAAATGGGTCTCAAATAACACATTGTTACTTTTGCTACATTTCTTTCAATTTCTACAAAAAGTATTATAGGAATGTATAGATGCATTTAGGGGAGATATCAAAAGATAGTGATGACATTCTTACGTTGGAACTAAAAGAGTTGTTTAACTTTTTTTAAACTTAATATGGTCTAGCAAACAAGAAGATGACATTTTGAATACAAACATCACAGTGGAAATGGTCTAACAAGCATTTTTCTGCCTTCTTTACCCTTTTCTAAGCATTTACTGCAGTTGCTTTCTTTGCACTTAGATCAGTGTTTGCTGTCATTACCGCACACATGTCGTAACTTAACCTTGCACTCCATTACTGACCAAAAGCAATTATAGCAAGCACAACCCAAACATTCTAACTTCTAAAAGGAAAATAAAAATATAATGTTGTTTATAACCAATAAATATACTTTCTGAATAGTAGGATAGCATCTGTAAATCAGCATTCGCTTCCTTTAGGTCAACAAATTCTTTTGAGCCTAAATTGCCTGGATTTTTCTAAAGACTTTTTTAAAACAAAGTTCAGTAGTATTCAAATGATTAAATGCTGCAGAAGTGGAGTACAGTTGATCTGTGGCTTACTAAAAGTATTAAAAAGTTTTCTTTATTGCATTATAAATTCGTTCGGGGAAACTTTTTCTACTCTGTCCCCAAGGTTGTCACTAGGACTTCAATTAAGGTTGTTTGAAATCACAGCATAAGTTTACTGTGTAGCATGATACATCTTATTCCAATTCTCTTCTCCTGACTTGTCTCGTGGCACTGGGTAAGCTGCTTCACCCTCTTGCCATGTTTTTCTTACTAGTGTGTGTGTTCTTTCTCCCCCTCTGTTTCTTGTTTTTTGGTTTTTTACATATTGTGAGTGCCTTGGGCCAGGAACAGCCTTTCTGCTCTGTTTATGTCCTAGCATGGTAGAATGACCAATCTTACTTTAAAACCTCTGGGTTCTACTGTAATAGTAATGAAAATCATAAATAGTAAATAACAACCCTATAAGCACTTTCTAGTTTACCACAAACAGCTTTTGTTCATAATATATACCTTGCTTTTTTTTTTAATTTAAATTAATGAAAATATGTGAAGTCAAGATAAAAATCCCAGAGTACTCAGATACAATTAAAAAATAAATTGGCTCTCAGGAAGAAACACTGTGCACTTGAGTCACTTGAAAGAAAAAGAAAGTGGGTAGAAACGCTGTATTGCTGTCTAGATGGAAAACATGTCAAATATGCATGAAACTCTCGGCCCAGGGGGTGGGGAGGTTGAGAAATGGAATGCATTTTTTTTTATCAGCTAAAAGAGACCATTTGCTTTCAGCCTCACCTCTAATCCTGATAAAAGAGTTTATTGAACTCAGATGCTTTTCAAAGAGAATTGAAGGGCATGCTCTAATTTTATTTCTCAGAGAAAGTTGAAATGATGATGTTGCCTTCATGTTCTCAGCGCTGCTTCAGAGTTGGGAAAAAAGCAGGAACAAAGCAGAAAAAAACCCACCCCGTCTGCTCCCTCTTCCCAGGCCTGGTGCCAGCGTGTTTTTATTAACTCTGTTTGTACTTCCATGCCCTCTAGTAAAGTGACATGGAATTCTGCACCAGGCTGTTGAATCTCCCATTGCACGAAGCACGGGGGGACAGCCCATTCTGCTCGCTCTGTAGCTTTCAGAGAACCAAGCACTCAAAAGCCTCTGTAGGAAGGAACCATGACTGGGAACTCTGCAGTTTCCCATTGCATCTGCGGTGATGAACCCCTTTTAAAAACATCACCACGACTGCTGTTTCATGTCCTGTTTCAGCCTTTGCTTTCTCCACTCCTGTTGTATACCGTGGCCAGCTTCTGAGGGGTCTGTGAAAGACACAGAAAAGTGAGGTTGAATATGCTGTGGAGAAGCTTGCATATAGTTTAAAAAATAAAAAAGTCTGTATGTCCATTTGCAATTGATTAAGGAAATAGCAATTGCACAAATTGGAAAAAGTGAAATACCACAGCTGTTTCTTTCGACAAGTTTTCTAGAAACCTTCCCCGTAAAATGCTGATGGACAAGTTAAAGACACTGAATGTACTTGAGAAAAGATGTGTGATATTGTAATGGTTGCTTTAAAGCAATATTGAAGGACAGCAAGTTGCATTCATGCAGCAAAGAGTCTTATGCACATATTATGGTCATGTGGGGATTTTTGTGGTTGTAAATCTTTACCCTCTTCCTTTTGGACCTCCATGGACCTCCTCTAGCTCATAGTAGATGAAAGGAGTTGGGGATCTGAAGGAGCTTGTCCTTTATTGTAGAGAAGGAGTAGGTTTTCCTTCCCTGTTTCTCGGCTTGTGACTGCTAAAGCAAGTCATCATACCTTCACGTTTTTCTTTTTATTTATAGACCAGTTTTATAGTTGGTCTGTAATACACACTCCTACTTCTGTCATCTGAAACACCCCCTGGTCTGTTTGAAATTTCTGATTTTCTTATTTGCTGAGGTTAAAACAAATATATTGCTTGTATACCTTTTCATTATAAGGCTGGAATTATGCGAGAGGTTCTTTGAGTGCCTTGATAAAGACCACGGGAATGAGCAAATGGCCACTGAAAGGTCAGGAAGATAAAGGGATGGTATGAAGACATTTCTTTTGGTTTTTTGGCAGTCAGTGGATCAGGTCCTGTATCATTCGCTACTTCGAGGTAGTGAACAAAAGTGCCTGCTAATTGATCTTTTTTGCATAGTATGTAATACTGAAGAGCTGAGGATTCTTCCATTTTATAGATTTCTTCTGATTATTTTTTAGTTTCTCCTAATCTACTTGTAATTAAGAGAGGATGGAACTTTTCAATCAACTGCTAGCAGGGTAAAGGTTAATTTAATAAGCTTGATAATTTATCAGCTAATAAATTGTGATAGGAAATGTTATTACTCGGTTACAGTGTATGCTGGTTACCTGTTCTGACATGTGTTTCTTACCCAGTATTCACAACTTCAGCGATATTTTTTGTTTCTAATGGGTTTTCTGCCTCTTAGTTCAGTTTGCCAGTGTGGTAAATTCGTCCTTTCATATGGCAAGTCTCATCCTTGTATTATGCATGAATCTTCCTTCTTTTCAAGGCCCCCAGGTCTCCAGGTCCATAAATATTCCATGAATAGAAAGCCCCTTATGCTTCCCCTCTGGACTGGAAGTGGTTGAGAAAGAGGAGAGGTTACAGACTAAGGGGATGGGGCAAATGCGTCTTTCTCCTTCCTTCCCCCTCTACTTACAGTGTGTTTGGGCTGCTTTTTACACTTGAGTGGGACAAGAAACTATTTTATTATTTAGTTCCTGACATTTCTAATGTCCTTGGAACAATTTTAGTGTCAAATATCAGAGAATGGGAGGAGGAGGGATAACAGTGGTTTGAAGTCATCTTGTTGTTAATAGGATGCTATTTGTGTAATTAGCCAGTGAAGATGTAATGATATAGCACAGAATGTGACTCTAGTATGCAGCATCAATAATAATAGGGACGAAATAGTTATGGTTTTCCTCTCCAGGTAACTGTTGTAGTTTTAATTGTTCGTTTTTACGCATCCATATGCTGTTTCTTTGTCTTCGTGTGGTTCAGGTGTTTTTGTGTAGCTTTTGTAAATCTTAACTTCCCTTCCTATTGCCAGAGCAGCACCTGCTGGCTAGAATTGATATAATTGCCATCTTTAGGAAATAATGTATCTCTTTTATTTCCTATTTATTCAGGATATTGCTATATCTGTGTCCTTCCTTAGGTTTGAAGAGTTGCCAATTGCCAATGCAGAGAAATCATCATCAGTACCTTGAAGAATGGTCTAATTTTTCTGTAGGAAGTATGAAACACAGGGTGCAGTGATGGGGTTAAAAGTACTTTTGTACTCTCTTTTCCTTGATACATAAGCTTTTGCTCCTAAAGATGTTATTTCAGGTTCTATCAGAGTTCTCATGCCAAAACAGAGTATCTTTGAGCTTCATCTCTGTTCCTTAACATATGTGAGCCAACTTTCAAAATGATGACATGATCTGATGTTTGGATCTTTTCAGTAGATGCCATTAGCTGGAAGAACAGTGATGGAAATACTGGAATGAAAAGCAATGTCTAAGTCTGTGTACGGAATTTTTGTCCTTGTTGAAACGCAGTCAGTATTGTGTTATCAGAGAAGTGGTAATATGAACTCCTTAATAAGTGCTGAGAGGAAACATGATGATGAGGGATACACTTCCCATACAATTCCCCCACTGCAATTAAAAAAAAAAAAAGAAAGTGAGGTACCCTTGTGCTTTTTAAGTTATATGGTGGATTTCTAAGAACGTAAGTTTTATCTATCAAAGTTATAAATAAATATGCAGAATGAAATGGTGTAGTGCCAGCCAACATCCAGCTGGGACTTACCTGAGGCACCATGTGGACATTTTGTGAAAGAGCTGGATTTAGCCTGGTTGTGGACACTTAAAATTTTGGGAAAAGATATCCTTGGAAAGTGGTGCAGTCTCGTATATGGCAAAGAGAGAAAATGTGGCTGAGAAACATTTTTATGAGGCTAAGTACGAGGTTTGTTTTCAGCCAGTGTGATTTCATAGTACTCACAGAAAGGGAGAAGGGGAAGGGAGACCTCTGTTAGAGGCTGGGTACAGTCTTGTGTGGCCTCGACTGGGTAGCAGAACCTTAACGAGAGAAAAACAGCAGTTATTTATATGCTGGATTTTTGAGGAGTTTCTTAGGTTGGTGGGGAGCTACATGTGACAGTGGGATCTGGCTGGGTACTATGTAAACGGTGAGCTGTGACCCAAGCCCTACAGACTTTCCAAATTACGCAAGAGACACAAAGTGATGTGGCTTGTACAGTGCTATGGAAGAAGTTTGTGGCAATCAAAAACACAGTTTAGATCTGCATTTCCCCACTTGCCCGTGCTGTCTGTTTAAATCATGTGAAGACAAGATAATGCTGTAAACAATGACAGCAACAAATAAATGAAAATCAGACCTCTAAAAGCTAAATGCTCACAAGTGTAAGCTCTGCACATAGTCTTCATTGTGGTGTCTTTTATACAACTACAGAAAATACTAATTTGGTCCAAACAGAGAATCTTTACATTTAGAAACTCAAACTTTTCACCTTGCAGTTATCGCTGCTCATCCCCCGGGCTTCAGCTAGCTGTAGGTAACCGCTTCCTGTTTTTTTCCTTAGTTTGAAACCTCAAATCTTAAAAGTAAACTTTGCATATCTCAGAAGCGTGCACATCTCAACAGAACTACCTGCTACTCTCTGCTCTAGAAATGAATTTGCCATTTCATAACAGAGTTTGGTGAATGATTTGTTGAACTATTTAAAAATCTGAAATAAAAGCAACAAAGTGAACAGATAATTTATTATGCTGTTTCATACTGATTGTGAAAAAAAAAAAGCGTCTCAATAAAGAGGTAAAAACTTCCTATTATATGCACTTATCGTATTTTCTGTTGCTTTGCTTGCATATGAGATGACAACTATGCAGTATAGTCTGTGACCTTAGCTGCACAGTGTTTACACTCACTGTATTTTGTCACCTTGCCTTCCTGTTCCCAAGAGGAGTAGAAAGGGCCAGACTGGATTTTTACAGAGCACAGCTTACTGTTCTCGTCACTGTTCAACTTAACTTCTAATTATTCTATTATCTCCACTCCTGAGATTTTTTTCAGAGTGAGTGCTGGGGGCTGTAAGGAGGAAGGGAAAGAGTATTCTTAGCCAGGAATGTGGGGTTAAACCTTTTTTTTCCCTGCTTTGCTTGGTGCTGCCTTGACCTCTGATAAACTCTAGAGGAGTTCAGGACTGGAGTGGAATCTGCTCACGTTTGAAAGCGCAGTGTTTAGAGCTGAGAATAATTTACTGAGCAACTTTCTGCCTGCTGCTGAATGACTGAGGTGGTGAAATTTAAAGGGGGAAAAGGAGTTGTAGAGAGGATTCGTGCGGGAGGAGGGGAGAATTTTAAAACAGTTCTGGCAGCCCCACTTACTTGGGAAATCCTGTGTCCAGCAGCCATGTACACGGCTGAGTCCTGATGTGGTTCTTGTGAAAAGAATATAACAACCTAGCCTGGGCAACTAAACTGTTAATTAAGCTGTCATAGGGGGAACGTGAGTGAAAGCCCTGGCATTACAGGAGTGTTTTTAGTATAATCCTTAGTTGTTCTTTGAGCAGTTGCCCAAATAGGTTTCAATTTGTGGGAACACTTGAGTGTGCATGTGAGACTTCATCTATTTATTTGTATAAATATCAGTTTTCACTGCAGCTGTGCCGGCACTCTCGCAGCCTGCAGACCTGCTGCATGTGTGCTAAGCAGCTGGAGCAGGAAGGAGTGCCAGCCCCGCAGTGCTCACACCTAGTCAGCTCAGGTGCGCTAGTTGGGGGAGAGTTATTCGAATTTCCTTATGTTTGCACACCAGCAAGCACAAAACAAAGATGTTTTTTTGAGATCCTGATCTCTGGCCATTCCAGGATGGGGAGCCGCTCCTCATACCTGAGGATCATCATGGTCTGCTTTGGGGAGAGGTGGGTGGAAGCACAGCGCACTGTTTATTCTCCAGAGCACTGGGGAACTCCGAGATGTGCTTGAATGTTGTGTGGCTATACCAATCCCTCAGCATTCACCCCTTGTTTACAAGAAATCTGGCAAAAATCTTTTTACTTAGATCCCAGAAAGGTGGAGCTCCACCAGCGACACAGCATATTCTTCTGGCTTTGGGAAGGGAGAAGTAGGAAGTGTCACAAAGGATTTCACAATGTCTTAAAATGTTTGGCATGTGGCTCTTTGGTAGGAGAAAAGGACAAAGAAAAGGGAAAGTCCAAAGACAATACATCATGAAGTAGACCCAAAGAGGTTATGTTTTTGTTTGCAAAGGAACAGGTTACTTTGCAGTGCACCATGAATGAAATAAAAACACTTCCAAGCAAAAGCTTGAACAAAAACCCCCAAGCCCACATGAACCAGAAGGCTTTTCATTGACACATTTGTTTTTAAATGCCTTATATCACAATCTTTTTATTAATTTTCTTCATCATGTTTTATTGTTTATTTATTCCAAAATGAGCACTTAATTTTTGTGCCTAGTTTTGAGTCTTGTGACTTTATAGATACTGGTCTCCTTTTACTCTGGAAAAAAGTCAACTGATTTCATAAACCTCTGCAATTCCTCATCTCACTTTTTAGATGAGACTAAACACAGAAACTCTTAATTCAACTAGAGAATTTTTTAGGCAGACATAAATTAGCAGAAACTGGAATTCGTAGCTGTAACTGTAGTATTTTCTCTGAGAGTCCAAGAATAGTGCAGGTGTTGTTGAAGTAAATAATAAAACCATCCACTAGTAGTTACATTTTAAGATGGTTTTACAGGGAACTGATTGGAGCCAAGCTAGGTAAGTGCAGGTTAACAAGCTCCTTCTGTGACCTGCCGTATTCTTCCTGATCAGCCTCTGATCAGACGCTGCCAATTGGGCCTAAAGGTGGTGTGATTTTGCAGCAACCAAGGAGCAGGATGGGACTTGCCAAATACTTGTATGCTTGCGATTGATGCCAGAANAAAAAAAAAAAAAAAAAAAAAAAAAAAAGGCGGAGGCTCTAGCTGCCTTATTGAAAATGTTGCTTTGTATTTTTCCTTCCTTTTTGTCTTGCTTTCTAGCAATGTCACACAGTTGCAATGGCAGCCTCTAGCTGTCCAACTATCTGCAGGCTTTTTTTGATGCATGGCTTATGGCAGGAAAGAAAAAAAAAAAACCAAACCAAAAACCTGTGCAGAAATGCAGTCCTTTCCCCACCCCTGTTCCCTCATTCAGGAAGGGCAAGCCAGGTAGGAGATTTGGCACTCTTGAACTCTTTAAGCTGGGGGTGGAAGGAACCTGACTAAATTAGTCCATTGGTCCCCTCTTTCTTTGCCGTCTTTCTATTCCTGGTTTTCGTATTTTCTTTCCCCTTGGATTCCTGTCAACTAGTTTCTGTACCGTTTCATTGCCTACAGCCAACGCTGCGGCTCCCAACCCAGGGCCGAGTGCAGTGATAAATCACGCCCGCTGCTGTGCGCTGGGAAGAAGGATGCTTTCAGTGAGCTCGGGGCTTGTAATGCAGATTAACGTTTCAGCCTCTCCCGGGAATGCTGGGGAGAGCAGCGAGAGGGAGGGAGGCAGAGCTGTGTCTCCATTCAGGAGCCGTCTAGCTGTTTGTAACTCGCCTTTGTTAGAGTCCCAGTCAGGTCTGCCTTAGGTCACACATTTGCACTTGTTTTGAATAAGGGAGAAGAACCCTTGAGAGACTGCATTGCCAAAGAGGGCTGGGGGAGAGCAGGGAATGCATTCGGGGCTTGGGAAAGCAAAGGGAGGGAGAGCTAAAGCTTCTTGAGTGCAGCAAATGAAGGTCAGAGGTCTCCTATGACCTTGCACTGCCTTCGTGACCTTTTTAAGGCTGTTGACTGTGATGATTTCCCTGCCTGAGGGATCACTGGCATCTGCAGGCATTCCAGCAGCAGTTAAACACCTGTGCATTTGCTGCTGACATTTCATTAGGACGAGTAATGAGGCTGGATATTAAATGTCTACCGTTCTGACTGGTCAGGGAACAAAACAGGAGAGAAGCTACAGCATGTCTTGGGGCTTGTGAAATCCTCATAGAAAAAGTAAAACACTCTCCCCTCAGCCCTGCTGCTGAGAGCATTGCCACGTCCTTGCCCTGCTGCGCTGTGGCCATGAGCTGAAAACTGTTTTCCCATTTTTACAGTTTTTACAACCATGGCAAAACTTCCTTGTGTCAGTCTCAGGTTCTTACTAGAAGGATAAAATTTCAGTAAAGGTTCCCTGGGATAAATGCCCACATCTGTGCAAAAGTTTATCCTGTAGCCTCCAGTTCCAGATAATTCTCCTCTGTGCTGGGATCCAGAGCTCTATGATGCCAGATTGTGTCCCATAGTAGCATACGGAGAGGGTGTGAAGGAATGCCTGCGACAGCCTGGGCTAGGAAAAATGTTGTTCTCCTTTGACTGTGGGCCAGGGCTGCTCTCGGCCAGCAAGCTGAAGGGCTGGGAAGCAAGATCAAAATATGGGAGTTTTCTACCTTTGAATTCAGCAAATTAAATCCTAAGGATGAAATACCTCTGTGGTCATTTCACTAGTCAAAGAATTGTATGTGTTTTGAAGTTCCTTATGCAACTGATACTCCTATACCACGAACATACTTTTTCAAACCTAATAAATGTCAAGCTGTGATTGGCAAAACAAACAAAACCCCAAGAGTGGGAGAAAGGTGTCTCTACCTACAGTCTGATCTTGCAACAAACTGCACCTCCAAATCTAAATCCCTTTATGCTTGTATAGAGGAGGGTGGGCTTATCCTAACAGAATCTGAAAGGCCTGGATTGCTGAGAAGGGTGTCCACGTGCACCTCTAACATGCCGCAAACCAATGCAAAATCTTTCTCTCAGAGTGCTTTTCACAACAAAGGCAGCTGTCATTTTGCCATTGCTTTGAGCTCTGCTGAAATACTTGCACCAGGTTTAGGAAAATTGATGTCTCTTTGTTTACACAGCAGCATGAAGATGCGCTACTTACAGGCAATTGGCCAGCTCATGTACTGAGCAGCTGAGCTTGAGATGTTTTAGATGTGTTGGTGGAGACGCCTTCCTAAATTTTAGGAGGTGCTAATGTTGTGCTCCTCTTCAACAGGCAAAGATGGGCTTCCACAGCCCCTCCTGCCTTCTGATCAAAAACTTACTGAAATAAGTGGAATAGTGATGCTCTTTTTAACTTGGCTGAGATTTATATGTGGACCTTTAAGTATCCTATTTGTCACTGTTGGCTGAAGGACAAGATCAATGTCCCTCAACTTTGTGTTGAGTTTAATTGGAAGTGTGTTATGCTTCACTATCAATATGGAGTGTTCAAAATGAGTTTACCACAGTATAAAGAACAGTTAGCTGGGTTTTTTTCCAGCCCTAGGGAAATTATTGCAAGATTGTGTTATTTCTGTTGTTGCTGATGCACAGGACAATATTTTCATGAGCAGCATTTTCATATCTGACAGTAGCTGGCCTATAAATCAGTTTGACATGAAAGTATTGTTCGGGATCTGAAAATTGCATATGTCTTAGGTAACTGTACTACTGCTATTGGGTCAGGAGTGTATGCACAGAAAGTCTGAGCGCTACTTAGAGTTTTTTGTATATGCATGAATGGAACAGTAATTTTTTTCTTGTTCCCATGTGTTGGTTTTGTTATGTGTCTGTTTTCTTGCCTTTGCACCACCGCAGGCATTGGTGTCCTTGCAGATTATTCATGAAGGGATGTATGTGTGTTTCCCATTTCACCATAGCCATGCCTTATCCTACTAGGGCCCTTAGTGTTTTCATCTCTGTTCAGCGTTTCTGTCCCTACACGCTGTCCTTCTCTCTTGGCAGAGCTGATATACACACTTAATTGGTTTGGGGTTATGCTCGGTCTGAATAGAAAACTTCCTTGGAGACTACAGTTCAGTCATCTTTACAAACAGTCACTACGGGCCATTAGATACTGACTTGGACTGAGCTGTCCTCCCTGCTTCCTTCAGTATGTCATGAACATCCCTGGTCCCCAAAGCTTCTATTTTCTCCTGGTTCCACCAGCAGTGATGTCTCCTGTGCTGCCTGTGAGCCGAGTAACTCCCAAGAGGATTTTGGTTTTTAACTGCCTTCCTCTTCCCCTGTCCCAACATAAAAAGTATCTTGAGTGAAACGCCCATGCTCGTAACAGTGAAGATTTGTGACTGTGTTTTAGACACGAGAAGCAGTGAGCTGCTTTGGCATATGGCATCTTGGGATGTTACAATTGGCCACTCGACCCTTCTCTGCTGCATGATCAAGTGAACAGGATAATAATGTCACAGCAGTCCCGTGGAGGTTTTTTACCATGGAAGTGTGTGCTGAGGGAAGCGATGGGAGGAGAAGGGGGAGGAATGTTTTTATTTGCTTTTTGAATGAGAGTGATGAAATTCATGGTTTCCACTCTGATAAAATGTCAGAGGATTTGCAACTAGATGGTATTTCCCTAATTTCTAAATGCGAGTGAGACCTAGGTAGACTTGAAGTTCTGTACTGACAATGTTAAGACTCCTCCCTCTCTCTCCAACTTTTAGAGCTGGGTGCAAGTGTCATGACATGAAAGTTTACAGCCTATTTAGATTTTCATACCTATTGACCTCTAAACCTTTTATGCTACTTTATCTCTGATTTGTAAATATGTATTTTGCTAAAGATTATCTGTGTGTGAATACAGGTTTCATCACCAAAAGGCTTTGTAGAGTGAAGGTAGAGGAGAGGGGAGGAAAACTCAGGCAGCCTTTTTGAAAGACTCTGGAAAGGGTTTTGTAACCACAGAATCCGCAGAGAATATACTTTTCAGGAGCTGACGGCCCTTTGTTAATTAAGGCTTCTCTTTCTTTTGGAGTTGACAAATGGAAAAAGAAAAGCCTTATTTTAATGCAGTTCGTGGGGCTGCGGGAGGAACGAGGCTGGTGCTCAAGCTGAAGCCAACCAGAAGGCGAGCGAGAGCTGTGAGTAACTGTGGACAAACCATGAGTGGGGGAGCCATGTTCTCAGCACTGATTCCTTTGTCCTGACCATCGTGCTACGCCGTTATATGTGTGTACTTTGTGTGTATTTATAAGTAATTTTTAAGCCATTAATACCATGGTGGTGGGAAGAGCAAGTGGACTTCGGATCACCTTTTCTTTAGTTGGTTGGTTGGGTTTTTCCCTATATGGCTGCTGCCACATGGTGGGTTTTGTTTCTGTTTTTCATAGGCAGGTCTGGCACCAAAGTCTGGGAACGGCACAGACAACTAAGAGAGAAGAGAAGGGCATTTGGCTGGTGTCAAGCGCTGACCATGCTGACCTTTTAAACTGATGATGACAGGCAGTGAGGTGCTGTGAGCAAACAGCAGCAGAGAGGTCTCCTTCTGAACCTTTGCTGAGAGCTCAGCTTCACCTATTCAACTGTCAGCAACAGCATTTTGAAACCAGAGAAGAGCATATGTAGGACACAGTTTACTTGCCCTTGAAGTAAGATTATGATTTCATGGACAGTGACAAATTCTCTGAAATAAGGCAGCACTTTGGCTACTAAAGTGCTTGTTCACTCCGGCTGTGCCAGAGCAGGTCTGCTGCTGTAGTCAGAGATTCTGAGAAGAAATACTGAGGGAAATCTGCAAAATCGTTGTAATTTGGTGGAACAAAGTGGCATAAACGTGGGTGGGGTTTTTTTTCTGCTGAGCATCATATAAGCTCATGGGAACAGACAGTTCCTGCTTTCAGATGCCTGCAATGTAAGATGGGAGGAAAATAGGCACAGGAAAATGCTGCTGTAGCTGTACAACAGGACAAGGGTCTGGGAACACTGGTGCTTTATGATCCAGCACTCTCTCAACTAGACAGGGCTGCATTTGCCTTGCTGTACCACGTCCTTTTCATTCAAAGCAAACCTTTTGGTCCTCCTTTCTCATAACAAAACTATTTTCTTAATCCTAATATATACTTGGAAGGAATATATACAACAAGAAAAGATGGTAAAAATAGTACTAAATATTTTTGTTTTTCTAAAGCAAATGTCTCTGTAATGAAGTAACTCTCTGAGGCACGCTCTGTCCCGCTCCTCAAGAACAAGTTGCACTGACCGCAGGGTGGGATTCTAAAAAGTGTGGGATGTTGATCTAATTCTACAGTCACTGAAGTCAAAACTATGGATTTTAGTAACAGCAGGTTTATGTCTGTGCTTGCTTTGTTTGAGGAAAACAAAGAAAATTCCAGTCCCCCAAAACTGCGGGTTGGTTTCAAATCTGCCTGTTGGTTTCTAAGACCAAATGGAATGGCTGATGTATCACAGTCATGATGGATCTGTAGATTTTCGTCTCGGTTCTGAAAAATACTTTTTAGTGTTTACTAAAACAAATATCCCAATATTGCACTCATGCAATTCCATGAAAAAAAAGTATCCCTTCTATTGCTTGAAAAGGTAACATTTTTGGAGATACCTGATTACTATTTTTCAGTTTCCTAAATATGATAACTCCCCAAGTGTAGTACTGGATGCATTTTAAATACGTATAGGAGAGAAAACTGTAATTTCATCAATGTCCAATATAAGATCAGCCTACTTCATACAGTAACAGAAAATGATAACTCTTTAGTGACAATTAAAAGGAATCACTATAGTTTTATTCCACGCAAACCTTTTTATGAGTAAACTGAAAAAACCCCCATAGCATTTACCATATGGTTTATTTCAATAAAATGTTAGTGTATTCTAGAAGCAGTGAAACTCATCAAGGCTTTTGAAAAATGTTTTTTTAGTGGAACTGGTTTTCATCTTCTTTTCAGATTGCACAAAGGTTGTTGGGATAAGGTCTCAGCGGGTCCCTCTGCCAGCTGGCCTTGCACTGATTTCTGCATCTGCATCTGACGCTGTGCGAGATCTTGCCCAGATCATATCCTATTTTGCTTTATTCATCCATGCCTATAGAAGGGAGACAATATTGCTGTACAATTGCGCTTTTGAGATTGAGGGGACACTCTGCATAAATGCCAAGTGATGGTATCATTTGAGTCTGAGCTACAAAATTCTTTAAGCTGTATTCCTCTGTCACTCCATGTCCATGCTTTGAACTGAAACCCTGCTTAAAAGCTGAAACGAGGATCTCTGCTGTCTTGGCACACCCAGCCAAGGCCCAGGTATGCAGAAAAGGTTGCCCTTTGCAGTGGAGAATGCTAACTGGGTTTCGCTCCCTTATAGTGTAGTTGGCTGATTGTCTGATCTGGGCATGAGGGCTTGTTAGTCCTCAGGCAGTGGGAATTAGCATTTTAAAAATGCAAAGAGTGTTTTAAATGGAGTATTATATTGTGTTATTTTTGTGTTATGCTGTAATTATTAAAGTCAGAGCTTAAGCTGGGAAAAAGTTCACATTGTAGCTGTTTAATTTTGTTGTCTCCTCCTCTTACCAATAGCTTTGTCTCCTTTTTTGTTTCCTTGTTGCTTCTGCTGCATCTGTCAGCCTGGGAGAGCTTGCATGATTTCCTTGGCAATGCCACATACCTCTAATCTTAATGCCTATTACTGTCTGGCTCACAGATCGTATGTAGGTTTCTCTAATACACTGCGGAAGGTGGCCAGCAACAATCTTTCTTCTTTATACCTCTGCAGCTGTAATCCTGCAGAAGTCCTCACTTGTAAAGATAAAGGTACATTTATCCTCCTTAATGAGGCAGCAGGTCTGGAACTGTGAATCGGTACTCAATTATGTCAGCAGAACCATACAGCGACTAAAATGTTATTGCTGATAAAGACCAAGTGGTACTGAAGGAGCATCTGCACTTTAGCTAGCTCTAGCCTGCCCAGAAGAGTTCCTCATGCTCATGTGTAAATTATGTTAAGATTAAGAAAAAAAGCAAAGAAAGTATTGGTTTTGCCAGCACAGAGTGACGCAGAATATGACATGGGCTGGTAGTGAGCAGAGGAGATCCTTCAAACTGGGGAGGAGAGGGTCATAATTTGCTTGGTTGGTTTTAAACCTCTGGCCCCAGAGAACATAGTCCCAGTTATGCAAAAAGGCAGATTTGGAAGCAAGTGCTCTTCCCTGGGCAGCACTTGGAGTCTGCGAGATGGAGCACTGATGTTGTATTGCTGCCCGTGCCGTTCAGGCAGTGCGGCTTCATCCTGATCCATGGCTCCTATCTTGTGTGTATGGTTACATAAATGACGATTTGTACTTTGGATTCTGGATTATCTCTGGTTCAAGATTCAAACGTTAATGATTAAGCCAAACATGCAGAGGTTATTTAGTTATTTTTTGGTGTTTGAGGTTTTTTTTTTAACTTTTTCTGATTAGTCTTATGGAGTAAGAGGAGCTGTTCTTCTTTCCTCCTTTAACCTCCCCCCCCCCGCCCCCCCCAGCCCCTTTTGTCCTCATGAGCACCTGCCCTGATTTCTAGCCATAGAGTCTTCCCGGAGAATAGCCAGGCTTGAACCTTTGAATACTAGGATCCAGCTATCCTATGTCAGATTAAAAGCCCATTTTAACACAATGTTTCTAATACTGATCATAAAGAGATCTGTACAGATAACTGAAACAAGGCAAGGGTGTATGCTACTTCACCTGAGTAAACTCTCCTAGTCTCCAACTACTTTCAGCTCAAGATAATTTCTGAACTACATGCAGTTTCTACTGTATTTAGTACTTTTTAATGGATTTTTCTTCCTTGAATTTTCCCAGTCTGCCATTGGTATGGCTATCCTTTGGCAGTGCTTTCTATAGGAGCTTGTTTCTCTATTGCCCACAGCATGACCAATTTACTTACTGTTGTTTATTTTGAATTTGGCTCACAATCTCTTCATCTGCCACCCCAGCTCTGAGAGTGGACAAGATGGAGAACAGTTGATCCTCCTCTGTTCACTGAAGGTGTGGCTGAACGTGACGAGAATTGGTGGCCATTTTTTAACAAGGGTAATGATTTCATTTGTTTGAGCTAACAGAGGGGCTACAAGGAACTTTTGTATTAAAAGTAATGGCAAGACTCCAGATAAAATCATAGTAAGATTTGGCAGGAATAAGGTGATGAAAATGAAAGACTCTGGAAGAGAAGACATTGGGGAGCAATGGTATGGTCATGTGGTTGTTGGAAATGTCCATCCCTGATTTAGGGAAAGAAAGCAGAAAGGTAGATTTGGCTGAGGTGAAAATGTGTATATTTGAGGTAAATAAAAACCATCCTTCTTCCAGTTGGCATTGGTTGCAACAGAAACATAGGTTATTGTGAGTTACTGCAGCTACTGGAACTGAGTGCCGGCTGTTCCCCTACAAAATTTTTGTTAGGAATTAAGATTTTCACTGTGCAATCGGATGAAAGAATAGGTTTATATTGTATTAAATAAATATCTTTGTAACAGGAGCCTCAGTAAGAAAAAACAGTGCAAAATAAAGATATTTTGAAGATCACTCATTTTCTTGTCTTTTTTCCTTTCGTCCTAAAGCAATTTTTTTCCCTGATGATTATCTGCTCTTGAAATTTGCTCCAGGCTTAGCACAGCTAAGAATTAATGGGCTCAATAGGAATCAAGTTCCTAAAATGCTTAGCCGAAGTCAATGAGATCTGAAGGCAAAGTCAGGCCTTTGTGTGCCCAAGCCACCTGGGCTGAGTCTGTGCAGAAAGTCTTAGGTGCGCAGCTTCTGTGAGCCTTGCGGGTGGCGTTGTATTCCGTCCATAGTGCACTAAGGGTTTGAGTTTATTTCTCTGCCTTTTGTATCAGCTCATCTGCACGCATCATGCTGCTACTAAACCAACGCATAGCAAAAGGCGGCACTTGAGTAGAATGAATTTGTTAAACTTTGATCACTCAAAATAAAGGTTGGGTCTGATTTGTTTGGAGTGTCCTTAGCTCCTATCATGAAACCAACGGGAATTGCCTGTCTTTGAACTAATTTATTCCCTCTTTTTTTTCTCTTCTCTTTTTTCATGTTTCCTGGATGTCTTCTGACCTGAACCTGTTTCACCATTTGATGCGGTTTAGGTGAGTGTATATGCTCTAAAGGAGTGTTGTTTTGTTGTGGGATTTTTTACTGCCTTCCTCTCCCCTTTTGTACATCATGCAGCATTTTCTGACTGTTTCTCCTGTGGTTAGGAAGCAGTTTTTGCAATCTGTGACATTTTTGTTCCACGGGATGAGCTGTAATGCTACACTTTCCAGGTCCCTTCAGCTCCAGGTTTGGAAAGGAAGATGACCTCATAGGCTCTTTATGACGATGCCATCATTAGGTTTCCAGCCTTAGTGAGGGTAGCAGCTCCCTGCTGGAGCAAGGAGAGCATCTCTAGATAAAACACTCAGAGTAATATGGAAGTGATATCACACAGGGTTAGCGCACTTACAGCTGACAAGAAAAGCTTTATGATGTTACCTAAGTGATTGCTGTGTAAAAGCCACCTTCTGTTACCTAGAATTCCAGTTTTGTCATTTGTTTTCCTTTTTTTTGTGTCTACAAATCAAAGATTTCTGTTGCTTATTATGGGACTCTCACACATATTCAGAGTCTACACCACTTGCAAGCTAAATAGGAGCTGGAGATCTTTTAAAATTCTCTGAAAACTTAAATCTTAAGAATAAATAGTGGTTCATGAAGCCTTCCTTGAAGGGCTGCTTGAAAATCTCACCCTTTTAGGAAATGTATATACTTTTGAAGAGAAATCTGTATCACCATAAATGCAGACAGTAATTATTTTCCTATTGAACAATAGGGCTACCATCTGATGATGACATGATTATACATAGCCATTATTTTTTTTTATGCAAAATAAAATGCTTTTCTTAGGCTTTAAACATATCTAGACATAGAGAATATGCTGGCATCTACTGAGAATGTTAATATAAGGATGTGACTGAGACAAGCGAAGCACTTGCTATGGTTGGGGAACTGACTTACATACCTATAATCTACTGCTGAAAGCAGCTTTAATTGTGATCAGTGTGCGACTTCTTAATGGATTTTTTTGGTTAGAAAAATGCAGAATGTAGAGATATTGACATACTAGGGCAGGATTTTACTCTTACATGATGTAATAGAGTAGTTGTTGACTTCACTGAACCACAGTGGATTTCCACGGATAGAAATGAGGCATAATTTGAATTTCAGAATAAGGATACATGAACTGTCTTTCCTTCATGAGTATTTATGTGTGAGAAATATCACTTTACATGCAGTTATGGAAAGCCTGCATGCATAATGTGGGATCCCATATGCTTGACAAAAGAGAAAGTATAGAGGACAGCCTACTTGTTAGATTTCCTATATAGGAAACAGATACTTTGTGGATTTAACATTGAGATCTTCTGTGCACAGCAAAACTCGCTAGGTATCCTGCTCACTTCTGTGAGGCTGCAAAGTGAGGAAAGAAAAAAAAACTGAAGAGAGAAATATTCCCAAGGGGGTCAGGTTCCTGACTGTAAGTGTTGTCTTTATGGGCAAACCAGGACAGACCAGTTCAGAATTCATGTTCCAGAAATCCCAGCCCGTCAGCAGAGTGGCTGCTCACAGAAACAGATGGCAAGGCTGCCCCGGAGCCTGCGAAGCGCTTCACGCGCCGGCTGACGTCTCCCCACACGCCACGTGTCTGTGTGCTGGCGTGGGCGCAAGGCTGAGGCAGCCAGCGGGGAGGGGAGAGGAGGGGAGCTCAGCGCCAGAGGCAGATGTGCACCTGCCCGTGCCCTCTTGCAAGGGGCAAATGGGATTCTCTGCCCCTCTGCACAGCTTTAACTGGGAAACCAAGCATGAGCTGGCTACTAGCTGTCTGCAGAGAAACAAGTGACTCTTGGCAGCTCTGTGAACATTGCTATGGTTCTTTTCAGAGGTAGTTGTTCTAACCATGAAAGAGTTTTCTGCAGAAGGCATAGCACTAACCACATCTGTCTCGCTGTGCTCAGAGAAACAGCAAAAGCAGAAGGGCTTTGTCTTCACCACAGAAAGTTTGGCAATTGGTCCTCAACACATCACACTGACGCATGGAAAAATGTATCGCTAACCACACACATTTACGCAGTACTTCTGCAGGGACTGTACTTGCTTCAGCGAAGCTAAATGCTATGTCACACACCATCATGTCATTTTCTACCCAAGCAGTAGCAGCAGATTCTGCTCATTTGTCTCAGCTGTCCAACTCCCACAGTCCCACATTCCCCAGCTACAGCCAAGGTGACATAGCTTGTTGAATTTCTGTCCCCACGTGTTCTTGTAGCATTAAACGAACAATATTTCATTACCTGCACTTTCTTGACAGCTCCAACTTATTACCCATCGTTGTATGCTTTTTTAGAAAGCCTCTTTGGAGCCCATCTCTCAGAAGCTGCCTTGCAGGGAAGGATTTCGGGTGATTGTGGTGGGTTGGCTACTTGTGAGCATATGGAGAGAAGGGGAGATTCAGCACAGCCATCTTCTGTAATTTGAAACACCCTGTTCAGTGGCAGCCAGTTTGCATATCCGTGGTGTATCACCAACTAGAAGTCATTGCCAGGGAGAAAGGAAAAAGATCTGTAGCTCCTATTAACAGGGTGGTTAGGAAGAGCAGAAGCTACTTTAGGTTATTAAAGAAAAGATACTCCCTTTAAAAAGAACTGAATCATCCTATTGTTGCCTGTCCCATGTGTGGAGCAGTTCTGAGGAGCAGAGTGCCATTCTGGCGAGGGATGAGGATAAAGAGGTCATCAGCCATGCTGTCCATTGTCAGAACACTTGTGCCTAAACCCATCCTGGGGTCTCATAACCCTGCTCAGGGACTGTGTGTGCAGAGGCAATGAGGAGTAACATTTGGGCAGGAGAGAGCTCTGAAGGGAGCTATGCATCATTTATGCTGGAGTAGTGCTGAAAAGACTTGATTATTTTAGCTCCTGTGTTGTGCTAGATTCAAAACAAACCATGTAATTAATGACTGCCTCAGCTTAAGCTTGTCATCTCATTCAAGGATGAGACAAACGGGCAAGGGCTGGGATGAAGGAGGAGCAGTAACATGCAGACCATCCACAGACAACGGCAGCAACTGCTTTCAGCTCAATCATTACAGCTTTAGCAGGTGGTGTGAGGGGCTGGTGTTGCATGTTCTATTGCTTAGGAAACATAACCCGAGAATTAATGGTCTTAAATTTCAGCCAGGGAGTTTGTGCTGATACTAGAAAAAATGGTGAGCTTAGGCAAACACTGGAATAGGTTTCTTCAGGGGGTGTGGGAGGAATTTGCTCAGAGTTTATGGACTGGCTCGGCAAATGTTCTATCAAAAAAGTTTTAGGTAGAGTTGAATCTGTTTTGTTACGTTAGGGTCTCTTCAGAGTCTTTAAGCACTCTTTATGCTCTCCTCCTGTCCTCTTTCCTAAGTCTTTTTCCCCAACCACTTCTGCTTATGCAAAAAGACAAAACACAGTCCTGAGAGAGGAAACAGTCTCTCTCTACATGGTCTGATCTCTCCAGCTTTGAAGTCAAAGCAGAGTCCTCTGCTAGCTTGGTCAATTCCGGTGAACTTTACAGTTGTGAACTGAATCCATCTCTTTTTTTTTTATTATTTTGCAGGGCAGGGGGGAATGTCAAACAGTTGCTTAGCATAAAACACATTTCCAGAGGCTCCAAGACTCCAGGTTATCTGAGAGAACAGAAGCAGGATTGTATTATTAGTGTGTTACCTCTTCTTTAAAAACTTCTCATTGAATTTTCCCACTGTTGTTTGATTCCTGCTGTGGATTACCATGGCACTTCACCAAGCTGATAAGTGGAACAAAGAAAACGAAGATTTCAGGACACGTATTTCACTTGAAGTGCTACATACTTAGTGTGATATACATTTGGATTTGCAATTAGGCAGTATGCTTATGTACTCTAATCTGCATCAATTTTTGCTCTGTTAATAGCCTACTAGTAGCCTGCAGTGTGTTCTCTATACATCGCCACTTCACAAATTAGTGAACTTCCTCTCGTATGAACTAAACCAAAAAGAGTTAGAAAGATTGCTTTTTTACAAATGGTGAAATCTGACCTCAAGATCACAAACACTGACTCTTGAAAAATACAGCTGCTGAGTACAGCCCGTTTCAGCCTTGAGACTTTCCACCTCACTATACAGTCATGTAAAGTGTACACACTCCAGTTTGGTTCACTTGCCTAGTGCCAGCAGCAGTTCTGTAAATCACTGCCTCAGGTAGCACTGCTTGTCATTCCAGCTGCACGGCAAATCTCATGGCTCTTTGAGCCCACATGCTATTAAATACCTTGCCCTGGCTTTTATAAATGGTGTGTAGAAAAGAGGCAGAGATTATGATACCTCTGCTGCTGATTGCGCTGTCATTGTGGGTCATTAATCTGAGCCTGGCTTTGAGCCTTCCAAATGAGCACTCTACCATTGCTCTGCACCTGCCACGGCTGTAGCTGCATCTGCAGGATCCAGGCCTGGCTTTGCAAACCGCAGGAGCAGGGGGAACGCAGGATTCCAGGCAGTCATGTCAAGAACAGGGTCCATGAGTGTGTCTGTCTGCTTGTGGACATTTAGCTGTCTGGCAGTTGTCCAAAGTAACCAGTTTCCACAGAGTGACTTATCAGGATGAGGTGTTGTGTTTTTCAGCTGGGGCAATTGCTGCTGATTTTTGTGCTATGAGAGAGACTCTTACACTGGTAATCTGGGACTTGCATGTTGAAACTGGTGTCTAGTCTAGATACACAGGAAAATCTCCTTTCCTTGAAGTTGTGTGGTTACATCAGCTCTGCCTGAGCTGCTGACGGGCAGCAGCTGGGTCCTAGCAGCCAGTACCGATGGGCCAAGTGGCCCCTGGGACTGCGCTGCTGACGGACTCCGTGGAGTGGGTTATTCCATAATCTGAGATGCAGCCAAGGGCATCCTGCAGACCTGACACAGATTCCATTAGCTGATGGCGTTGCTTGCTGTCTGTCTATAGACTGTCCATTGGGCTCTCTGGCCATTGAGATTTTTGGCAATGACACTTCACAGGTTTCCGCAGAACACGCTATCTGACCATTGAAGGACTGCAGACTTTCCCTCCAGTCTCCATTCTGAGAAAATCACAGGGGCAAGTTAGTGTGGTTCCCAGAACAGCCCCTGCTCCGGGACACTTTGCCAAGTCTCGATGGCATCGCTGACTCTCCCACAAGGCATGGCTGTGCCGGGAAGTGTGGAAAGATGCTCACAGGATAGTCTTCCTACAGTGACTGGGCTAAGTATTCACATGTGAAACAAGCAGGGCAGGGCTGGTGAAAACGCATACCCACAGCCCAGCAGAATTGACTATGGGTGCGAAGAGATGATTAAAGGAGGGTAGTTTGTTGGAACAGATTCAACTGAAAATTTGAGTCAATCTCCTTTTTCAGTAACGTGTTCTGCACTTCAGTATTTCTACTTCCTCTTAGTTCTCCTGTATATTTTACTTTTTTAGAGCTTTTGTCCTGTTTTTAGAGAAACGCCTCATTTATTTTGAAGAGTTGAAATAGTATTTGTTCAGTTTGTGCTACTTTTAGCACCAGATTTGTCCTTGCTACACTCCCACATAATCTTTTTTTTTCCTGTAGAGAAGCTGCCTGAGTGTTTGAGCCAAGTCCAAATGCAAAATCAATAAAAGCTCATTGCTGTACATGTCATCGTATTAGAGCTCAGCAAGTGAGACTCTGGTGGGAAGGAGCTTGCTTCTAGCCTGTTATCAGACAGCCACCACACTCCCTGGGTTTGGGGCCAGTACCCCACAGCACAAAAAGAAAAGTGATGTTCTGCTGGTGCTAAGCAGCAGTGGAATTAACATTACTTTATAATTTACATGTTTTACCATCAAGTCACAATACTAATCTTTCTCTTTTCCTTCTGAAAATCAAACAGACCAGACTTTGGAAATCTTTTCTGGAGGGATTTTACTCATTGGCTATAAGGCAGGATATTTAAACAGATCATTCATTAATTATTATTATTAATGCACATGTATCATGCCTTTTGACAGTTCCTTAGTACTGAGTGCTTGGGTTTTTTTCTCCTTTAGCCTTCCAGTTTCTTTCAGAAAAGTAATGTAAAAGAGAGACTTGCTCGTGTTTGGATTTTTTTTCCCATTCCTTAATTATGCATACTTTATTTTTCAGTCATCTATCTCTCCTGAGAGATGAATTTTGAAGGTTGTGAACTTTGCAACTTACTGAGAAATCCTCTTCTGCAGCCAACAGAGTCAGGATTTATTATCTTTCCTGCAGTTCTTTCTGGAAGGAGAAAATAAATACGTTTGGTGGGGAAACTGGTTCTGGGCAATGAGAATAGGAAGCTTAAAAAATTAAAACAGACATAGAAGGCACTGTAGCATCAAGGCTGTATTTTACATGAAATAGTTTCTGTCTTTTATTTCATTTCTAATTCCCCAAATGCAAATGGAGTTTTTACATATTCAAGGAGGCTTTTGCATTTGGAGTCTGGGTTTTGATGTTTGGGGTGTTCTTCCCAAGAAATAGGCCAGAAATACCAGCTTCAAACACATACGCTGCCCGAGGCATTCCCCATGACCAGCATTTCAGATACCCGCTGCCCCAGCTTGAGATCTGTGGGGATAACATGTTGCCTAGAAAATGGTGCATAAAGAATGAATGTCGATTACACAACAGAAGTTGAATAAATAGGGTAGGGGGAGGTGGGGTTTTATGACACCATCTGCTTCTGTGATCTGGAGCCTCAATGTAAAATCATGGCTCAAGCTCTATACTATAGGTTAACAAAAGCCTTTAAATAGGGTAACTAATGGGTCAAATGTATCTTCGCTTGTAAGGTTAAGACCCACAAGTCATCGTTTGTAAGAAAGTGGGGGGTGGATTGGTCACTGGAGAGGAAAGACATTAAATTAAATGTGGTGAAGCAGCCACATGGGACCCCTTAATAGTTTCTGAGTATTATTTTTTCTTAATGAAATGCAGCTTAATGCAATCCCACCCTCCTGGCCTGACAAACGTCGACTCTGGCCTTTTGAAGGTTGTCATGTCTCCACTGCCTTTAAAATGATTCCGTGCACCCTGTGCTCTCTGCTGCTTTCTTGTCACTTACAGCCCCTGGTTTTTGACGTAAACAAGGGAGTATGTCAGTGGGAAGCTGGGACTGTCAGGCCTTTCAGTTTTGCTTCTCACCTCGTTGCTTTCTTACAACAAAAAATAAGATATATTTAAAGTGGGGGTTGTACAGAAACCCAGTGGTGCATTAAAAACAGGCAACAAAAGTGGGGGGAAAAACATCTGTGGAATATGAAATACGAATGGTGATCCGAGCTTCTGGAGGTCATGCTCGAATAGGCAGTGTTGTACGAGGTGGATCCAAACGAGCCTGGGCCCTGGGTTCATCTGCTGGTCAGAAGTCAGAGAAAGCATTGCTTTTTTCGGAGTAGTGAGTAGAAGTGGGTCAAATGCAGGCCACCTGATTCATTTTAAGAGCCATTTTAGGAAGTCTGAAAGAACTTGGATCTTAAACATGTCTTTTTAGCAAGACCAGAGGCCACAAACCATCCTAATAATTTTTATTAGAGTGTTTAAACACAGCCAAAGCAACACGGCTACTGACCATTACTCATCAACAGCAGCACCTCATGGATGAAATGGTATGCTTTCTCTGCTAATAGCTCAGTCCTGGTTTCTATTAGGAAGGGGTTTTAGTAGTGTATTTCTTTAGCCTCCCCCAGAAGAGTTTGTCCTTCACCCCTCCTACCTTTCTCTGCAGGAACTGCCATTTTTCCTGCTCTGTCTTNTGCTCTGTCTGTGGTGGGGAAGGAGTCATCCTCCTTCCCCTTCTCCTCTCCAGACCAAGAGATAAATTGGACCAGAGACTCCAGCCCACAGCTCATCCCAGAACCTGCCCACCATTTGGGGAACGCTTACATGTTAGTTTTAACGCTTCTGGGTCTCTCAGCCATTCAACTGACTGTAAAATATTTTCCTGCAAGTTGGCTCTTTCTGGAGGCAGCCTTCAGCACCTGGTAACTGTGTACTTGGTGACTGTTCCTCCTGTTGCCTGGGCCAATTGCTAAAAGATCCAAATATGTACATCTTCTTGTCTTTTCTTCCTTCACAGCAATGAAGCACATATGCTTCTGGAGTCTCACCACTGTTCTGGTCTCAAAGGCAGTGTTAGATGGAGCCATTGCTCCCCTTCGTGAGTCTGCACATAGCTGGAAGAGGAATTACTGGGTTCTTTGGGCAAGAGCAGTCTGCTGTGTATCATATAGCGAGCGCCCTGTTTAATAACTGAACAGGCAAGGAGTCAGGGAGAGGGTGTATTATCACAATGGTTTGCCTCTTGTGACTGAGGCACAGAATTTAAATGGCTTCTCAAATGTCTGCGGCATTCAGGTGGTTGGGTTTTTTCCTTTCTCTGTGTTCAGTCTTTTCTTTCACTAAATCATTATGTTTTGAGGTGAAATGCTTTTAGTTCTGGCTGATGAGTTTTTAGGAATGAAAAGCTTTTGGCTTCCTCTTAGAAGTATTTGGGGAGGAAACTATCTAATAGTGTTACTGAGATAGTAGCTGGGCTCAGTAGGAACAGGAGGGAAGCTGGTTGGAACTGAGAAGTGACAGGAAAAGAAGAGTAAAGGTGACAGCATAGTCTGAAAGGTTTCTCATTGTCATAGAATCATAGAATTGTTGATTTTGGAAGGGACCTTTAAGATCATCAAGTCACGTAAGTGTCACGTAAGTATGTGTGGAAGGAGGTCAAAAGATCTGTCACTTGAAACTAAATGTGGCTGGAAGTGGATGTAACTGATGTGTCCCACTACATCAGTATCCATAGTGCCCCTCATGCTATTGTTTTCCTGATTTACTTTGATGTTATATTAATTGTGCGTATGCAAAATGAATGTATTTAGCTAGGCAAGTCCATTACTCACTATAAGTTAATGCTGTTTAACGCTGATCAGGATAGCCCAACAAAGTCTGACGAGTCCCCTAACAATAAAAGTAGAGAGCACTTACAAACCTATGGAAACGGATTGTGAGATTTAAAACTACTCTCCTAGCCTGCTGTTTGGTTCAGCTATTGCCTAGCTTTAATTCTTGAGAGAACTGCTCAAAGTCTTCCCTCCCTTAAGGGCCATGCTAATCAACATAATCTGCTTTATGCAACAGGACTGGTAGTCTAATTGATGTGTCCATATAAAAGAAAACTCTGATAGTGGAACAGAATTTCATACCCTAGTTGGCATCTCAGCAGAGAGGCATGAGACTGACTGGGCATGAAATCAGAATTACCTTTATATCCTGTGATGGTGGTTCTCTCAGGGCATGGCCATGCAACGGCAGGGCATGCTCGTAGTTGCGAACTTACTGCTTCTGGAGGCAGAAAAGCTGTCAAAGCTGGCACAGTTTCAAAATAAAAATTGTCTGCGGAGATACAGTGAATGCTGTAGTCCAGCAGAATTCCTTTGAATACTTATCAGAAAGTTAAATGCCACTTGTTGAAAGGATTTGGCACCTACTGAAGTGAAAAAATGTGTATCTGTAACTGAGCAGTTGCACAGTTCAGTGCACGTATGTGGCAAATCAGGTTTTCGTATGTAGTAGAATCAAGGTGCTGAGTGCCTGCACCCAGGAACCCAGCAAAGAAGAGGAGAATCTGTTCAGATCTTTTTGTAAAGGTGGCTCCCAAGGGGCAGTTCCCTCTTGTGCCGCTGCTAATAAGGCTTTTGTCTCTTCTCCCACCTGCCAGAGTCCTTGAAACAGCTGCAGAATGTGGATTTCCATTTCCCACCAGCAGACTCAGCTGTGTCCTGGGAAGATCCATCTCCCTATTTCTCCTTAGGGGAAGCTGACTCTGTGATTGCATGTGCTGTCCCACCAAGGGCGGCCCTTGCTAGGGACAGTTCATAATAACTAGGTGTCTCTAGAGAGGCCTTTAAAGCCTGGGACCCTCTGTTTGGTCCTATTTTCGTAACATAAAGGCAAAAAGCCAGGGAATTCATCCATTTAAGGATTCTCTTAGGAAAAAGAATACGTCATGTAATTAAATAACTGTCCCCACAACGTTTTCAGGCATAACAAGCAGTGCTCAAAGCAGACGCTTCAATAAAAATTATATGCAGGTGTGCTGTACTCATTCTATAATGTCTTAGGGCAGGTGAAGTCCTTGAGGTTGTGGTGAGGGAATGATATTGTAATTCTGTCTTCTTTCTTTGTATAGGTGGAACTTGTAGGCCCAAGTGTGGTCATAAGTGGGTATGTGTGCAAACCCCATCTTGAACCTTTGAGCTTGTTTTAAAGCTAATCCATTTGTGCTTAATTTACAAACAGCTGGTTGATTTAAAGGGATTTTCATACTGGAGTAAACAAGAAGAACATTTACACAATGAGTAAACTATCCTGCTCTAAATTCTCTTTGCAATTGTTGTAGCTATTTGTTTGTATTAGATCTTAACTTCCTCAGTGCAAAGCTAATCCTTCTTGATCCTATAGTGAAGTCATGATCCTGTGTTTGATGTCACCATCTGTTACCATAGAAGCAACTGTGATGTTGCAAATCAAACTTTATGACTTCATGGCAAGATAAAAGCACATCTTCAGCTGCTTGCAAAAGTAGTTAGGAATATTTCCGTGAAGTATATGAAAAATAAGCCAGTTTAGATTTTGTCTAAATACAGTTCTTGGAAGATTTATGAACAGGGAGGGATTGGAATAATGTACCGTATGAAAGGGGAAAAAAGAATCCCAAGGCTTGTATCAAATTTGAGCTTTAAAAAAAAAATCCCCTGGCAAGTAATTCATACTTGGCAGGAGCCCCTCCTGTTAAAAGGTTAGTATGGTTACGAACAGGATCAAAATAGAAGCAGTGTAAAACTCAAGCACTGTACAGATATCTCCTCTTCTGACTATAGAGAAAAGCTCTCATGATCTCACCTGGCAGTGTGCAACAGCTGTTGATAATGGCGATTGAAGTCATTGTCATATAAATATCCAGTCAGGGATTACAAAAGCTTGAACTAGAATATGATGTTATTTTTCTCCTGAAGCATTTAAATAGCTTAGGAAATTAAGCCTTGATCACACTTTTAGGTGTCTGACCCACTTTGAGAAAAATCTTACTTTTCATAAATCAGAAGAATGGTTTTTTTGCCTCCAAAAGATCGGGATGTGGGATTTTGACTAAATGGCAGGGGAAGGAAAGACGTAAGTGAGTTCAGTGGTGCAGGAGCAGAGCGGTGGTGATAGAGATGCACCTGCACAAGCAAGCAGACAAAGGCTGCACACTCCTGCTAGCCCTCGCTCTCCTCTTGTGCTAACAGGAAAAGGCTCCAGAGAATGTGAGGTAAAATGCAGGAGAAGTTTTTGTTTTTCTTTTCACTGTACAGAAGACAAGGAAATAGAAAGTATAATTTTTTTTCTGTGCTAGCAGGGAAAAAAGCTGCCACGTCCTCAATTAGGACAATTTTTATTTACTACTTTTTAGTTGGTCCTTTCTTCTTCCTTCCATCAATCACTTCCTTAAGATTCCTAGTTTTTTCCCCCTCTTAAAAATGGATACTGAGTTTCAATATCTTACTTCTAATTCTCTTTGAGTGACAAAGACTAAATCATATTACCAGAGAAATCCAGAGTAATATATTGATTTCAAAAGCAGCTTGACAGACTATTGATGATGCAGTTCAATCTCATGGGGAAGGTAAAAGTTTCCCGGTGAAGTTCAAGGAGTGCTCTGTACCTAAATGCACCTGTTGGAGAAGCAGTCTTGATTCTGCTCGTCTGTCCTTACACAGGCATACTGTACATGTCAAATACTCCACGTGCTCGTCTTCACCCACTTGCTCTTGTCTGTATTTGAGGATGGTGGCTCAAAATGGATGGTTTCCAGACATTAAAAAGAAGAGGCAGTTTGTAGTGCTTAAAGTAAGGACATAGAATCTAATATGTGGGATTTGTTTGCCCTTCTGTTGAAGACTTAGCATCTTGGGGAAGCACAAGGTTGTATTGTCCATCCTGTTCAACTGCTGCGGGGTAGTTCCTTCTGATGTATTTGTGGTTAAATTACTTAGACCCCTGAGTTCACTTCTCTGATGAGCACACAGCTCTGATAAGTGAATTAAAGGATTACTTGAATAGTTTCTTTAAGGGAACAGACTAATTCTGGGTTCTCTTGCCGTGTCTCTCCCCATCTCTGAATGTCTCCTAGGGAAATAAAAGTCAAAAATAACATCCAGGGACCCCCAGTGGAATTAGGCTCACTTTAAACATGACACATGCTCTATATCCCTGGGGCAGGCACTTAATTTTGTAGTGTTTCAGACTTTTATGACATGATGATTGATTTTGTAGAGGTGGAGTTGCTTTAGTCATTAGTTAAAAAGCCTGATAAAGCTGCACAAAGATATTAAGTTGTTATCAATCATCAGTGTCTTTTTGTTCTCTCCCAACCTTTACCCCACATTTCAAAGGGAAGGAGAGAGACAGGCAGGAGGCTGTCTCACTTTCAGTCTGTCAGGGTTTTATTAGATCCTGGCTCTCTTGTCAGACCCACTGCTGAAACCCAGGGTTGCACCAGATGATTAATGAGGAGCAGCATGCTCTGGTTGAGGGGCTCATGCCAGGCTCCTGCTCTCCAGCCGGCAGCCTGCGCCACGCAGCCCGGCCAGCCGGTCCTCTGCTTGAGCTGAAAACGTTTCCTTACCCACGCTCCCTGCCCAGCCTGCCCTGCTCCCTCACTGCAGCCACCTTTGCAGATGTGCGGTAGCCTGCAGTTGAAAACTGTGGAAGAGTTTCAGGGTATTAGTTTCCTTTTTTCCCTTTTTCTGTTCCCCTCCCTCTAGTGGGGTTTAATTGGTTCTTGGAAATCTCTTCAGCATATGAATGGCAGCTCGAATCCTCCTGTGAGTTGAGAAGCTGCCCAATGCACACACAATTGATTCTTGCCTTGATTGCATGGGATTCTCCCAATTTTTTTAAATTATATATTTTCTGTGAATCACAGAGGTATTTTTCCTGATTTCTAGTGCTCAATTTCCTTTGTCATTTCTACCATTAGTGTCCTGGGGATTGGCTTTTTCATTCTGAATTTCCTTTTTATCATCGCCATTTGCATTTACAGACTATGGGAAATCCTATCAGTACAAGCTTCTTGTTTCATTGTGGTTGGAAATATTGTTCAGGTTATTATTGTAGGAAGAATAGAAGTATGTTTTGTGGATAGGATTTTCCAGCCAGAATAAGCATGTATCCTTACAACGGGGCTAATGAAGGGATAGTGCAAGGTGTGGGTAGATAATGACTTATGGAAGGTGAACGTCGGGTCACACAGTTGAGAACAGTAAAACTATGTTTCATCTCTCCTACATGTATTAAAAAAAATGATTCCTGTTTTTTCAGGCAGCCAACCAAAGCTGCTGAGTGCTTCAGACTGTAATGGACTTAAGGGGGGAGGAGGTGAATATGTATATTTTTATTTTTCTCTAGGCTTATGTTTTGATTTTACCTTTCATGATGTAAAAGCATTTCTCTCATTCTGGATGTAAGACCCTTTCCATATACAAGTGCAACAGAACAGATCTATAAATGTTGAAAGGACCTGTCATACGTACTTTTTTTCTTCTAGAGACCTTTCGCTATAGGAACTGCAGTGAAGGGTTCTTGAGTGGTACACAGATAACATATTAAAAGCCAATTTAAATCTTATTTGACTAAGTTCTGTGGGGGTTTTTTGTGTTTTTATTTGTTTGCTGTTTTGTTTTTTGGGTTGTGGGTGTGTTTTTTCCCCACAAGAATGACATATGTTAGACCAAAAATGTCTACCTAGCCCTCTGTATCCAACAGGAACTAGACTGCAAGCCTGGAAGATAGCACCAGAACAGGGCAAGAATAATACAGGGTAATTATCATAGTGGCGTTCCAACCTCAAAGACTTCCGTGAGTCAGAGATGACATCTTCAGGTATTGCTTCCAGTAATTTTTCCAATTGCTTTTTGAATCTGTAGTCCTCATAGCATTTACAGCATTCTATGAAGATGAGCTTCACAGTCTAACTGGATATTGTGTGCAGAGCCGCTTCCTTTGCTACTTGTTTCACTTGATGTGCCCAGTTCCTTTTTCTAGATGCTACAGTGGATGGCTGATCTCTGGGCATCTTCTCTGTGTCACTTGACATTCAATAGCCCTTGTCCATGTCCTTACTTAGTCATCTCTGTTTCGGCTGAATGTATTTTCTAGTTCAGTTGCATCCTTTTTCAGATGGTAAGAAAACCCAATCTTACTCTGTATATAAATCTATCATAGTTATTCCATGTTTGCTTTTCTGTTCTTAATTCCAGTCACTCTCTTAGCTTTTTTGACAGTTAGGGAGCACTGAGCTGGTATTTTTATTCAGCAGTCTCGTTAACTCCCAAGGTTGGGTTCTGAAATGACCAATTTGTAGTCCATCACTGCATATGTAAAGTTAGGATTACATTCTTCTATGTGCATGATTTAACATTTTGCTACCTAAGTTTCATCTGCCCTTTTATTCCTCACATGTTTAGTGAGGTCTTGTCTGCAACTCTTTGAAATTCTCTGTCTTTCTGTCTTGATATATTGGTACCTGTGAACTTTGTGTTATTGGTCACCTATTTTCATATCATCTGGGAATATATTGTCTGGGCGAGACACCAATGCTGATCTTTGTGCAGTTTTCTGTGTGCCTTTGTGCTTTTAAGAGAAATGACTATTCTTATCTTTTGTTACCTGTGTTTAAAGCAGTTATACTTCCTCCCCCACACCCACAGAAGCTTCTTTTTTGAGGCAGATTTTTGTCTGAATCTGCAGTTTCCACTTTGAAAACACCAATGACGCAGGTAAGAGACTGTGAATTCGTAGAATCATAGAATGGTTAGAGTTGGAAAGGACCTTAAAGGTCACCTAGTTCCAACACCCCCCTGCCCTGGGCAGGGACACCTCCCACCAGACCAGGTTGCTCAAAGCCCCGTCCAACCTGGCCTTGAACACTTCCAGGGATGGGGCAGCCACAGCTTCTCTGGGCAACCTGTTCTAGTGTCTCACCACCCTCACAGTAAACAATTTCTTCCTAATAACTAATCTAAACTTACCCTCTTTCAGTTTCAGAATTAGTTGTAGGATTTGATTTCCAGATTTGCAGGCAGAGCAAGGATCAAGGTTGCTGCTTAAATGGTCTTGATGCTAAAGAAGCTTTTCAAATAGGGAAGCCTTTAGTTTATTAAGCATGTAAACAAGTTTGAAGACGAGGTGAAAAATACATACACGTTTCTCCTACTGATGTTTTACAGATTGCCTGTACTTTATCTGCTGTTTATGCATCACATAAATCCATTTGCCATATAAGTAGATTGGAGAATGCCAACTTCTTGTATCAAAATATACTACTAAATTTAATTTAAAATCCCTAAGGTGGATAATGTTCACTAAAGGTGCAGTAGAAAAGGAAATATTTATGGCTAAAAGTATCAAGATTTTCTCAGACTTCTCAAGGAGTTGATGATCCTCTTGCTTTCATCACCAGTATCCACATGCATACAGCTAGTTGTGTAGAGCTGTTCAGAAGTAAGACTGATCAGTGGCTTATTGCTAAAAAATAATGCCAGTGTTCACTGTGGACTGAACTGTTTTCCAAGCCATTTTACTCTTTCTGATTTCAGCAAACATGACATCAATTCACAGAGTAGTTTGGACAAACGGTTATTTAGAAATAGCTTGTTTGAATTATTTTCTCTTTGGAATGGTAGTGAGTGAGTGCTCTTACAAGTTAGGTGACGTTGTTGCTCTGTTCTGATTGCACGATTTAAATTTCTAAAGAGAGGAAACGAATAACTGAGAATAATGAACATCAAGGTAATAATGGGGATTCTTGTTCTTGCACAAACACCCTTTCAGCTCTGGAGAAAGCTGCCATTTCCCTAACATTTGTGGAAACAAAAAAAATGGTTCAGTTGGACATTCATGAATAATAATAAGGCATGAATATTATCTGTAACAGCTGTTTGGTGAGAACTAACATGTAAAGCAGTGTTTTGAAACGTTCACCGCTTTGTTCAAGAGCATGAAGTTTTTGAAAAATTACAGCCATTAAAATCATAAAGCCCTGGTGTCCAACAACAAAGACAAAAACTTGGAGAATGTTTGAGGGTTTTGATACTTAATTTAAGCATTCTCTCCAATAATCCATGGGAGCATGCAGGCCTGCACGCATGCGTGGCTGATTTCAGTAGCATATAGGCCTCTGAACAGACTCCTTTTGGTGAAGTTCTTAAAGCAAAGCAAGGAGGAATCTTTGTAAAATATTTGCAATTTCTAGCTGGTGGGATAATTCTTAGAGAACAACTGCCAGCTGTTTGCACAACAGACCAAAGGCTGGGTGTGTGCGAGGGAGAGTAGTAACTGACTTGGGTCATAGCACTGGTAAAGCCCAAGTCAAGAAATGTTTGAGCGCTCCTGGATGGGATTTAAGATTCACAGATACAAATCTGTGAATCGTCAATGGGATTTTCATTATTGGATTAGGATTTAGTTTCTCGCGGTAGCAAGCGAGCACCATTTCAAAGGAGTCACGAGCATAAGAAAGGGTGAACAAATGGAACTTAAAAGTGCCGGTTTCATTTAAGAGTACCTTGAATATTGAAAGATGTGGATGATTCACCAGTTTGATTACACATCCATTTCAATGACCATCTACTCCCTTTAAATACTGTTTCCTGGACTGCCAAAGTGAGAGCCCAGAGGATGCTGCAGTCCAACCCCTCAACAGCCTCCTCCTTATCAGAGGACGTGGCAGAATGTACGCATCCCAGGGTGTAGTGTTCTATCTGGGATGGAGCTATTGCTAGGGTCACACAGCAAACCTGCTTTCTGGTAGCTATCAAGTGCAGAGATCAGGCTGGTATTTTAAGGTTGAGAGAAGCTGAGAACTTGCAAATTGCTTCTTTTCTGTTTGACTGGGCAAAAGAGTTTGCTTCTTACAACTGCCACCTTCTTTTCAGATTAAGGCTGTAGCAATGTCTGTAGGGGTAACTTCTCTTGCTGGAAGCTTTATTCAAAAGATTGGTCAAAAGCAAATAATTTGGGACTACAAAGGGAGGCTGATTTCTCCCCTCTCCCCCCCATTCATTACGTGGTGCAGTTCAAGCTTGTTACCTCCCCATGTAATCTGCTCATTTTCCCTTGTCAGGAGGCGCTCGCAGTGCTGTATTTACAGCAAGGGGATTAGGCTGGCAGCTCTCCAGTGATGCTGAAAACGGCCTCAGTGAGCCCCGTTTCAGCTGCAGTTGTCAGCGCTGATTGATTTTCATGGTTGACAGCATTTGAAATCCTTTCAGATTGTGATTTCTCACTGGGCCCAATGTGGGGGAGGTATTTTTATTATCATTATTAATAGTAGAAATAGTATTATCTGGATACTTATACAGATAGAGATTATGGGCACAGACTGGCATGAGCAGTTGGTGTCATGCTGGCAAGGAATAATCTCATCAAGACTTGCATTGCAAAATGTAGCTAGTTCATGATCTTTCCAGGGTAAATGAAAATTCACCATAAATTTTCATAGACTTTACTATTTTTGTCACTGTTGCTTAATAATAAGAATACTGGAATTTGGGTTCTCCTGTGGGACAATCAACTGGTTTTTGTAACTTAGTTTGATGGAACAAAATTCGCATCAGTTTCAAAGGTGAATGTTTTAGTGAGGTTTTTGCAGAGCTGTTTTTGAGCTACTTCTGAACAAAGGATCTGCAGGCTAACAAATTGTAGGGTGGCTGTTCTCAGAAGGTATAGCATGTGCTTGCTTGTTTTCTGCCCATGAGCATGAATCTTTGTGTTTGTCCCTACTTTATTGACTTATTTGGGATGAATTGCGAATCTAGGTAGGGCTGACCTTTTTGTTGTTATCATCCATGCTTGAACATGGGATGCCACAAGATTGCTAAAACAGGTTTGGCTGCCTTTGATACCATCTCTCCTTAACATTTGGTTAATTGCTGCATAGAAGAGTGGTGTCCTGGGCCTTAGGTTTTGTGTGCTGCCTGGAGATAAATTTGGGAAAGGAATTCCTTTTGAGTCCTTCTGAGATTCCAAGCAATGTACTTTGCCCTGCTCACTGCGTTACCTGGCATGGCAGGAGAATGTGTTCCAGCTGCAGACGTGTTCACGTGGCTGGATGCAAGCCATGCTTTTCCTTACCTCATCCTCAGTATCTCAACTTCTTTTAAGTGTCTGGCCAACAGCTGGCAGCTTCCATCTCCTGCAGATGTGATCTGTGAGCACCAAGTGGTCTCACTTTGTGGAGCAACGTGCTGGCTTGTATCCCTATGGAGCTGATGTGTGCCGTCCTGGGCAGGTGCTGCATAGGGCAGCTGAGCTTGAGGTCCGGAAATATGTTATTGGAACTATGTAGAGCTTGTCTTGCAGTTCTATCAAACATAACAACCCCAAGTTGTATGTAACATCAAAGCTAGAAGTATTTGAGTGCTGTCTGTAGCTTGGTGGTATTTGTTTACCCACAGCCCCTCCGGGCGCCACAAGGGGCAAAGCACAACCTAATCTTTTGCTTTGAATCTTGCTTATCACCAACCGTATCTTCAGACAGACAGATGCAGGTTTTTTATTTGCCTGGTTTTTGCTCAATCTTTAGAGCAAGCAGGTATTTTTTACTCTCATGTCACTTTGGGATGTCAGTTCATAAGATACATGTCTGTCCAGCTCTTTTTTCAGTTGCTTGCTGTTATACTGCACTCTGAGCAGTCCCAACTCCAGAGCATATCCAGATGAGCATTTTATAGGCTATCTGCTGAATCCTCAGAACCTGCAGCTCAACCCAGGTATTTCCTATGCCTTGTTAAAATAACTACTTATCCCAGTGTAATTTCTGAATCAGTAATGTAACTTCCAAAAATATGAAAAATAAAAGGAAAAACCCATTGAGGGCAGCACAAGAATAGCATTAAAGTTTATTTTTAACACGCGGAACATCTGTCAGTTTTGTGCTGTGAAGACAACATATTCTAATGCTTTGAAATTAGCTTTGTAGGGATGACAATGAAAAGCACACACACACAAAAAACCCCAAAGGATGTCTGTTAATAGCGTTACTCTGAAAAACAGTCTAATCTTTGTGGGAAATACATTACTTACGGAAATAGGAAATCACAGTGGCTAATGAGAGGAAGTTTCAGAGTTGGATCAGTCTGCTCATCTTTGTTTGAAGGGATCCCCCCCTTAGCCAGAGAAAAAGGTCTTTTTAAGTTCAAGGTTGAAGTATGCTACTGTTCATGCATTTGTTTTTTTTTTTTCCTACAGTATAAACATTAAGGAAAAATAATTCCTTATGAACATCTTAGTTTAGGGCTAGAGCTTTGAGGATTTACACGTAATGTGTGCCCTGTATTACCCCGTGAGGCACACTGGTGATAAATCTATGACCTTCACTTTAGTAGATGTTTCCCATAGTGCCTGTGGACCAAGAATCCCTTCTGTAAGTCATTGTATAAATATGTACTAAAGACCAGCTGCCCCTTCCTCCAAGCTTTTGTTAGCCTCTAGGTACTGAACTCAGCAGCAAGACCCTACCCATGGTTCTCAGAAATGGTGATGTTGGCTGAAAAATCCTTGAGAGGGCAGGGCAGGTAGAGACCTTGGCAACTACTGAGTCCTTTTAAAATGAGGAGGAGATGAGCTGTGGTCTGGAATTTCTTGGGGTTTTTCATGCTTTCATGAAGCATATTTAGTAATCCTTTGGCTACATTTATGCAGTCAATGTTGCTGTTGACATCGCAGTGCATTTACAGGAGACTTCTTTCTTAATTGCAGAGAATAACGTTTAGGCTGCAGGTGGTTTCCTTATTTATAGACCTATAAATCTGAGACAAATAAATGTTAAATGAAGCATTCCATCTCCCTGCAAATGATGGTTTTGTGTGGCAATACAATGGTAGAGCAAAGTCCTGCTGTTATCAGTGCTTGCCTGTCAGGGACCAGTAATAGCTACTATCTCAAGACTATGTATTCCTTTAAAAAAGAAAAGTAGTTGTCTATAGAGTGACATATGGTTAGGATCTGGCCAATTCTTCCAAATGTCTGTGATAACCTTTAGGCAGTTTAAACATACAAAATCTCATCTCTCACAGATTCTGGACTGCTTTCCTCATTTAAGAAGGAGAAGCAGAGCTGAGCATCATAACCCTACTGGGCACATAGATGAGGTGGGTAGATTGCCAGATTGAGAACATGCACTGTTTGCTTTCTTTGAGAGCCACAGAGCATTGCTCGCAGGTAGGTAGGCTGTCTTTTTTTTAAAGGATGTATCAGGGGACTCTCATTACTTGTTCTTTATTGGATTTCATCAGCTCCCTGCAGGGGCAGTCTGTTGTGTGCTTTAGTCAAGGTATTCTTGAATTCTTGCACTTGTGCAGTCAGTCCCAGCTCTCTCAAACGAGGTGGGCCAGGTTCTGCTCTTTCACTCTGAAAGAATTCCATGTATCGGATATAACATTTGGTAAAAATATTGTTTTGACAAATTATGGTCATGTCTGAGGTTTTGTGAATGTTTACTAACCCGTTTGATTGTACGTGGTAGTTCATTTCACCAGAAAGTTCAGAGAAGGCTGTCCTGGCTCCTGTCACTTCTCTGATCTAGATTTTCCTTCTTTGTGGAAGTGGTACTGCTTAATTAGTCAGTTGCCTCCTCTATCCTTTTATACTGAAACAGTAAGTTAATTATTATTCTTTGTGTCTTTCATTAATTCATATAGATGCTTCTTTTAAAAAAACTTTTTAGTACCTTTTTTTCTTTTGTAATAACCCCACACATGGAATTTATCCCTTTTATGTGTGCAATAGAGAAGAGACAGGGCTTGGGAGTGGTAAACTCTTATTCATCTTGGTTGTTGCTGTGACATTTCATGTAGTTTTCCCTAAACTGCAGAATTGTACATGAAAAAGGCATAGTCTGCTCTGCTTTGTTGCTGTAGCCCCTGTTCAACTCTGGAGTGGATTAAGTAATCGTGTACTGTATTATTGACTGCATTTGTTTATGTATTTCAGATCTTCACTAAAATCAGTTTTGTCTTTCTCATTGAGCTTTTTCTGGGTTTTTTTTTTTGTTTGTAGATAATAAGACCCCATCAGACAGTAGTAATCGTGTAGAGGACACGCCACTGACTTACCCAGTATAGCATTGCCAATTTCATTGCTATCAATTTTAGTTGTGTTCACTCTGTGTCTGCAAAGTGAGCAGAGCACTACCCATCACAGTGTCCAGGTCTTGTTTCTGGAAGGCTAATCCATCACAGCATAAGCCAGGAGCCACAGATCCGTGTGGGCATCTCGATGCCTGTCTGCTAGTAATGAGTTTTCAAGAGGTCAGGTTTTGTTGCGTTTTGTTTGGTTAGCTAGCTCTTTTCCTGAAGCTCCCTGTTATTTTTTCCATCCACTTGGGAGGCTTTCTAAGTCAGCTGGTCATAAGTAAAGGTGCGCTACCGTATTCCCCCTCACTGCCAGATCTTCAAATGCCAGACTATTGAACCCCGTAGGAATTTTGCCACTTAGAAGAATACAGGGGTTGAGTCCAGTATCCTTTCTGTGCTATGGAAAGCTCATTTAAGAATTTTTTGTCTCCTCTTTCTGCCTCCCATTGCTTAGTTTGTGACAAGATCTTCTTGTTCTTAGTTCTGTGTTACTTTAATGGCCTCTTAGTGGGGACTTTGTGAAACTTTCATTGAAAGCGTAGATAAATTATATCCTCTTGTGCTTATTTATCTGCCATACAGATAATACTGTTAAGAGTAAAATATTGTGGTATTAAGCCTGAAGAATATGTATGAATTGCAGCTATAAAATGGAAGCAGATTATGATGTACGCATTATGATGCACGCATTTATATTGGCTTACTATGTAAAAAATGTCACACAGGTTGTTTGTAACACTTTACCACAGACATAATCTGTACTCACCGATTGTAAGCATCACAGAACAGGGAGCAGGAAACCAAAGAGAGAATTTTATCTTTAGGCTCTACTTAAACTCCATCATGAATATAAAAGTGGCACGGTCAGTTGAACCAACATGAAGAATAGTGCTTAAAATGAAAACCACATGAAATTCAGTCTGTCTGCTTTGGCTAATGTAGCATGTGTATGCATGTCTTCACATAGGATAAAGTTGGGTTTCTGATTCCTCCAAAGAATAGTTTTGGCAGCAATTATGTCTATCAACAACCATTTATTTTTCCCTGCTTGCTCAAGGGATATACTTAAAGGGGAATGGAGAGAAATAAGCTTCTGTAGTGATCTCCACTGTCAGAGCAATTCATGTTATAGTGGCAATGCCAAATCTTAGGTGGGAGGGCTTCTCTTCCACTTTCCTATCTAATCCAGAGTACATGTAAGTGAGGTTCCACTGCTCTCTGTGAGTCAGTGTGTCCTGAACTACCCTGATTGACTGAAGGTCTCTGCAGCAAATTTTGTCTATTAGCAGGTTTTGTTCTAGACCTGCTATCTGCTTGCCTTCTGTAGGTCTTTATCTTGTAATATCTTTTATTATTTTAATTAGCTCTACCTTCTGTGAAGAATCCTCTTTCACAAATTAGCCATGCTTTACTGGTTGTCACAGGGCAGGTTGTCATAACGGAGCTCAAATGTTCTTTCATGTAAGGAGTATCTACCCTGTAGTGGACTCACATTCAACTATTGTATTTAACAATTAAAAGACTATTGTACCTGTATGGTGAGGGATGTTGTAGAAGAATTTCTTTGTGCAGGCTACCGTATCTCCACAGGCTTTGGTTTCAGTTAGTCACTTTACATGGATGTATTGTTTGGTTTGGCTTGGCTTGAGGAAGCTGGAAGACGACGCAGCTCTGTTTTTGAGGAAAAGAACACATAGAGGTGAATGTGGCGCACATACTGCCAGCGCTTTGGTCCTAACGAGCAGCACAACCACAAACAGTCAACAGCCAGAGTTTATGTAGTGTAACTCTTGCCAGAGAAATCCTATTGTTTCATTTGCTAATTTACAAAATTAGTGGCTGAGAGGAATGCAGTTTCAACGCAAACATGTGAGATACACAAGGAGGAGAGTGATTTATAGAGCTAGAACAGGAAATCAAGGAAGAGGAAAGCTTGAGAGGATACTGGGAGGAAGGAAGCCAAACAGCCTGACAGTGAAATCAGTTAATTTTTGAATAGTTCTCCAAATGGATGCATAAAGCTCGTCTGATACAAATACTTATTATACTGTAGGGAATAGATTTGTAATGGGAGAGACACAAACAGTCTCAACTGATTTAGCCCATTTAACGTGTAACTTGTTTTGCGCACGTGGGTTTTTTTCAGAAGATTTTTGCTGGTTAACTGTTAACCTGTGAAAGCCCAGTTACTGACCAAAAAATAGGAGCTGTTTTCCTTTTTGTTGATCACAGCCTCTTTCCTCTGTCCTGCCAAAACAAGCGCGTACTTGATGGGGTGACAATTTTCACACATTACGTTCTGCATTACTCTGTTTATCCAGTGTGCAGAGTGCAATGAAAGACTCAGAATGGTTACACACAGCGGTAAGCACGTTTTTAATCCAAGGTGATGCTCTGGTCATGGCCAGAGCATATATCAGTCTTGAAGAAATCTTAGAAGGAATTGCTACAAAACTTACAGAAGGAATAAAAATCAGCAGCTGCCTGGCCTAGCTTTGAACTTAGCAAGTCCAGACCTTACATTCTGGACGAACTTCAGCCAGGTGCATTGCTAACATGCTTCCGGGTGCTCTCTGTTACAACATGAGAATATGGCTGCAAGGGCTATACTGAGAAGTGAGTCCATATTTCTTTCATCCCATGGCATGCCCTTCGAGAGGTACATTTGCCTTACTGGTTAGGCAATATGGATTTTTTTTTTTTTCTGGTAGCCTGTAGTATTTAATTAGCTGAACACCTAACCCTTAAGATACCGCTGATGTTATATTTTAAAAGTCTGGGTAAAATGTTCTAATATGCCTTTATCTTTTGAAAATGCAGATCGTCAGTTTCTAAGTAGATAGATATGCTGAAACATAGTTTCACTGCTATGCTGCTTTGTTGGTTTTTTGCTGTTTGTTTTCCTTTAGTAATAGAAACTTCAAAAACACAAGCTTTGTTATATTAGCTTTTGTTACTTATTTTCCTCAGGATAAAGTATTTCATTTAATGTCACTTATAACCATAAGTTAATGATCAATGCCTGTTTGAGTTCCATATCTAAACCATGTCTACATCAAAAACAAGAGATGAATGAACTTCACATAAATTGTCATACTTGTCTTAGGGCAAATGCCCATTTTTATACGTGAGGGACAGGACAAAGAACAAAATCAGAAGCAGAGTATATTAAAGCAACACTTAGATTTAGTTAGAAAAACAAAATCTCATCTTTCAGAAAACTCCAAGAGCTTTTGGCTACTGACTTGTTTTGAAAACCTAATCCAGAGGGGGTTTGTTTTATTTTTTAAAAACGTCATATAATCACCCATTTTCCATATTCTAAGCAGTTAAATGTTACCTGTTTTCTGAGAATTGAATGAAATTGTACTGTGGTTGCCAGGAGCTCAGAGCATGCACTCAGCCAGTTACTGCTCTTCAGTTGGGGCACAATAAATAGTCAAGCTGTAGACCTGGTTACTCAACTTTTAAGCTAAAGTTGCAGTGAATTTTTTTTACAACTGAGGAGTAGACAGATGAAGTGTTGGATTAGTCTGCATTCATTCGAATGTTTTTTTTTTTTTTTAGGTAACTGGAGGACAATATATTGAAACAGCAGAAGTCTTACAGTGATGAAAGTCTAAGGGTATATGAGTTTCAAAGACAGATGATATCTTTTGTTACCTTAACTGATACGCATGGGAAAGCAGGACAAGCTTTTGATGACAGTTATTTAATCGGCTGAAATATCAAAGCACATTCTGTTATCTGTACAGTATGGAGATCGTGTTTTCTAAGATTTTCATGATGATTCAGTAGTTCTTTAAATACTCCTGTTAAAGTGTGTTTAAATCAGACTGTGAGAATGAAGAATTACATTTTTGCCACAAGAAGGAGGTGAGTGTTAAGAACACGCTCACTAAGTGTGCTTGGGAGATGCCTGAAAGGTTTCTTCAGTATGTGTTTTTTGGAGTATTACTAGAGAAACTAGTTGAAATTCAGCCTTGCTTTGTATGCTGGGGTACTGCAGTGATGTGCTCATTTCAAGTTGATGAATGGGCTCAATGAGAACAAGGTAACGGTGGTATCATGTACGGGGGAAAGAAATTGCTCGCTCCAGGAAGAGCTCTCCTGCCTGCCCTCGCATGTTTGGCCTTTCTTTAAATGGCAAGCTGTATGAGTCAGCTGCCAAATGCATTTCCCCAGTGTGGCAACAGGATGTATAGTGTATTCCCATCTAGGGAATTCACTCGGGCTGTATTTCTGTGTTATTATGAGGGCTCCCCGGTGTTAGATCTATGGCAGAAAAGAGGCAGTCACTCTCGGGCAGGAATGTTTAGCATCTGATAAAATGATGGCACGATTAGCAGCAATTTGTAATGTGCCTTTTCTTCTTTTCAAATTTAGTTACTCTTAGGTACAGCACTGAATGTTTGAGAATTCTGAAGTATATATATAAAAATATATAATATTTAAGCAGTCCTATTTATCACTGCATACATTCGTTTTCCTTTTGGTTTCTATGTTTGGATGGCATGTAAATACTGGTCCCAGAAGGTCCTGTTTAAGCTAGGAAATTGAGTTGACTTATTATCACTGAGATGAGAATTACAATAGGAAGAATGTTATTAGCTCGGAGTAGCACAGTCTAACCTCGCTCAAATCCCAAAGCTCCTCATTCTTCACACCAATATTTTAAAGGAACAGCAGCCACTTGGAACCGGTCTGTCTCAAGTCTCTTGTAGAGCTTCTCATTGTTAGTGTTTATGGGTTTGTACTTGTTTTCCCGTCTTAAAACCTTTTTCCCTGCTGCATAAACTGTCTGTACAAACAGCAAAACTGGTGACTATAAAAAACAGAAGCTGTTCAGTGCACAGTATGCAGAATTAACAGGTGTGTAACGAGCCAGTCTCCATGTAAGGTCCTTTTACTGGTTCTGCAGTGGGGCTTCACTGGGGTGTTGGTCCTTGGCTGGGTCTCTGTGCATTTTTACTTTAAAAGAAATGCAGCGAGGGAAGAATCCACGAGTTTTGTCCTTGACCTTTTGTTTATAATAATCCGAGGGAGTTACTCTAACTTTTTTAATAAATAAAAAGACTTGACTTTAAGCAAAAGGACTAGATTACAAAAGACTATCCAGATTAACGTGTGGTTTCATCTACATGCTGTTTCACCATGTGGTTGCGCTGTTGTGATACTCCTTTGTCCTTTCTCATCACTGTTATTTTATATCCCCCCACTCCCAAAAAATGTAGGATCCCTGTCCACCCTGCTTGCTTGCATTTGGAAGAGGTAGAATGGAAGGAGAAAGGCTGCCTGCCAGCCTGAGCCCATGAAACCAGCCTTTATGAAAAACAGAGGCTGGTGAGAACTGCTGACCTATTCCCAGTCTGTGGGTAGGTAGTGGTGGTAGAAGGTGAGGTCCATCAAACAAAACCGAAAATGCTCTAGTGGACTCTTTCCTTTAATCTCACTCACACAAAAGTCACTTTGGCCTGGTGAAGTGGATTTTTGCCAAACAGTCTTTCTCAAGACCTTTGTCTCAGGCTTCTGGCAGTTGAGGCCTTGGAGGGGATTTTATTTAAAGCTTTTGGCTTTGAGACTGGGCTGTAAGTCACAGGATCTCTTCTAGCATCTCTATGCACATCAGACAGCTCTGAAACAGGGAGTCTTAGGGGTTGTCAGGCAAAATATCCGTAAATCTCATCTAGACAAAGTTGCGTTTTCTAAATCAAACCAGGATATGTCAAATAGATTGCATCAAATAAAAGTGCGTGAGTTAAGATGCCTGAGCCAGACTTACCATAGGCTGATGTAGTGTGATTTCCTGGGCAGAATCAGTCTTCTCCAGCCTGGTGTCAGAGTAGTTCTTCTTCTCCTTCCTCAGTTCCCTTAAATCTTGCACAAGGAGGCTTTTATTGTCTCCCTTAAAGTAGGCTCTTTCAGTTATGTTGCCTCTTTTGATTCTTGGTGCGCTGTTCAGGAAGCTTACTGCAAATACCATTCATTTTTTAGTCTTCCAGCTTGGAAAAGGAGTTTCAGAAAGCCGGGAAGAATGAGGCACGTAAAGGGATCATTAAAAAAAGGCAAATCAAGTATCTTCTGTATCTGCTATCAGCACTAATTATGCTTAAAGACTTTTCTAATATTATCACAGCAGGCAGAACTTACATATTCCAGTTTCTATCATACAAATGGTAGGAAAATAGTTGGGAGTAGTTCAGTGCTGGGTGAGAGAACCAGAAATGACTCTTTGCAGTCACCCTTGTGATCCAGTGCAGCATCTTTCTGTCCATACAGGGTCTGGTTTAGTCCACTTAGTTGAGGCCCATCCAAGCTATCTGGAGATCTCTATCTTGGCTGTCCTTGTTAAGAGGTATTCACTATATAGATTGTGAATATAGTCCACAGAAACAGAATGACACCTCCCAGCATGTGCTTCAGATTTTAGGCATCAACCAAGTTTCCAAGTTAGGCATCTCAGGTAAATGTCCAAAAGTTGGGTGGGACAATTCTGGGCTCTTTGCTTTGTCTGTATGAGAAATGCTCTCTTACAGATTTTTGTTTGTTTGTTTATTTGCTCATATGGGGATATAATTACATACTTTGCTTTCTTTTCAGTAAAAAAAAAAATATGTAGAAATAAGAAATCATTAGAAGGGCATAGTTCTGATGTAAGCAATGCTTTTAGATTGCAAAACTATCCCAGATTCCATTCAGTTTCCAAAAAGCAGACTTAAGAATCCACATAAGAACAACTCCCCCATCTGCCTTCCTCCTCCCCTTCTCTTTGGTTGTTCTTTTCCCAATTGTTCCCTGCTTTCCTTGAATAAGAGTAATGATTTTTGTGTCAGCAACAATTATGTTGTATTTCCCTTTTAAATACTATGCATGACCCTATCTTTCACGTTCACAGTTTCCATGAAACAGAATACGGAGTTGAAACCAGTTTGGTGTATAGAGTGGAGAGGGGGATTTTCCCTTGGGCAGCTTCTATGCTTTTTCTAAATTAAATTTAGTCTTATCAAATTAATTAAGGACAGTTTCTCTTAAACTTGATCTGATCCAGCTGCTTAATAGAGAGACAAGTTAGTGTTGTTAGACTAAAGGAAAGCAAACTATTCCTTTCCTCTTTCTTCCTGGCTTTCTGCCCTGAAATGGACACCAATACTGACCTGGCTTGGAGAGACAGGAAAAGTGACACCGGACCTTTTGTACTACAGAGCTCAAAAATGAAATCTATGAGATTTTGTAGATTTTTAGATGTTCAGAACACTGAACAAGGTAGGCCAACCTGTTGAATATTGCCATATGTTGCCATTTATTTCCAGGTACAGTTGACTGTAGGGGACAGTAACTGAGAGTTGCTGTCTGAGCGCAATGTGGTAGCCAGTTTAGAGGCGGGTGAGTGCTCACAAGTCTTAGTAAAAGAGAGACCTTCACATCATGGCACTTGGGACAGATAGACATTCTCGAGCATTAAATGTGGTCAGGTTTCAAGATTGCCTTGTTAATTAGTGGTGGCCCACTGTTGTAAAATGGAGGCCCTGGTTTAGGGCACTGCAATTCAATGCATAGGTTTTGATGCTTCCATTCTGTGGCAATATATTCCTCCTTACTTACAAGAAGGACAGCTATCAGGTTGTATTATGACAACAACCTTTAACCTCATAACTATTACCCTTTGAAATTGAAAGGAAGTTGTATCTGATAGACTCTAGGATTTTGCATGTGATTCATCCATGCCTCTGAAATATGCTCCTGCCCAGGCCTGGCAAAAAGGCAGCATTGTTATCGGGTGTCTCTGAAACCTGCTTGTAGTCCCCATTGACTGCACAGAGTGCTTATCATCCTGAGCTGTAAATGATTGCCCCAACACTGTCTTTAACTAAGTTTTGAGCAAACAAGGTTTATGTGAGCGTGCTTCATATCTGTTGAATCCCCCACCAAAGTGTCCGGAGTGGAGAAGTCTGGCAAATTCCAGTAGTCGTCTTAAAGAGAAGAAGGTCTAGAAAGTTTAATGAAAGCAGGCAACAACGTAGAGGAGAGAGGAGCAACCATCTCACAGGGGTAATAGCTACAGCTTCTTATTATACATCAGAGAATCAACACCAGTTAAGAAAACTGATACTCAAATGTATTGTAAACCAGGCTTCGTTGGTCTGTTACCTACAGAAGGATTCTCACAAAATGTTAGGTAGACATGACGATTTCCAGGTAGAGATTAAATGTAATTTAGATGTTAATGTCTGAGAAGCAGGCACTATCTCACCACTGTCTGCTGTGCCTAGCAGTAGAGGAGTCCAACCATCGTGCTGCAGTTCAGGTATATCATAAAGATACAGGTGGCACGTTATTCTCAGCAAATATGCCAGCTGAATTTGATGTAAATGCAGAGATGGAGGTGACATTTCTTAGTGGTAGCCTCAGACAGCTACCTGCGAAGCATGATATTATAAGATTGTGAAAGATCTCATTTTATCTTTATGAAAGCTATCACACAGCTGAAGAAACTGCTGTGTCTTCAGGGTTGCCTGTTTGATGCTTTTTAACAACCATATTGCATTTGCAGTTTAAAAAGTTCATTTCGGAAGTAATTTTGAGTTAGGAGGAGGCTCACTTTTTGGAGCTGTTCCAATTCTATTCTCCCACAGAAGAAACCCCTAACTATATAGTTCATTGGCTTATGTCAATACCAGTAAAAGAACATTTATGTGAAACTTGACAGATCTCACCAGATTGGCCAGGGCTATGTGTATTCTGGTGATAATCTGCTCAATTCAGGCATGAGTTCAGCTGGTTTATGTCCCCTTATGAATAGGAGATGCATCCTTCAGCCTGGGCTTGTGCACTGGTACCTGGCTTCCAAGCTACCAGGAAAGATTGTGTCATGTTACTTAGCCTAATCGTTACATTTACTGCCTGAAGATAGGGCTATACAAGGAGGCAGATGAAGATGTTTTCTGGGTGAGAAATCCCCCTAGAAGTTGAAACTGTCCGCAAAAGAAATCTCCTTTTGTTTTAAGTTTCAGCTTTCTACACTCTTGCATACACTATTAATCACATAAAAAATCCTATTTCAAAGTCTACGCTTACAGCACTGAGGTTTAGCTGAAGTGACAGACATAGGTTAATGACCTGCCATCAGGGAAAGACTGTAGAAAAGTCTGAAACACGGTTGGTGTATTTTTTAATTTGAATTTTACAGTTTTCCACTAAGAGGAGTATCTGATTGCTCTTTGCATCTTATGTTCAAGGAAACAATGCAAGAAAGTTGAAATGTGTGAATTCATTCAGTAAGAAAAATTATCCGCAATCTTTTTGCGTGTCCCATTCCCTGTTAGCCTTACCATTGGGCTTGACAGTAAATCACCCACAAAGATTAGTCCTAGACTATCACGGTTTGTACTGTTATTTAATTCATAGTTCTCCTTTTTTTCAGTATTTATTATCTGTTCTATAGTATAGAGAAGATGGAAGGTTACTATGGGCTCTCTCAGCATTGTAATGTACATGGGATTTTTTTGTTTTGCTTTTTTATAACTTCTCAATTCTAGAAGCAGTATCTGAATTAGCTGTCTCTTTAAAATCATTGTCACTGATTTTAAAATAGGGGTGGGGTGCTTGCTGGAAAGGGGAGAAAGGAAGACACTGGCATCTGCTGCCTGTTAAGTCCATTAATTGAAAAGAAAATACTGCTGGTGCCAGAATGTACAGCCCTGCTCCTAATTAAGCCTAGGGAAGCAATGGGCTGGTTTTAATTGAGAACAGCATCTCCCTTAATGGTGCCAGCCGTTAAAAAACGCAAATAGATTCAAAGCATGAAGTACATGCAAGACAGTAGTGGCTCTTTATTTAGAGGGTCAGTCATTGTGCCATAGTTGGAAACCTGCATCCCAGCACAAGACCTGGAGGAATAATTGGGTCCAAGTTACGGGCAGAGTCATCTATACTTTTCTAGGTCTGAGAGCTGGGTGTTTACAACACAAATTAGCAGTAGTCATTAGTAGTGTGTCCTTTCAGAAACAGTTAAGGAAGAAAGTAATTCCTGGTAACTTTGGTGGCAGGAGGAAGAACTGCCATGCCTTACTTGGCGTGTGGCAGCGTGGTTCCAATTAGCGTAGTCTTCATATTTGAAATGCTTTCTGCCCAGGTCACCCACAAGTTCAGGTGTCTGGTGTGTGTACCACCTTTCAATCCTGGATCCCTTAATTATCCGTACCTATCATAACACTGTAAAAACAAAAAAATCTTCATTCTGAAATGATCAGCCATTAGGAGTTTTGTGCCAAAAAGGTCCTAAGCCACTTCTAGCCTGTTTTCTTAAGGGAACGAGGCTTATGTGATTGTATCATCTGTTTTCATGCTTGTCATTCCTGTTCTAAAAGCTTTTGAATCCACTAGGCAATTTCAGCTGAAAAGTTCAGTGAAAATAGGTGGCCAGGCAAAGCAAAGAGACACAAATTAATTCCCCCCTTGAGGGGAGGGTTAGGGGTAAGCTCGGCTACATTATTAGACATTAATGAATCCACACGGGACACATGCCTCTGCTTCAGGAGGAGCTCTGAGTAGAGCTCCCGCTTCTGTTAGACATGGGATAATCAAACCCTAAGTCCTGGGAAATCAGTCTTTGTAAGCCCTGCTCCTCACTTTCTTTCTTTGATAGATATGGGTTTGCCTCGTCCATTCTGGAAAAAATCTCTTCGTTTCTCCGGAGCAGGAGGCTCATCCTTTGCCCAGCCATCTGTTCCCCCTCTGCGCCCCGCCGTGGAAAAACTGCAACATTGAGGCTTATCCACCATTTCAAAGCAGCTTTTTCATCCATATTCACTGCCTTCCAACACAGTGTCCTTTGCCTAGGCAGTGAATGTATTAGATGTATCTTCCGTGCCCCTTCTAGAGGATGTGAGCCTTTTTTTTTACAGAGCCTGGCTCTTTAGCTCCAACTATAGACAAAAACAAGGCTCACAGCAGCGGAGCAGCTGCTTCAGCCCATTTTATCAGCTAAAATGTCCACCATCACTCCAAACTGCAGACATTTAACCAAAGCCAGCATTTGGGGCACAGAAATATCTCAGCTCCATCTGTTGTCTTGCGGTTGCTGAGTTAGTTAGCATATTGAGTAAGATTTTTAAATCTGAGGGGCTTCTGGAACTACAGATTTGATGAGAAGATGTACCTTGAGTGATGGGTGGCAATGGCTTTATGCGAAGGGAAAACACTGGCCTCCTAGTCCTGCCTGGGACAAGTGGTAGCTCAGGGTGCTAACTGCTTACACCTGAATGCCTAAAACCAGCCTCTGCTCGTTAAACAATTCTCAGCCAACACCAAAGTACCTTTCAACAGGAGAGTTTTTAAATGGGACTTCACTTACATCGTAGCAGTTTCAAAAATGCAGTTTGGAAGGGGGCTGAATTGTGTATACCCCATCTGGAAGGTAGGAAGAAGTCAACGGTGAATTTGCTATCAGTCTGGGATTTTTGTCTAATATTTCTAAAGCTTAAAGACTGGTTTTGTTTTGGCTTTAGTCCAGATCGTTTAGTAGCCTGGCTCATCTGACTTGGACTATAATGACCTGGCTATGGTTTTAAGGTGCTGCTGTGAGCCTAATTGTGGATTTAGACATGTCTTATGTTTTCATGGCAGTGGTCAGTAAGTCTGGGCTGCATGTTGTAAGCCTATTGTCACAGTACCTGCTGGGGTTTTGTCTTGATTGCATTGCTCAAATTGTTTCTTAAACTTTTTTTCCTGTAGAAATCCAGCCTATGATTTATTTTGGGGTGTGTTTTCTCACTTTGGCATCCTCAGTATGGCGAGCTTCTACTTTCAAGTTGTTCACACGTAGACAGCAGCAAAATATTCAGTGAACAGTAAATTGGCCAAGAAATATGATTAAGGGTGAGGGGAATAAATATTATTTACAAACTCTGGTTACATTTGGCAAAAAGTTTCAGCCAAAAAATAAAAGAGGATTATTTGGTTTTTTTCCTATGTATAAGGGGCAAAGGTCTAAAATCCAGAAAATGAAATTGTTTTGGGATGAGCAAAAATGAAACTTCTGCATGGGTTTGGTCACTGACTTCCAAGAAAATTCTTTTGTGTAGCTCAAAGTTTAAGTTTTCTTTCAGTTCAGCCTATGTTCTGCCAACTGAAGACACTCTCCAGAGCTGAGACCCAGGATGCCTCAAGGTTTCTCTATTTCTTAAGGCCCCGGCTGCAATCCTCGCTAACCCTTTGACTTCTCCAGCTATGTCTCTTGAGATTTTGTGGTTTATGTGGTTGTGCTGTTGCAATTTGTGCTTGGGCAATGACCTCTAAGCACAGTTCCAGTGCTTGAAGTAATGTCTTTGACCTTCCAGGAAGAGCAACAGATTGAACTTTATAAACTGACCCCTGTTCGTGACTCCGTAATTCTTACCTCTTCTGGGACCACATCCTGGGAGGCTGGTGTCTAGTGTGGGGACTGCTGACTTGTGGCACTCTTGCTAAAGACAGTAAGGAGGCAGACTCTTTGGCATAAAATAAGCCTTGTTTGCATGTGCCAGAGGATAGAACTCCAAAATCTGACCTCTCACAGAGCCTCTCAGGATATGCACCAGCCCTGCTTCATGCCAGCCAAGGTATGTGGGAGGCAGGTGCCTGTCCACAGCTGGATGGGGACTGAGGAGGAGTGCAGGGCCGGGAGTGAGAGACTTTCTTGGAGACAAGCTGCTACCAGCAGTCCTTGATGTGTCTGCCTCTGAAAGAGGGAACCTCCAAACCCCTACTGAAGTGGGGTTTGCAGGAGCCAGGAG
>RSEF01000009.1:1827602-1845351 GCA_003993805.1 Himantopus leucocephalus | reverse complement strand
GGCTTAGTTAAAGTGTAGTCTTTCATCTCGGCATTTTCCTTGGTTATGGTGAGAGGGCGGGATGGAAGGACGGAGAAGAGGATTTTCTAGAAAAGACAGAGTCCTGTCTGCCTGGTTTTGTCCAGTGTTTTTAAAATTCATCATGTGGAAAGGGGGGAAATCCTCTGAACTTCAGACTCCTTGAAAGCACTCTGGTGGTAAATAAGTGTTAATTCTCTTAGCACAGAGACCTTTGAACAGGCGAGTAAGGGCCCTCTTCAGGGATGAAAAACAGTGTTTTTTCCTGCCAAAGGGTTTTGTTCTGCTTTTCTTCTTAAAATGACTAGAACACACAAAAAGATATGCCAAAAATCACATCATCTTGAGGATACTGCTGATCTAAAGTGTATTCAGGAAAGTAAATACTTTGACCAGGCTTTCATTGTGATATAAGAAAGAAACTGCCATGCTCCACAACTTAAGCTCGTTTCATCAAATTCAGACATAAAATAAATTCGCTGTCCAAACTTCACAGGGGAATTCTGCCATGAGTGTACACCTTCTGAGATCCAGTGTATGGGATGTAGTTTCGGAAGAGACAGTGGGCAAGATCTGCAGGCCTCTGCTCCTACAGGACCAAGTTGTATGTGTTGTATAAATGTGCTGCTATAACATGATTATTCCTTTTCTGAATTAACAGTATATCTTTTTATTTTCTTTTCTCTTCCATGTTTTCACTGCTGTTGGACCTTTTCATCTTCTCTTCCTTCATGAACTGAAACATACAGGTAAGTTTAAAATCTTGTTTTACAAATATTCATTACCAATATTTCTTTCTTCTTTGCCTTTCCCCCAGTTGTCTGCTATATTGCAAGTGACTTTTGAGGACTGTGTTGCACAGAGAGAGAAATAGTAGTGAGAAAGATACGGTATGATCCCTAGTGCTCTATAAATACATGTTCCCAAACAATGAGCCATTTCACAAAAAGAAAAGAAAATCCAAAACCAAGTTTACCATTTAACCCAGAAACAGTATAAAGTGAGGTAACACAATTCTCTTGCCAGTGCAATTGCTAACCCTCCACTTTGTGCCAATGTAATGAAAAGCATTGGAAATCAGAACTCGGTCTGAAGAAACTCTTTACTTTCCTTCAGGACCTCTGCAGGAAGTCACAAGATTATTTCCAAGTGTAATTCAAAATGGGAGTGGGATTTTAAACGTAAGAAAACCTACCTGTATGTTTCACCAGTATAGCTTTGAGCTCAAAACTCTTTGCACACTTCCACAAAGTGTTTGCTGACAGGTTTGCTCTAAGTCTATTGTAATTGAAAACCAGTCCCAAATGCTTTCCCCCACCCTGCCTCTAATTACCCAGTACATGAAAGGGAATAAGAAATATTTAATTTCTGAAATCTTGGAAAACTATTCACTTCTCCCACCTTTGAAGATGTGTGGAGAGCCAGAAGGGTCTGTGAGATCTAAAACTGGAGCTTTCAGAGCGATGTCTGAAGCCTGGGCTATTGCACCTGAGTTCAGCAGCACAGGATGCATCCCGAGCTTCTCCCATCCTCCGTGTGACCTGAGCTACACGCTTTGTCAAAGAGCTTTGTAACTGCTCTGAAGCGCCCTAGTGATGACTGCGTCATTTGGAAGGTGTTGCAGGTATCTGCCACACTACTGCTATTACCAGCACTGTAATTTATTTTCTTACCAATTTGTAGGCAACTGCTGAAAATTCAGTTTTATTCTCAACCTTATGTTTTCTGCATCCTTCCTCCCCTAGATATCTGTGACTCTGCTCATGTTACAAAGGCAGAGTTGCTGACTTTGTGCTGCTGCTCACTCAGGAGTCATAGTTTTGTCTAAGTTGGATTAAATTTTGTTTTAAATGTGTTTACTTCCAAACATTTGGTTAATTCAGTACTGCAAAATGATAGAACAGTCAGGACGTTTAGAAATTCCCATTGTTTGAAAAGCTGTTTTACCCCATAACTGAACTACTAAGCAAAGGGTAATTACAAGTATAAAAGCACTCATGTAAGCTGCGTGTTTCAAATACTGTGTGCGTATTACAGTTTTAAAATTTGACTTGTAACAAAATACCATCAATATTGCATGTACCACATAAGGAGCATACAAATATCTGAGCTGTAGATCTGAATGGTGTCTGTAAAAGCAGAGTATGAAGCGATCTAGCTATGTAAGCTCATGTGCACACGTGCATATGTAATCTTGATACACTTGCACAACTATATATTGACCTTAAGTTGTGTTCATATGGGATGTTACCCTTCTTGAAAGAAAAAGAATAAGAACAGCTGTACTCGAGCAGGATATAAATCCATCTAGTCTGATAGCCCGGGGAAGAATAAAACGGAGCAAGCATATGCGATACTTCCTCCTAATAGTTCTCCAGCTTCCGATTATTTTCAGTTTAGTGACTTCCTGAGTATCACAGAAGTAGGACATTCAGACTAAAAATTAAACTTACCAGACAAATGTGGGACAGAATATGGAGTTTCTGACCTAAGGATTTAAACACTACTTACAGCAGCATATTACTTTCTTCCCCAAGTCCCCCATTTCTTGAGGCTCCCAGCGCTGCACCCCCGTCTCCCACCCATGTGAGCTTTCTCTCAGAGGGCAAATAAATAATGTCCACCAGTTTACAGGTTCCTTTGATGTAGCACTCTTAGAATTATTTCAGTGTAAGTGATAGTTAGCAAATGAAATTGTAGCCAGTGCTGGAAAATTCAAAGCAGTTCTGTATCTGGGGAAGAGAGAGGCTTTTCTCTTGCTCATGTCAAAGGCAGTACACAGGGCTGCGTCAGAGGTCATTGCATTCCTTCTCTGTGGTTTTTACATGTTATCTTCCAGTCTTGCCATTAATGAATACTCCTTCTGGGGTTGTTTAGTTACATGGAACAGTTGGAATCTGTGTCTATGCCAAAGTCTTTGTGACTGTGGGTGGCTTATGTAGCATTAGAAGTAAATCTCCTAGGAGTATCTACCTGCTGTCCTTCCCAGTGCACAAGGGATATTGTGAGCCCTGGTTTAACCCTCCAGTGCCGGTGATATTCTCAAGTCCATAGCCAGCATGAATAGCTGGGCGTTACTTTCCTTGCAGAAAGGCAGTAATAGGTCATCATTGTGAAATGATGTATTTCAGAAATAATTTGTTGTCCCTTAGGAGAGAATGTTCGCTTTGGTTACAAAATGTTATATTTTGAAATGTAGCTGAAGGCAGGTGACATATACGCGTTAAAAGAGTGGACCTGGACATGCTTGTGGTATTACTTACATGCTCTGGTTTACTTTTGGTTGATGTCAGAATAAGAACTCATTGCTGGGGGTTGAATAAGATGTGAACTGTCAATTGGCCAGTTGTAACACATAGAAGATTTCCAGAAATGTTGTCTGCCCTTTTTGGCAAACTGTGCCCTTGGGGTGTTGTCAGCTGTGATTGGGAGGTTTAAATACATAGAAGTCCTATTTAGAAGGACTTATAACAAACTTTTCCATAACCAGGTTCTGTTTTGCCTCACTAGAAATCCACTGGCTCTCAGATAGTTTAATGACCTTGAAATTTTCCCTGTCCTCTTTTTCTTTAGTTCCTGAACACACTTCAGTCTCTGGTGTTCTAACACACTTTAAATTGAAACATCTCAAACTGAAGCAAACTTTTCCCAACTTAGCTGTTAGTAAGGAACCGTAGATCTGAGTTAAACAGAAATCTCAAGGTGGATGAAATCAAGTCAAATTACAGCAGGATGAAGATGGTGAAATCCTGCAGATTTGAATGAAATCTGGCATAAAAGAGAGAAAATCTATCAAAAGTGTTTTCTATTTCATATATTTATTTAACTCTTCATTTCTTTTGTTATAAGCAATTACAGCTTTCCCAATCTAGTATCTAACATCGTTGAGTCTTAGCCTGCATTGCCTACAGTGACAGAGTAGCACAATGTCAGCCGGCTTGGTTTAAAGCCATATCAAAGGTACTTACACTTCATTGAAGTGAAGTATTAGCCTTGCTGGTTTAGACGCTAAACTTTGATATACGTAAGTAATTGCGTGTATGAGGGCTCACATAAATGTTAAATACTCTTGCAGAGCTACTTCACAGACTTTCATAGGAAAATTCAACCAGAATTTGTAGTTTACTAAACCTGAATAAGTCTGAAAGCTCAGCTGAGTGTTTCATATGTTTTCAAGTGAATTAAGCATAGTTGGCTTAAGTTTCTGGAATTGATATGAGGAGTGAAGACAAAGCATATATCAATTACAGAATTCCCTGGACTTTCTTCTGTTTTACTTCAAAGTGGCATATGAATTGCTGCCTGCATTGCAGCTATGATATGGTTGTATCAGCAGCAAGTCCGCTTGCTAAAAGTTGCTTAGTAGTTCTGATATTTTCCTTTTTGTTGTTGCTTGTAGCGTTCTGAAAATGTAATGTCTCAGGCTAAGGTATTCCTGCTCAAAGCTGGCTTGCGTGGGAGGGAGGACTGCCATGGTTCATCAGTTTGGGTGGAAGTCTGTGGTGGAAGGGAATTGACATTCTATTTTGAAAACTGGAAAACAATTCTTGCAATTTCTTTTGATATATTGTCATGCTGTTCAGCCAAATAATACACATGCATCATGTCCAACAGAAGATACGTTGCAATACGTATTTGAGAAATGCAAGCACGTAATTAAATATTGTACCATAACACACACTCAAGTGGGAATGCAGTTAACGTCATTCCTTAGCATAAATATTTTTCTTCTTGGGAACATTAATTATACAACAGTAACGCTTTCTTAATATGTTTTGTTTTATAGCCTTGCATTCAAAATACAAGCATTACTAAAAAAATTTACTTCTATAAATTGAACTGCCTTATCTTTTACATGAAATTGTCCAAAAATTTATTGGCAGTGTTAACTCCTGATTTTTCTTAGTTTCTAGTGGCATTGTTGCAAGCAGATACAGACTTATGATTTTGATCACAATGAGATAAGAATGGGTAAACCGGCTTCATGCTGTTGTATCACCTCTGTATTTTTTGTTCCCTGTTTTTATTCTGGCATTTAACTTGGCTGCAAACTGCAGAAATAAAAGAACACTCAGGAGGAGGAGGCACAGGGTCTTGTAAAGCTTGCGATGATACAGGGTAAAGGGAAAAAGGAATGTTATGTTGGAAGCTGTCTAGGAGACAGAGCAGGCTTGCTTACTAAGCTTGTTTCCCGGAAGACCCAAGTGGCTCAGCGTGAGTCCAGATATGCCGGTGAGTGGCCTTTCCTATGCAGCCTGTAGAGCAAGATGTTTTGCTACCAAGCTTTGGTCCTTTTATCCTGATGATGGATGTTGTGGTGGGAGGGAGAGAAGCTGCAAATACCTCTTCAGTCTGGATACTTGAACGTGTATCTGACAGATAACGTGGTGGACAAATGGCCTGTGTTGCAGGATGATTTTGGTTTTCCTATACTGTTACATGATGATAAAAGTGCTTTATTAGGTTAAAGAAGAAAATCGTAACACTTGAGTAAAAGCTGCAGGTCCGGCTGCCGTTTCAAAGGCTGCTACTTCAGTTTGGTGACTGTGGTCTCTGCAAAAAGCAGCACTTAAATCCCTCTTGCTGGGAGATTGGTGGGTGTCCACTGATTCTACAAAAGGGAAAGCCTGTTGCCTTTTCAAAGCAAGGCTGCTTTGTTTCCACAAACCTCTTTGTAGAAAGCTTTGAACCTAGAGAAGGTCCAAGTGGAGAAATGCTGACGAGCTACAGGTTAGCGACGTTGGTCTTTCACTGGCGCTCTCTGCCCTCACCCTGCCGGCTTCCCCTGCCGCTTTCCTGGGAAAGTAACATCATGCACAGCTTAGAAAGATCAACCACAGCACATTTTGATACTCCAGGGACCCAGCTGAAAGCAAATCGCTGTCCCATCAGGAAAGATACAGGACACCCAAATATTACAGTTGCTTCATTTATAAGTATTTACTTAGGCAAGTGGGGAACCTGAGAGCCAGATTAAGTCTCAGTGGAGTTGAGCCTGGGTGATGAACAGTTTTGCCATATCTTATCACATTGTTTCTCAGTTCTTAAAGATTCTCAGTGGATTTAAAAGTAGGTGAATATACGGTTTCACCTCTTTCTTTCCTTGCCATTTTTGTCTAGACTTCAAAATTAATTCTTTTTATTAATTTTTGGAGACACTTGAGCTGGCCTTGGATCTGGAGGGACAGGAGATTTTAAGAGAAAAGAAAATGAGAACTCTTCAGACTTGCATCAATGAATGGGCCACAGACATTGGCGTGCATTTGTGTGTCTCACAGAAATGCGCAATGCAATTTTTTGCTTCATCCTGTGAGTTTTGTGGTTCTGAAGATAATTACTGAGATTGGGAAGTGCCTGGCAGTACACTGGCTAAAACAAGGCATTCACATCTGGCATTGCTTAAACCTCCTACATCCCTCTAGAATGCATTTTTGCAAGTTGCTATTTCCCAGGCAAAACCATGGCAATCNAAAAAAAAAAAAAAAAAAAAAAAAATTCATGAACCAGATTCAGAAAAATACTTACAGCTTTCCCTTCTGAATATCAATGGCTGGCAGCATCATATTGAGAACAGACTAAACCAATTCAGCTAGGTTCCCAAGCAAAATTATTACATGAAAATGTACAGTTTATTAATACCAACACGCATCCTCCTGCAATATCAGCAGATGGTCCAGTCAGACAAGCAAAGAAGTGATCCATCTCTTTCCAAAGAATAAAGAAAGGGAAGGGAACAACAAACCAGAATCTAGAGTTTCTTGCTAGATGCTTTGGGAGTTCAAATGTCCAGAGAGAAGAAATGAGCAATGTAAGCCATCAGAATAAAACAGTGGACTCAGCGTCTTACCCTTTTTCACCAGGATAACTCCCTTGATATCAGCTGAGATAATCTGTGCTAACTTGTAGAAAATCATACCCATTACTTATAATTCTCAAAGGCTTAAATTATTCTGATATTGCATCTCTAGCCCTTGTATTCTTCCCCTGGAGAGTGTGTTTCTGAGCAGATGCCAAACAAGTCAGAAGATGAAAGACCATTCTGCCCCTGGTATATTGTAAGGGTGGAGGGCTGTCAAAAGGTTTGAGAATCGCCATGTCAAACACTGACCCACTCTCAAAATTGGTACACAGATCTGATTTTACCAACAAACACCTTTTTAATAATTTTATTTCCCAGTTCCCTGTAAAACCTCTTTTTCTTTTCCTATTACAGCCATCATTATCAGCAAAATAGTACCAGCTGCACTGCTGTAATTTTCCCAGGCTCTTATAGCAAGAAGTTGACAGGGATGTGACCCAGTTTGTCTTGCTCCAGCCCCAGATATATTTTTCTCTCTTTCTTCTGCTCCCGCTGTATAGTCTTTTACAGTATTTTCCTGCCCTGGGGTGTTGTTTCATCTTTCTAACCCAGTAAGTAACTTGGTGTAGAAAAGAACTTGATTAGCAAATATAAACTGGCAAATATTTATGTTTTTAAGGATGGTGAAACAGATCTCACTAGGGTTCTTAGAAGCAAATGTGGCTGGCAGTGCAGTTGAGTGTTACTCAGTTTAGCTCACTTTTACAATATTTGGATCGCTAGATAAAGAAATTGTTGGGCTTTCCTCTTTTCAGTGTCATGTCTTTCTGAAGAGTAGCTTGACTAGTAAATAATATGGGGAGTGGGTTAATTTTTTTTAAAGTCTTTAGGAAAGGTGGAATCTGGCAGCACTGACACTAGGTCCTGTTTTGCAGGAAGTTTTTTGCATAGCAATTTGACCGGTTTGAATGTGGACGCAGAAGCCTTTGCCCGAACCTATTAGACCCGTAGTTTTCTTGTGGTCTTTCACTGAACCTTCGACCTTCCTGATAAGGTCAAATAGTTTCTTGTGTAGAGCCAGTTCAGTTCTTCAAGGGAACTCCTGACTTAAGCCTATTACAGAAATGATCTAACCAAGTATAAACCTCATCTGTTTCTCTCAGCAGTCACCAGCTGGAGGGTAATAGCAAAGGCAGCTCATAGAATACTTGGTTGGGCTTTTGTTGCAAAGACTAAATAAAATTACCTTCATGAAGTATCTGCAACAGAATTGTATTTAATTCAAGTCACTTTTAGGAAGATTGTGACATGTCTGCTAACAGTAGGAGAAAATCCCCTCTAAGGCTCTAAATCAGGATGTCCAAAAATATAAAGGAGAAAGTGTGTTACAAAATCGAATCCCGATGGCAAATAGTGCAAGACATCCTCCATTGTTTATAGTGTAAGGCTGCTGCTGGGAATTAGCCATAGCTTGTAAAGCTGAGTACGAAGCCACAGTTTAATTTCAGATTACGTTATGTGCTTGGGCATTTAAAATACTAGTCGTGATGCATCGGTGCTCCAGAGTCTTTATTGCCATTAGTAGAGGACAGAAACTGATAATCAGTTCCGTGTACAGTAAGGAAATTCAAGTTTCTAGACACAGGTTTCAGCTAATGGCTTCAAAAGTCACTTAGGCAGGAATACAGTGTACTCGAGAGCAAGCATTTCACTTCGGGGTTTCTTCAGCTATACCCTTAGGCTTAGCTTTGAACTGACATGGGCCACAATTCCCTTGCCCACACCTCAAACTGCTGTCAGGCTCAGTGTTCCCTCTGCATCCTGCTCTAAAAAGCCAGTAAAGAAATGTTTTGAGTGGAGCAAATGTTGTGAGACAACACAAATTAATGTTGCTGCTCACAGTTTCCAAGTAAACTGTTTTAATCTGTTGCTAACGAAACCCTTCTCACCAGGCCCAGGGGAGTCCCTAGATGTTCTCCATCAAGACATGTAAACAGCACTGACTGGTGCCATTCTGCAAGTGAGAAGATTAGAAACTGCTATTTATTTGTACATCAAAATACTGTTAATTTGTCACAGACTCTAACATAGGCCTTGGTCAGTGGGATGTTGTTTGACCCCACTGGCCACTAGCCAGCCTTTCGATGCCGTGCATGATTTCAGTGTAGTGGAGTCCCACCTGCAGCCCCACACCGATGCAGACACGCACTGTTGTAGCTATGTGGGGTTGCCAGCCTATGTTTGTAGTGCTGTCGTTTACTCCTAGCAGTCACCGTGGCTGTGGGATGTACCGCCGTGTGCAGGAAGGGGCTTTATCTCATGGATTCCATATTTGCTGCGGAGGCCAAAAAGATTAACAAACTGGGGTTTGAAAATACCACAGCGCTTCTGCTGTGCCCATCCTGAGTGAGTTGGCAACCTTGTTTTTAAGGATGTATACTCAGACAGGGGAAAGTACATGGAACTGCTTCTGGTTCCTTGATTTATTTTTTTTTTAATCATACTGGCTTGATGGCCTTATCTCAGCAATCGTTTCCGAGATGGGCTTTTTGCCAGTTTTACAGCCTTGTCTACTGCATCAATCACACAGCTCATCTCAGGTCACAGCAGTCAGCGACTCAGCCAGCATTAAAATCAAGAACTTTCCTTGATAAGCACATTCACCTTTTCGTACGAACAGATGGCAGGACTAATCCAGTGTTCGTTCATAGCAGTGAATTTGCTGTGTCACCTTAGCAGGCTTTGTGCAGCTCTGGCACCTGCCTCAGTTGACTGTCTTCTACCACCTGCAGCACCATTGGAGTTGCCATCATTCCTGGTGGGCTGTCTCCAGCTTGCAAGGGGAATAAGCTCATAGGTGCTTATGAGAGGAAAGCAGAAAATGACAATTAGGAACTCACTGTATCTCTTTATTTACGTGAGCATTGGAGGTGTGGTACCAATAATGAGTGATTTTCATCAAGCAGATTCTTGAGCTTTTTTTTCCCTATTCTCCCTGCCTCTGTGACATGTAATTAAAGCCAAACAGGGCATTAGAGACAATGGGTAAGTAACACGGTACTCTGGTAGGAGGGAAAATGGTGTATAAACTGCACAACACAGTAAAGGTTCAGTGCTAATAATATCAGTAATAGTGTATAGTAGCAGCTCTCTGTAAGGAAGCAAAATATACAGTGTGAAGGGCCCCATTATAGAGCTGTAGCTTTAGGTGGTTTTGGGGGCAGAGCCCAAAACTGTTCGGATTATAGTGGACTCAGCGTACCTGCTGATCTTGGAAACTAAACTGTCTTGGGCTTGTCCAGTACAGGGATGAGAGGCTGCTTGGCAATCTCAGGTATTGTAAGCAAAAAGCGAGGAGTCTAGACTTAAGAGCTCTTGCATATTAAACTCTAGAAATCAAACGAACTGAAATAATTAATTCACCCTTATCACCACTGCTGAGCTGCAAGTTGTGCAAAAGAAGATACCTCAAAGTCCTTTGTCCTGTTACTTTGAGAATTTTTTTAGTAACTTACTATTTGTCAGCTGGTACTTACATTACTACCTAAGAAAGATGATTGAGTTTACTCCAGAAATCCACGCTTAATAATCCTAAACTTTCTGGGTGGTATTCCTAGTGTTACACTAAGACAACAACGGTAACAACCACGGTGCAGAAAGAGGTGGTCCTGCCGGTTGGGTGCACTAAGGAGATCCTCTGCAGAACCAACCTTCAGTGCAAACCAATGGGAAAATAGACCAAGAGGCAGGAGGAGAAATAAAGAACTGCAGAGTCTGAAGGACTGTGCTTTGCGTGTAGCAGGTCAGTAAAGGGTTTGGGAATGTGAGGTCTTGTGACTCACGCTTTCAGGAAGGTAATAAACCATTAGAGCCTGCTGTTACAGCTCCTGACTGGCTGTTAGGACTTTAACCATACATCTTCATTTTGAGTTCAGCAGGCAGATAGCTGGCTTTTTTACAGCATTTGAGGCAGAGGAGACTGCTGGAACATGCAGTTATTTGCTTAAGGTGACAGACATGCCTGGGTCCTGGAGGACAGTAGTATTAGAAAACTGGCAACCACAGACCTGTTTGTGTTATGTAGAGGCACCTGCCTGGGGTGATGATACCAGGAAAAACCGTGTGAGAGTTTGGAATGGTGCCGGTCCTCTCTGCCAACCCGTCTCTCCATGGTGCTGCTGATTTGGCATCCTGTGGCTGTTCCAAACAGGAACACTAACTGGTGGTCTTGAAACTTGACTGCATGAAATGGTGGAGGTAGACATGTCCTTTGGTCTTCTCTGTAGCGGTTAAAAGTGTTTAGGACAGGATTGCTGAATTTTTACCCCCATCTGCTTAGGCAGAAGTTCAGGATAGTCTCTAGTTCTCTTTGGCCAGCGACAGTTCTGCAGCTGGTTTCTGAGACAGCTTTTCTCTTTAGACTACATTTTCTGTCCAAATTACAAGTGATGTGAAATATGGAATATGCTGCAGGAGCACAGGGGATACCACGTATGAGAGAAAATACTGAATTTCTGGTAGACTTGCAGTCCATTTTGAGATCTCAGTTCACCTTTGGATAAGGTCTGATCTAGGGATAGGAACCAGTCTAGTTTTTCCCAGTAGTTTCTTGTATCTTTACTAGCTAAACCATCTAAGTCTCTTCTTGTATGAGGGTTTTTTTTTTTAAATTATCACAGAATGCTGCACCTGCCCTTTTGCTTTTGTGTTTTTATATCCCCAAATATGCTGCTCTTTGAAACTACCTAAGAATGGTTAAAAATCTAAAATCTCATAGAGCGAACTTTTATTAAGCACTGGAAGCCCAAGTACCTTTCTCTCCCCCGCCCCCCCTCCTCTTCTAACTCCTCTCTCCCTCTTTTACTATGCTTCGCCCATTGTTTAGTCCTTTCCTTTTTGATTGTCAGGTAGTAAATTCACCATGAAGAGTGTCTGGGATGTGCAAAATACATCCCTCTTTACATGGTAAGGATCTCTGTTAGGGAGGGGGAGGCGACGAGTCAGCCTGCCCTTCACCCTCTTCCAGCACCCTTCAGACAGCTGTCAGTCAGGGTAAGCAGCGTGGCGGAACGGATGATAATTATGCACACTTAAACTACAGCACCTTTCTCCTCTAGAAGTTGGAGTCCTTGATGTACTTAGGGAAGTTATGTGTATTCTGCCAGGACCCCAGGCAAAATATTTACCTTTCTTTGTGTTACAAAGATGCTTATTTCTAAAGAAACACTATAGTCTACTTTCCCCTGTTCTGTGCATCCTACTCCTGCCACGGTGCTGGATCCTTAGGGGAATGCAGGTAGGGGAGGTGGTCACTGACGGAAAGAGCAGTGATGGGTGGCAGATACAGTATGGTCTTTCAGACCTCTGCTGACTAGTTCTGAAGAAATGCTGCCTCTTACTAGCGTTTTGTGAAAATGAGAAGAATATAGGGAAACGTGCATGTGGTTAGGATTGTAAATGATTTGGCTAAAACTCTAAGTCTTTAAAACAGTCTGTTAGAACAAGATTAAGGAACTACCAGAGGTTTATAAAGTCTTGCTTGATGCATTGCCACTTTGAAATGTTGTATGCCATCTCATAAGACACTTTCTCGGTGGTTATAGCCATGAAGTGTGCCCATGCAAAGACTATGAGATCATACATTTTTAATCCACATGTGCTTTCCCAAGTGTCATTTATTTGGGATACTGTGTAAAACATTTCGATTTATCTTAATTTCACCTGATTTTATTGGATTGTGAAGAGCTGTTAGTTCCTCATTTAGACTGCCACAAAGCATTTAAACTCATTAATTGACAATTATCTAACAAGCCACAGGAATAGATCTCTTGCTGGGCTGAAGGCTGAAAAGCCCATTTGAACCTTTACAAATGTTAGCACATTTAATGAGCTAACAATGGATTTGAGTTTCTGCATGTTCAGTGGGAACTCTTCCTAATTGATGGCCAATTGCATTTTTCTCCTCAATCCAGGAGAGGTAATGAGACCGGGACAGTGTTTGGAGTAGTCCACAGAGAGCCTGTCTTTAGAAGCTGTTCCTTCTTTCTCCATGATGAGGCTGGGCTGAAGAGCGCCTCCCATTTGAAAGGGTTAGCGTCTGAAATACGTTTTTTTTAGAGTTCCTGTTATTTTATTTACAATGAAATTGGGGTTTTAGACAGCAAGGTATTATATTTCAGTGTCAACTTTAATCCATTCTCTGGCCTAAACCCCCTCAAAAGTGCTTGCTGCCAGGGTGGGGAACTGGAAGTATGATTATAATTAGCATTGGACAAGGCAGCACAGCAGTCTGATTCAGTGCTTGCCCAGACATTCTCATCTGGAAAGTAGGCTTGATGTCTTGACAGCAGACCTTCCTTTGCCATAACTAAATCCCATGCTTCATTTATTTGCCTTTGGTACTTCCATGATACAGATACTCATGGTGTTATATTTTCAGTTTGTCACTATGTGTGTCTGAACATTGAGTACTAATTACATCACACAGCTGCTGAAGATCAGCCAGCAATGTAACGGCTCAGAGATACAGAGCTCTACCTGAAGGCAAGATCAGTTGAGGTGGTTTATTTTAAAGGAGCTTTTTCTAACTTTCCAAATTTAAGTTCTGAGTCCTGGATGAAAGCTGGAGTCAATACTAAGGTTAACCTAAGAATCGCTAAGAAAGCTACACCAGAAGTGCTTTTTCAGGGGAAAAAAACACCATACTGACAAAGTGTTCTTGCTATGGAATCAGCTGTACTGGCAAAGCTGTTCTTTGTACTGTTTTAGTAACACTTCTCCCTGGAGTGCGCACACATGAAATAAGCTTTCCCACCAAAAGCAAGTGCTGCCAGTATAAACATGTCGGCACAGAGGGCCTTCTGCTGGCACGGCACTGTCCCTCAAAGACCCACCTCTTCTCACCCTTCACAGAGAGGGCTGTGCCAGCAGAAGCCTATGGTATATACATGGTCTTATTTCAGCGGAGCTTGTTTATTCATCCACTTTTGTAAAAGACCTTGTGATGTGGAGTGTAGCGTGGCACAGTGCTGTTCATGAACCCCAGCCTCTCAATGTCAGTCTATCTATTAATCCTTGCTAAACCTATTAAACCCTGCCTCTTAATACACTTCCCACCTGCTTCACTCCACAGTACATGTTGTTAGGGTCAATGCCAGAGTGTATTCCTCGGTAGATGAAATTTTCACAAGTGTCTGAGTGAACTGAGTGACTTAGACTCTTGAGACTCTTACTCTGTGTAGCTCTTAGCCTCATTCAAGGTCTACAGTCTTGTGTTTATATTGACTGATCACTTGTATGGATACGTAATCCTCATTGCGTTGTTTGCAGACAGAGTGAATCAAATCATCCCTAATACAAATCAACATCACCCCAGTTTCAGTGAAACAAACTCATTTACACCCCAGTGAGGGTTTGGTGCTTTATGGCTGGGCTTACCAGGGAAAACGTTTGTATGGAGCGTTTGAACCCCTAAATTCTGCTCAGAGAATCTGTCACGCTGCCACGTTTTAGAAACTTCAGCCTCAGATGGCTTCCCCTCCTACAGCATATGTCATGTGATACGTGCATACAAAATATGCATGAATTACAAACAGCAGCCTGATTTCATGTATGTTTGGTGCAGCCATAACACTGCTTATAATTTGTTATTGGGAGTTCTTTTCAATCAACCAAGAAATGGGGGACAGAAAACAGATTGCTGTTATTGCATGCTCTGATAGTGAGCATACAGGTATCACACAGGTTCCCTCTTCAACATCACAACATAAATTTTGCCAATTCTTCTAAAGCAGTTATGGATCTTTCCACTTCTTGTCAGTCTTGTTCTGTGTGCAGGACATGTTATAGATGGCTTTATTTGCAGAAGAATATCCCTTTGCTCATATCTGTCCTGAATACAAAGAGGTCTTAAGACTTAAGCATCAGGTCTATGAGCAAATCCAGTGCATTTCCAGCAGGATTTCTTCTGTGCATTGAACAGCATTGTCAGTCCATCTGGAGAAAACTGTGCTATTCCATGCATTCCGGCTACATCCAACCTATTCCAGTCATTCTCTCTGATCTGAGTATTACATTTTTCATTTGCGCAGAGAAATATGCTGTGCTGGGCTTTCTGCAAATGCCACGTCTTGCCAGTGTCATTGGAAGTTTGTCAAAACCATAGTGCCAAGGAAGTAGAGAAATCCAATCTGGGACTTACCTAGGACTTGTCAGAGTCACTGGTGCTTTGTATCGGGGTCAGGCAGCAGGAGAGAGGGAGACGAATGGCTCCGTTTCTTCTTCTACTTGGAGTGACTTGTTACGTAAAGTAAATCCTAAGGTTAGGTTTTAAGCACTGTTTCTGCTCTGCTCTGCTCCCCAACTTTGGAATGGACCCTGCAATGTTTAATCAGAAAAGCTACTACTGTCTTTAATTCCACTCCAGATTCAGTTCAAGGCCACTGTCACTTACCAGGGCATGAAATCAGAGGCCTGACTCCATGTGAGGGAGGGAGGATCAGAGATGGTGGTCAGATGTTGGCTGAAGTTGGCTCTCCAGCTTTCAGAATTAAGTGGGTCTGCCATCCGCGAAACAACTCAAAGGACTTTCATGCCTCAGAGAAAGGCCTTTTCCTTCATAGATTTCTAATGCTTCAAGAAATAAGGCTTTTTTGTGTATAGTGAAGCTTTTGCCCTTGAAGGATCTGATGCCTTTGTGCTCAAGCCCTCCCAGCCTCCCTCCATTGAAACCGAAATGATCCTGATCGGAGGGGAAATCTTCAAAAACAGGACTGGAACTTTCATTCCCTGCCCTACCCCTGATCTGCCATGGCTTTCAGCAAGTCACCTCACATCCTTAAGTTGCTGTTTTCCTTCCTATCCTCTTCCTGCTTTGTCTGTTTAGGAACCTAAGACTGAAAATTACCTCTTCAGCTGTAGGTGCAGGCAGTCATATACTAAGTATTTAGTAGAGAAGAGTCTGTAAAACACCTGCTTTCAGATATACACCTATCTATGGGCTGCCAAACACTTTCCAGTTCCCTGAGGAACAAAACCCAGAACTATGGGCATCACCAGTGGTTTAGGTCCTTGAACAAGCAGAGGTTTGCCCAGTAAAACCCTAGGTCACTGTAAAAGGGGACTGTGCCCCCTGCTAGGGAGGCCAGAACAAAGGAAAAAGCCTGGTCTCAGCCATAGAGAAAGCTTTGTCCCTGCCCCCATCGGGGACCGGTGGGATGAGCATTATATATTCTGTTTGTGGCAGGGTTTGTGTCTGTCTTGGTGCTGTCCTACTACAAATAAATATTAATAGGTGTAGATAAAGGTAATTCAGGGTTTGTTTTTTTTTTTACGCTGAACTTGTATCTGCCTTTCAGAAGCGCTGAGCACAAACTGGCAGCTCTCAGTAATTCCATGTGTTCAGTGCTTTTAAAAATTATCAGGCCTTCAATGTTCTCCAACTAACACTGGGGGGGAATAAGATAAGTGAATAATTCTCAGAAAATGCACCTTTTCGTCTCTGATCCTCGCCCTTCTGTACAGCATGAAGTGAAGGAATAAAGGCAGAAGAATTGAATTTTGGAGATGATCAAACGCATTGAAAATTTGGACTTGGCGGTTTAGTAAGCAGCAAGAGGCTGTCCCAAGGCAGCCTGACACACTGATGGCTTGGTATGAAATGCAAGGGAGCTTTTAAATAAGTAATATGTGAAAAGAGCTCCTCCACCCCAGTTTTTATTCAGCAGGAGGATGGATGCGAAGGAGCCGGGGGGGAGGGCCCATTTCCAAGCTCAGCAGTGGTGAAAATATGCTCATTCAAATGTGAAGAATCTTTAATTGGGGGAGCGGGAGGCTGAGAGCAGGCGGGACAAGAACAGAGGAGAGAGCAAGGAGGGGGCAGAGCGAGGGAGCGATGGAATGACAATTCTTAAAGATGCATTAAACTGCAGGGAGCCTAAAGTAGGCTTAGAGATGAGCCTAAGTAACTGGGACAAAGTCTGCTCGGAAGCCACAGATGGGCCTTGGCTTTCGCTATTATCTGCGTGAACTCACAAAGGGGAGGAGAGGGAGGGAAGGGGGCGAGGGGAAGGTGCTTCCTCGCCTCCCTCTCCCTTGCATTTGCATCGAGAGAAAAGTATTGTTCCCTTCTGCTTGCACGGAGACGGGCAGGAGGGACGGAGGGTGGGAGAAAGCCGCAGCTCCCGGTAGCTCAGGGGATCAGACAGCCCTGGATTCTTCCATCCTGCTTCTGCCAGGCAGGGTGTTAATGTGGCGTGAAAGCAGTTTAAAGCCCTGGGCCCCTCTCTCAGTCAGCAGGGTGTCCCATGCAGGCCAAAGTCCCCAGTGGGTGGCTGTCAGTGGCAGTTCGGTCGGTTAGGCAGAAATTTATTAGTATTATATTTTCCCCCATTTTTTTGTTAGAGCAGCGGGGAGAAAGTGACAGCTGTATTAGGGGCTGAAATGCCTCCAAAGGGGATCAGAAGACATCTGGAGAGAGGGCTTCTGACAAAACCCCCTTTCAGTATGCCTTAGCAGCAGCTTCCAAAGATATCGTGGAAAAGAAAAGAAGGGAAGGTTTACTGCTTCTGGAGGGCTCAGGCTCCTGCCTTTTTATTTCTATGTTTATTTCGCTGTTTCTTTATTCCTTTCCAGCTTTTCACAACATAGGCATCCTTCCCGTTAGCGCCCCAGCGCCTGAGAGAAGAATAACCGCTCCGCTCCCTAGCTTGCTCCTCTCTTGCTCTTTGTCTGATTTCCAACTAACAAAAAGTGGAGGCTTTGAGGAAAAACGTTGTCTCAGAGTCATGTCTGAAGGCAAGTTCTCCCGCAAGGCAATGCTGAGTTTCTCTGCCACCAGCGCCATCAGCCTTGCCAGAAATATTTTAAGCAGTCAAAATGGCTTTGTACTTTTTAATCTCTTGGTCCCTAACCATCCTTCCCCCTCTCACGTCC
>RSEF01000009.1:1745153-1827582 GCA_003993805.1 Himantopus leucocephalus | reverse complement strand
GGAAAAAAAAAAAAAAAGGAAAAAAACAGCAATCACTTTTATCATTAACCCATTCAGCTGCAAATCCCCCTCCCCAAAGAAAATTCACACACAGATTTGCATATGCAATCAACTGTATTCTTTATTTCTATAGCGCCTTTCTTATTAACCACCTCTCTCAAAGGAACTCTTCAGGAAATAAAATCGGTTAGAGATTAAATACAAGAAGTCAACCTTGCATGTTAGAATACTGCATTTTTTTGTGAGGGAGGCAACATTAGCTGGCCTTATCGGTAACACTGCTCCTTTTCTCATCTGCTGCTCCATTGAGATGGGGCGTTTAACACAGCAGTTTGGGTTCTGTGCCAAGTAGCTGTGGGCAGCCTCCATATATTAGTGGTCTTAATCCTTCATTACCTTAACAGGTTTTACTGTCTAGAATTCTGATGATTGGGGTTTTTTTCAGGCTTTGAAGCACTGTAGAGACTAAAATACAGCACTGTTTTGTTTTGGTTTTTATTAATGTATCAGAAGGTTTCATTCACACCTGCCCAAGTTTATTCAGTTTATTTCGCCTTCCATGCAAGCGGGCAGCGAGCTGCGGCTGGGTGAGCAGTACCTGCTGGGGGTCAGGAAGCTGCCACAGGTACTTTGGCTGCCAGGTCTGGCAGCTTTTTTGATACTTGCACCCCCCCAGCTTTGGCTAGAGAGCTTGTTACAGTGATTGCTGGCAGTAAAAATGCGACTTTTGTTCAAGGCCAGGTTGGACAGGGCTTTGAGCAACCTGGTCTAGTGGAAGGTGTCCCTGCCCAGGGCAAGGGGGTTGGAACTAGGTGATCTTCGAGGTCCCTTCCAACCCAAACCATTCTATGATTCCATGAAAATAATACAAATACGTTTCGAGAATTAAGATCCTAAATAGAAGGGATAGCATTTGAAATAAAAGAGTGAAGATGATGCAATGAAGTGATGCTTTCTTATGTATACAGAAGATAGAGTTATAATATGTAAAGGAAGGTGTAACATCATATACAGCAGCTTTCTTTCTGATTGCAAATATGCAATTGCCGAGCATCAAAAGAAATTCAGCAAAGGAGCATTTTCATGTTTATTAATCCTGTATGTGTTTGTTCTGGGTGTGTTTCTTCATCTTCTGAGATCCTGTTTTAAATCTGTGATTGTTAAACTCAGCATTTGAAGCTGTAAGTGAAAAGTTGTAATATAGGAATTCACAGCTGGAGGCTCATGTGTCAGTTACAGTTGATCCGACGCTGTGTGCTTTACTGAGTACAAGCACAAAAGACCACTTTTTCCATAAAGAGTCGGGAAAGTGGAAGAAATTACTTTTCAGATTCTATCATCTGTAAGCAGTAGTACCAAATACTGTCATTTGGTAAAAAAAAAAAAAACAACAAACAAGCAGGTAATTTTGAGCAGTCTCATTTACTGTAAGAAAGATAAGAAATTCCAAAGTGCTTGCCAGGAGGTTTCTGAAAAACATTGGTATTATTAAATAATTTCTCATTCAAACTCCAAAACAAAACTCAAATGGATGTCGTTGTGTGCATAATCAATGTCCAGAGACACCTCGTTCCTTCGTGATAGTTTGTTTTCCATTAACTGTGATGACAGGAGGAAATTTTGCACTGGCATTTGTTCACTCTTATTTGTAAATGGAGAATAAATCCACATTGTAGTAACAGCAGTGCTTCCCGAGGCAAATTGTTCACACCCCAGAAGGTGCTGGAGTTTTATTGTGAATATCGCATGTCTGTTTCTGTGGACTTCAGTTATGGTTTAATAATTGAAAACTCATAAGACTGGGAAAGTTTTTGGAAAATTTACAAATCCGAGGTAAAGCAACGTTAAAGGTGGATGGAAAAAGACATTGAGAGCTGGTGTACTTGGCATTTGGCCAGTTTCCTTTTAATAACACATACACTCACTTGGTTAGGTGTTTGTAATCCCTATCTAAGAATGAACTGACTACAGCTGGAGTCACTGAGGGAGGTGTCACCACCTCATTTCTGCTGTTTACAGTGAAACTTAAATAGTTCACGGTTTCGAGTTACTTAATGGAAGTATCAGACTGGAGACTTTTAGATAAAAGCAGATACCTGCCTGTAGCAGACAGTGATGAAAGTTGAAATGTTGCTTATTTGAAATATTTTTAAAGGGCGTTGTTTGCATTTTAATTAAATGGGGAAAATTATGAAAAGCCTAATTGAATTGAAATAGCACAGTGAAAATTGAATCAGGAGGGATATATAGATAGTGCAGCTATTCCCTGGTTTGTCTCAATGTATTGATGCTTTAGACACCTTTAAAATCCCTCACTAACCCTTCTCTCAGGGGCTTCTGGTTCTTGGGTAGCCCTTTGGCTAACTAGGATCCTGCTCATGCACTGCGCGGTTTGGTTTTGTATTGCCCGGAGTTTGTGATGCTGTTTGTGATGGCTTTTGAGGTCCCTGAACATACTTGGAAGCAGGGGTAAAGGGGACAGCACTCATCCGGGGTAGAGTGATTAGGGGAAACAGTTAATGTCTGAAAGAAGATGTTTAGACATAGCTGCTTTTGTTGGAGTACTAAAACTGGAGCTGCAACCAGCAAACTGAAAGCTTAGCAACCTGTGTGTGTCAGCAGAATCTCTGTTCAGAAGTGTAAATTCCTGGGAACAAAAATAATGAGTATTCTGTTTCCACTGTTTTCTCTCCCAGCAATTGAATAACCTGTGCCTAAGGGTCAGAACCACAAGAATGGTGTCCCTGCCCTGGTTTTCTCTTTGCAGTCCTCAAATGCAGGCAGTCCTGGCCCGGAAATACAAACCACATACGGAGAATATGACTGCAAGGAAGAATCTTTAATTTTGAAAACAGGCGAATAAAGAGAGGAAACCCAGAGAGTCCCACTGCACACATACAGCCTCACTCCTAGATGATTTGTTGCACATAAAAAAGACAGTGATCAAGAAGTGCTCTATTTTGTAACAAATGTGGGAATTGCATGCAACTCCCCTGCCACCTGCCACTCTCACGACTGCTGCTCTCTTTCGGAGATCAAGGACTGAACAAATAAAGAACACAAACCACCTTCCCTTGATGAGACATGATCTCTAATGTTGCAGCATCAATCGTAACAGTGATAATGTTATGGCCGTAATGATCAAAAGATTTAAGAGAAAAAAGGATTGTAGGGATAGTTAGTTTGTTTTGTTGGACTAACTAATGTAGCTGGAAAAGTGGCCAGGCTTTCAGATAGGCAAGCCTTTCAGCAGCTCAAGGAAAGTTGGGGGGACGGTACTGTGCTGCTGTTGTCTTTGCTGTACCTGTTCCTGCGTGGAAAGGAGCACAGATTTTGCAGCTGTCAATCAGGGACTTCTTATGAGTCCCTTAAAAAACTTCTTCGTCAAAAATCACTTGAAAGCACACACACAAGATGATATGTACTTGTATGTGTTCTCCCTAGAGGGTCATAAAGCAGCCTTGTGGTCCTTCCTGGTCCTGCTCCAGGAAGGATATCATAAAAAAAGGAGCGGGGGACAAAATTAAGAAAAATCTTATGCATGTGAACTGATTTCACATTAGTAAAACCTGAACATCACTGTTGTGGTACTTTTTCTTTAGTCCTTCTGTATAATACGTACTGTTTCTTAAAATTAGGAAACACAAGCTTCACCCTTGTCTTAATACCATCCAATAGAGATAATCATTGTGATTGTTGAAAAGGGGTAGTAAGGGGAGAAGCAGGGAATTGCCATGAGAATTGCTATAAATAGGCCTTTGCTATAGCAATGCTTTTAGTGGAGAGTGTTCTTGCAGACAGGCTTGTAACGAAGAGGGAGCGGATTTATTGTGCAGGACTGTCAGCCTTTCTCTGAAAGATTTGTTGATGCTGTGCCAGCATGCTCAGTTTAATTCTCTTGTGCTTCTGCCTAAGAATCCCTGTCTATGCTTTTTGCCTAAGATTCTCTGTATTTGTAAATTGTCCTCTCCATTGCAGTGCAAGGAACGACACTGTTTATGCGAGAAGGATTCTGCAGTTCAATTTAGGAGAATGGCTCACCTATCTTATAGGGATGCTTTCTTGCTTTGAACTGTTGAAGCTGATCTGACCTAGTCTTGGCATACTCCATGCTACCATGTGCTTTGTGGAAGTGGAGATGGAGGAACGTTTTTCTGTAGTCTGAACAGAAACAAAATATTCTATTTCTTTAAAAAAAAAAAGAATTTTGATCTAATTGTTTAGTGTAGCTAAGGCTGAAACAATAACAAATCCTGCATTATTGTCTGTAATTTCAGACTATCATGTGAGAGCTTTCTTTTCGTCCTCCTTCCCCCACAATCATTCATTTTTAATTTCTATGGACATGTTCTTTCACTGGGAGGCAGGCAGGCCCTGCTTCTTGCTGCCAGAATCAGCAGAAAGGTTCAACCAAATCAACCTCGGTTGACTTTAGGCACTCATTCAAAAGCAGGTATCAAACAGAAGCAGAGGATTTCGTTTTATTGTATTGGTTTTGTTCTTTCCTAAATTGTATCTGCATCAGCCCCTGAATCTTTCTGAATTTAGTGAGCATATTTTAATGTTCTTATGTCAGAAAGAACTTAAAACCAGACATACCAGTGCTGCTGTTTCTCTTTTCTCCAGCTGAAAGAGGAGGCTGAAGTCCACACTAGCATTACAAAGCTGGGCAGAACCCGTGCGCCGGCCTCCCTGTTAGCCTCGTCCCAGAGGTCAGAGCTGGGGAGAGCTAAGAGGGCAGAATTTCACCCCTGTCTCCTTAGCTTGTCATACACCCAGCAGGTCGTCCCAGAATCATCCTTGAGGAGTAACTCTCTTCCCCGTCTTAACCATAAAATTACACATTACTGTGTCCAATATGTTAGTGGCAANTCCTTAGCTTGTCATACACCCAGCAGGTCGTCCCAGAATCATCCCTGAGGAGTAACTCTCTTCCCCGTCTTAACCATAAAATTACACAGTACTGTGTCCAATATGTTAGTGGCAGTCGGTGAGGGCATTTGTGTTCAAAGCAGTTTCCTGTTCACAGGCTGTCTTTAGTCACGAGGCATATCAAGATGATTGCATTTAGAAATTGGGATGGATGGCAGCTGTTCAAATATTCCTTGAAAAAATGTTATTATATGGCTCAGCTATAAATCTCACAAACGTCCTCGTCCCCCTGTTACAGAGACAGAAATGTCCTGCACTTGTTGGCTAGAACTTAACGGTTAACTGTTGCTGACTTTTCTCTTCTGGAAAAAATACTGGATATAATGGGAAGGTTTGCTGGTGGTGGTGATTCCTCCATGAATGGGCTGTTCGGAGTTGCTGGGTGTGACAGCAAGGTGCCCTTCGATGGCAGCAGGACCAAGATCTGTGTGAAAAGTGACACATGAGTATGTCAAATTCAGAGATGCCCGTAAGTAGGGAAAAGGGACGTGTTGGGCAGTACTCTTTTTAGGAAAGTATTTGTAGAGGTTCAGGGATAGAAAATTTAATTTTCTTAATTAGTTTTTCTTTTTTTTTTTTCCTCTAGCCTGTTTCTAAATGTCAAAAATCCAAAGAGATGCAAGTGCCTCTAATGCTCACTGCATTAGGCTGATTGTCGTGGGGGGAGACAGCTGTGTGCTCTCTCAGTGTATAGGGGAGGAAATCAAAAGTTCACCCCAGAGCAGACACTCCTGTCAGTCATAACGCATCGCTGAGCAAGATGAACCTTCCCTCCTCCCTCCTGCTGGCAAACGCCATAGAGGGGCCCATTGTTGCAAAACCTGTTATCAGAACAGACATGCTACAGTGGCATATTTAATCCACAGGAAGCTTCAGCAGCACAGTATGTATTGATCACAGCAGCTTAATCGAAGAATAGCTGATGAATGAACATATGGGTAACGCTTAAAAGGAGGCTGCTAGTTGGAGCTGGAAGCATTGTATTTTGATCAGATTTGTAGGTTTGTGCTCATTACAGTTTCTCAGGCCTATGATAAAATGTCACAAATATAATTGTAGTTGACATATCATCAAGAAGGAGAGAGGCCGCTCTTTACCCTAATGTTGACTCGCCTTGACAATCCAGTGACCCATAGCATTTGACCTGTAATCTCAACAGAGTTACAGCAGTAAGTGGGATCAAGTCCAGTCAAACCTTCACAAGGCTGCTCCAGGAATGTATGAGGGTATCTCAAGAGGGAACAGTCTGTCTGTCCCTGAGTTACCATTGTACAAAGGTGCTGACAACAACACTGTATGGCGCTCTGCCATTAGAAGCTCCTTCAGTTCGAGCCATGCCTCAGCTCTAAGCGCTTCTGTCTTTGAAAGACTCGGGCAAGTGTTTCTACTGTTGTCTGTCAAAAATAAAGAATGGGTGTATGTAGAGATAGAAATCGTGGTTGTAACAAAATTCCTACCAGCCTGTTGGTGACTGTAACAGGAGGCTTTTTTAATAAAATCATCTGCCTGCCAGAAGGAGGGATGAGATGCCTTAGTCCAGGTATGCAGGCTAGCTTCCTTTTGCAATTTGCTCTGTATCGCATTTGAGGCAAACAGCACTCTCTTTTCTCAGTGGTTTCGATGCTCTGCAAGAGGTGGCGTTAGAGTTGCCATGTACACTGCAGCAGGTCGATTATCACAGCTATATTTCCCCTCCCTCATCTTTTTTTAGGAATACCATCTGTTTAGTCATTAGCCCCATCAGCTCTCATTAATTGAGTCATGTCTCATTTAGGCTGCTGTATTAGCTTCTCATTGTTCCCTAGATAAGGAATCGCAGGCTTTTTTCCAGATGCCTTGCTTCCTGTTGAGCTCTGTCCAAAGTCAGGTGTCAGCTGGAGAGCAAGGACCGGATCCAAACCCAGGCTGCCTTTCAAAGCCTCATGCCAAACTGCCAGCCTGTTCCTTCAGGGCACCAAGTGCCAACTTGTCTGCGCTGGCCCAGCTTCGGAGAGTCATGGGGAATATGGAATGGCCTTGACTAAAGAGAGGAAGCCTTCTGTCTTCTTTCCCCTTTGATTTCTCTGCTTTTCATCATCTCTGCTACAGCTAATAGGGTTTTTTCCTCCCTCCCAATGGCACAGTGGGTGCATCTAAGTATCAAAACGCTGATGCAGAACAGATATTAAGAACAAATCACCTAGAAGGAAATGATGGGTTGCATTTCAATTAGCACACTTTGGTTACACAGAATTAGTCCTGTCACAGAACTTTATCAAGAAAGCCTTCAGAAAAGGAAGGAGAAAAAAGGAGCCCTCCTGTGTAGTTGAATTTCAACACTGGAGGGCTGAGGGTTTGTTATAAAATCTTCTGTTTAACTCAGTTGTTCCAGGCTTATGGTTTTTTACCATTAGTTTTATTGAGCTTGCTGGGTTGATTTTTATTTTTTGAAGGGTAGAAGGATTAGTTACAGCACAGCCCTTTGATTTGATTTCTTATCCTTAAAAGAGCCCAATTTGAGTGGGAGAATGTGTTAGAAACTAACCAGCTCGCTGCAGAATAGATCATTGTTAAGACTACAAAATGTAGGTGTGAGTTTGCGAAAGCTGCCTGAGAGCGGGATTAGGAAGGTGTTGAAGTAATCAAGGCTCCTCAGAGTGATTTACAAAGAAATGAATTAATTAGACCAAATTGTGAGTTCACAGTTTTCTTGAATGACCTGCCTGGCTTGTATGCTCTGAGGCCTTCAGACATTGTATGATCCCTAAACATTTTAAGCACTTTGCCAAAAGAGTGAGAACAAAATCTGGAGCTGCTGAAAGAAAAGTGTTTCTTTCCGCATTTAGACATTTAGATGAAAACCTGTTATGTCTGTGTGGTTTTACCCAACTTGCTTAGCTGTCAAATAATTAAACATTAACAATAAATTCTTCTTCTGCTGCTGTTGTTCCCATGTACGTCCGCTTTCTTTTTCATTTTGCTGCAGTGAGGTGTCTAGGGTTTCTTCCTAGGGCTTCTCTTAACACTTGTCAAATGGAGAACATAGATTCCTCCAAAGGTGAGGTTCCTTGTAGATATCACGTTTGCCGAATCTCTTAGAAAGAGTGGCCAGTGTAGTGATGACCTTCTTTAGTGGGCAAAAATCTAGAAAATTCCTGAATTGAGAATGAAACAGCACACAGACTCTAAATCCAGTGTTAGACGCAGGCGATGCTGAGCAACCAAATTACTTTCCATGGAAGACCTGCGCTACCTGTGCCTTTCAACTTCACCTTCCCTCCCAGAAATGCAGTGTTTACTTTGGCCTGTCGTACTGGGCATTTGAAGCCAAAGCTAGAGGGAGATTTACTAAGACTTAAGAGGACATAACTCCTTGGCCGTCTGTTCTATGCTGTGCAGCCTCTCTGCTTACCTTGGTGACTGGCGAGTGCTTAGCAGGGCTAGGCAAGTGATTTCTTCTCCCTGCAGGGCTACTTCTGGTTTCCACTGCTGCCTCCTTTATATCACTGCTTTAATTAATCTCTTCTTAATGTGAAGCAGCCATAGACTATCACAAGCTGTTTCTGTTGCATATATTTTATTGTCTGTCCTGTCTTCTTCCAGCCTGTTTTGATTCCAGGGGAGAATAAAATACTGAAAGGAAATTTTCTACAGCCAGAAATTGGTTATATTATCTACATATGAAAAAATGTATAATCTACTAGCTCCAGTTCCTGTGATATCTTTGTAGATTGTATTATAAATGCATAAAAAATTGAAGGTTCATCATTCACATGGTTTACAGTGTAAATAAGAAAAACCAACATAAAGTTTGTAGGCTAAAGCATAATTTATAGAGAACTGCCTCAAAATGGAAAACTTTAAAAAAAAAAAAAAAAAGAGAAAAAAATCGTTCCCAATTCTTTCTTAAATGCTGTGACCATGATGTTTCATATCTTTCTTCCCTGCTTTTCTTATCCTTGCAAGGACTACAAAATACCTATTCTAAACTAAGGTGTGGCAGGATGAAGCTTCAAAGGTATTGATTTCTTTATAGGGAAAGCTTTAGCTGGCTTCCTAACAAGCCATCTAGCTTCAAACTTAATTGTGAATGGATTCTGGTTCACCCAGGTGCCAGGATGTCCATAATGTCTCCATATCTACTTGTCGTTTTGCAAATCAAAAGAATGTATTAATAGTGATGAATACACTGAAGTCAAGTTGAACAGCACCTGTGATTGTGCTGTCTGGGAGAAGAAAAGAGCTCAAGGATTAGCGGGGGCCTTCCATCTCTGCGCTAACCGTACCTGCCTGTGGAGGCCTGACATGCTGCATGATGTGCGCTGAGCTCAGGATTTGCCTGTGTAACCAACTTGCCTTAACCCTTTAGTTGGTGACCTGCTTTGTTCTTTCCCAGGCTGCTAGGCTAAAGCAGAGGGGCAAGCAGGGTTATCCCTAGAGCCAACAGCCTCGTGCTCCTTAGAAGGTTTAAAATCAGCTTGTCATAGTGAGCCAAATACAGACATTTTTCTGATTATCATCTGAGGAAGAGAATGAGTGGGGATAGTTGTTTGCCCGTAAGTATCGTTTCTAGGAGCTGAGAGGCTTAGTGGATTAATCTTCCTTCTGGGATGTGGATCAGGCTGAAGTGCAGGGCAGGATGATTATTAAGACTGAAATTCTCTGTCAATTTGTTGGCAGAGATAGTTTCTCTGCATCAAGACGATGGTGGCAGAAGCGTCTCATCTCAGAGGCAGCACAGGGAAAGGGCATATCTGAGATGAGACTAAGAATGGCAGGCTTCTTTCTGGAGGGGAGGGAGGCTGGTTTTGCAATGCTGCATTTCTTTAAGTCTTCCTGCTGTAAGAATTACTTTCTTTTTTCCTTCAGAGTTTTTCATAAGGACTACAGGCATTGTAGAGAGCAGCACTGATCAATGGCCTGTTTCTGATGTTCTTTTGAGGGCTGGAACTGTACTTTCTCTGTCCCTTCAAGGCTGGAGGTGCTACTTTATTTTCCCCTCGAAGACCAGAAAGGAGCCAATAGTGGTCATTATGATATTCTTGTAGTCATTTTTTAATTTGAAGGATGTTAAAAATAGAAGACAGGTAAAACTAGGACCTCTTTGTTCTGTAATATTTAAGCAGTGCCCTTTTGATTTTGTTTATTTTGTATTAAAGTGTATATTAATTTAGTTTTGAAGTAAGCGGTATGTTAGCTTCTCACTTATGAGCTTGTCTCTTAAATACTCTTAAGAAATGTGAATTTGCGCTGGACTGTACAGTAGAAAGGGCGTCAGGTTTGGGCTTTGATAGTCACGGCAGCTTGCAGACAGGTGTGTTTGCATCCTGAGGCAGAAAATATCTTTGTGAGTGTAAGTTTTTGTCATCATATTTGGTTTAAATGCAGCCAGCCCCAGGAACTAGTTTCTGGGAAGGTTTTCTCCAAATGTGGCCTGTCTTAGCATGCTTGTCTTCTCTTTAGGGGTGTGTTTTGTACTCGGGCTTCTCCTTCAGGCTATTCTGAGTTTAGATAGTGAAGCACATGTTCAAATGATTCCTGATGCTCCAGAGACATTTTTATCCTGCTTGCATATTTTATTTTAATTTTGGTACAGGTTTTATTTTTAAAAGATTGAAAAAAAAGATAACAGTTCTCTTGGCCATTTCTCTTCATCTGCAGTTCAGTTTTTTCCATTGGGCATTGTGGGAAAGAGATGCGCGTGCCTGACCTTGGATCAGTCCTTCCTACAAAGCTTTCGAGTCAGGAGACTTAATCCTCCTTTTCATGCCTCACCTCTGCACAATCAAGGCCAGCCTTTGAGGAGAGAGCATAATTATTTAGTGTGGCAGGCTGGGCAGATGGCAGGGTAAAAATGCATGTATTTTGGTATGAGGTATTTTGGTTACTTCTGGGGAACAACCCCCATCATCTAAAAGATGGTTGGCATAACTTGAGCCGTGTTTCAGTTCTTTGAAGGGGCAGTAGCTGGGGTATGTATCTGTGCCCCAAGGCTTTCCACAGTGTCAGTTGCCTTATAAATGGAGCTTTTTGAAAACTCTCTGGCACCAGTGCTTAGAAATGGCCAGATGGCACTGAAAGGGTCAAGTAAGGCCCTTGCCTGCAGCTCCAGGGCATCCCACTCAGGCTGTGTTTTGTATTTCTGTTTGAACTGACAGGTTTTTAATCCTAGTCTACTTCTAATTAAGTACTGGAGACACATGCGGAATCACCTAGACGAGAAGTCCTAGAAACCCATTCCTTTGACATACCAGGAGCCCCAGCTTTCAATGTGCCCTCTTCCCCATCACCCCTCTGCCACCACTTCCCCCGACCCGCACACTCCCAGCACAGGGAGACCCAGGAGAATTCACACACTGCTTGAGGACCGACTCATCCCTGTCACACTGGCTACAAGTGGATTAATAAATACATTTTAATAGGGAGTGCTGGGAATGGGAGCAAATTCACAAACAACTGCTTGGTCAGGTGTATTAACTGTTTTCATGAAAAAAAAAAAAAAAAAGCTGACTACAAGCCGGGGAAGATGATGCAGATGAAGGTGTAAGATTCATGCCTGCTCATGCCCTCGTACAGAATGCGCTGCCCTGCTATAAATTTGGATGAAGCCTTCCTGAGGCAAAGAGTTGTTGAAACATATATCAGTATGCTGTAACGTGGCAAACCCCGCAGGGCAAAGCATTCTACCTGAAGCAGAGAATGATTTAAAATATTAGGCTGACACATATGTGATATCTGAAAAGTTTTCTGCCACAGCCATTAAGCCCCTTAACATTGTGCTTTGGAATGTGGCCACGAGTCATAAAAATGTCTGAACAGGCGAGAGGGTTGGTAGTGTCATAAATAATAACGGCACTGCTCTCCGAACGTGCGTGAGCACAGAGAGAAAAGGAGAAATAAGGAGCAGAACAGGATGACACGGGGAGATTTATTAACCTTAGCAGATGTAAGATTTAATATTGGAAATTTCCTTACAAAAACCAAACAAAATACTGTAAAGTCTCCTAAAATAAAAAAGGGAAGGCTCTGATTAGTGCTTGGTATGTCACTGGCTGACGTTTATTTTTAGTTGCAGCTATAGTAAAAGATCCAAAAAGAATTGAGCTGTGTTAGTGTAGTTTAGTTTGACACACCGTCCTGTCGCTCTCCCTAATCTACAGTGCACGCTAGGCAAACAAAATTCAGATTCCAGGAACTGTGACTTCAGTGGAAGTTAATATTTTTTCCTGTGTGGTGAAGAAGATGCAATGAAACACTGCCATTTTCAGCAGAAGCTGCCAGCGGTAGCATTAGAGGATATGCAGTGAGTTAAAAGTCTTGTCCCAGACTATGTGCTTTTGCACGGAAGTTACTCTGTAAGCAGCAGAACTGATGAACTCTGGTTTCTTAGAGAGTTGTGTCCTGTGGATTGATTTTTTTTTTATTATTTTTTTTTTGTGTAGCGAGATTTGGAAAGCTGTGCCTGAAAATGGCATTCGTAACAAGCTTCCCTCATGCAGAAGCTTTGGTGCCTGACAGAAAAATGCCTTCCCCACTGCTGTTGCTATAGAGTTATCTGGTATCTGCTGATACCTGGGGGTGACAACAGCTCTACGTCGCGGCTCTGCTGTCCAATGAATGGTAGATGCTCTGAGAGGAAAAGTTGGTAGCTGTTTTCACTGTGCCTTTTGTTGCTGTCCGTGATCCTGTTTTAACCAAGTAGTTCTCATTGATGCCCCATTTTCTTCCAAATGCTGAACAAGGTACTCCAAAGACCTGGCTGGATTCAGTGCTCTAAGGGAGAACCAGCGATGTCGGCACATCTCTCCTTCAGCACCATTCAAAGCCAGGTTTCGGGAATGTGCTGAAACAGAAACAAAATGTCCTGCTGTGGACCTTAAAAGAAATTGTGAGGATGGCATGGTTAGCAGTCTCGAGGCAGCGCTACAACTAGCTGTATATGCAGGGACACCTGATCTTCCCCAATAGCTAAGATGAAATCATCACCTCGCCTCCTTTGGGCACTCTCTGTGTTGCATTTGGGGCTGTGCCGGACTTTCCAAGTGTCAGGCGGTTCTTACATAGCTGCTTCAATTTGCGGTGTTGTAAATAGCCATCCACAGACAAAGAGAGGTTTATGGACTTTGTGCTTATGCTGGTTTATTCAATGTGACCTTAATCTCTCGGTGTCTTCCTGTGCTCTGTTACACATATGGACGCAGCTTGCAGACTAACATCTCATTGACGGAGTCAGCTTGCACTAATTTAATCCATTTATATGAAACAATGTGACAGGACAGTCCATGAAATCCCTTGCCCCAGTACTGCTGTTTTACATACTTGAAGATACTTTGACAGCCCTGAATGTTATGAAAAATAACCTTGACATTTAGTAGAAAGTAGTATTTTCAGCTATAGGCCAGGCCTTCTGCACACAGGGACGGACAGACCCAGACCCAGACCCAGACCCAGACCCATCCAGCAGAGCAAGGAAGGCCAATACAAAAGCCAGGGGTCTTATAGTAATGCCAATAGAGCTTGTGGACCCTTTTAGTAGGGGTTTGGATGCTTTATAAGGAAGTAAGTTTTATAGTTTGTAAATCGAGGCTTTTAGGAGAAGTAGGTCAGAGGGAGTTGGAAATGGTCACAGGTGAGAAGCTTTAGAAATGGTGAACTCTTCACCTTCAAAGAAACTAGTTTAACCACAGGATACACAATCAGGCAGGTCAAGTTACCCACAGAATCACAACATCAGTCTAAAGATAGGGCTGATCCATCTGAAGACAAGGTGATAAAGTTAGGAATGTCCCTTTGCTGTACTTTGTTTAGATGTACCTTAGTCTTTAGATGGTAAGAGAGGGTGCTTCTCTGACACTGACATCTTTTTGCCGGAGGCAGTTCTCAGCCTCACCTGTAATGAGACCCCTTCTACCCAAGCAACTTATTTTCTTAAACTTAGGTTGCTTATTTGTAACAGGCCAGCCAGTGTGTTAATGTTCCTTAAAGTCTGAGAACTTCAACATTTTTGGTGGTAAGATTCCTTCCTTCCTGCAAAGTTTATGAATACAGTGCTGCATATGTTATTTGATGCAAAATTAGTAATACATTATTCATTAATCATTTGCTGTATTTTTTCTGTATTTTCTGCAAAGATCATTTTGTCTCTCTGAAGTACTTGTTTTCGCTGTGGCTGGCTCCTTGCACTCTCCTAGGCTCCGGCTCAGGTCAAGGTGCAGCAGAGGAGGTTAAATAACGGGACTTTTTGCTAATGCAGAATGTCAGATCCCAGTAGGTCACTGGAATACATTGCAGTACCCGTTAAAGCATACATTGGAAACCATTTTGAAATTTGTAGATTTGATACACCAGCAGACAAAAGCCAAGTTACAAAGAAAAGTAACGCTAGACTTTGGAGAGATTATGGACTTCTTTGCGTTGCAGCATTGATAAAATCTGCCTCCCTGCATCCCCTTTTCTGAGCTGTAGCAAACAAAGCCGAGCTTTTTAGCTCTGTCTCTGGAATAGAAATGGACATCAGAAGCCGCATGTAAAATAACCAAACCAATATACAATTGCAAACTCGGATAATCTCTTTAGCCTGGTTTCCTCCAGTAAGCGTCGGCTCTCTGAATCACTATTGAGAGACTTAGAAAGCACCCCCGGAGCTGTGCTGCGGGAAGCTCGCTTTTCCTGACTTCCAGGCTGCATTTCTTTTTTTGTTTTTATTCTTTTCTCCCCACGCCTCCCGTCTTTGCCTCTTTTTCTATTTTTGTCCATGCAAACATTATAAAAGGCCTAAAAGTGGATAAGTGTCTGCTTCTAGTGTATTTAAGAGGGAGTACCATGCAGAGAATCCCCCAAGACAGCTGCTTTGGTTCCAGGCCAAGCCGGCATTAGTGCTAGAGGGAATTAATTATAATATATTAATATATAAACATAGAATATATGATGTGTTTATCTCTTGAAATGGACTTTTTCATTCACTTTGTTTATAATTATTATTCTTTGCATTTGAAGACTTTCACCTGAGGATCTCGGTATACTTTGTCTGCCTTTAGGTATGTGCAAAATACTGTGTGAGGATGGGGACCTTCAGAAAGGCTCTGCTATATTTTAATACCTTGGGAACATACTGCTTAGCGTATGCATACAGCGTACAGCTGTGAGCGCGGGACAGAGTTCTAGGGTGTTGAATTACACTGCTGCGTGAGAACAGCAGTGAAAGCACTGGTGGGATACAAAAGCAGCATCTTTTAATTTCAGAACACAAGATAGAAGAGATACTAAGCTGTCGAATTAGAGAAACAGTTTATGGAATGTCTTAGTTCTTAATTGCAGATTTCCTTTCGTTTTTATTACATTATCTGGATGCTTCCCTAGCATGCACTCAGACAGTTCCTGTCTCTCTCAGTTTTCTCTTTTTTGTTATCTAATTATGGAAATTGATTTTAATGCAACAAATAGACACTAAGTATATTTAGTGAACGCAAGTCACAGGGACAGTTTCTTAGTCTCCAATACAAACTGCTAATTATGGGCCAGTTCTCTGAACTGCAAGTAACTGTAAGAATCCCGGTTTTCCTGGTTTTCTGTTGAGAATTTCCTGCACTTTATTCCACAGGATTGGCAGTGTGTGCAGACCTCACCCAGCCCAAGGGTGTATTAAAGGCCCATGAATCTCACAGATGCTCACAGATGGCAAGTGCTCTGCCTTCACCTTCCCTGTGGCAACACATGGCTCATTCCCTGTGCTGTCAGCAGCCTCTCCAAAGCGCTGCCCTAAAGCTGTGAGGGTTAAGAAGGGGAAGGCTCCCTCGAGCGCTCCCTCCATGTTCATTTACTATTCCTCTGCCGCACCATTTCCACATCCTTTCCTAGATCCACCAGTAAGGTTGTGTAGGAAAAATCGAATTTCATAACCATAGGGTCAGAGACAAAATCATTTCCTGGGGCAACACGTGAATGAGGTAGGCTGCTCCCCACCTTCACTCCCATCCAGCAGGGCTCGCCACCTCCCTCTTCTTCTGGGAAAGAGAAACAGGTTTTTAGCAGCCAGATTTCACCAGGTGCAGTGAGTTCACCAAGGTCTGGCTACAGCAGCAGCCAAAACAGGCAAAGGATGCAAACGCCATCATCGCAGGGGAGCAGAGAACCATACAGGCCTGGGTTTGCGTCAGCTGGGCTGCGGGGCTGCCCACCCCGTCTGCCGCTCCAGGCAACTACCTGCTGTGCAGACACTTGATGCCAGCCTTGATCAGTTTATAAATGCATGTTCTCATCTGCAGTCACTGAGACTAGATTTATGGCAAAGGTTTGGATGAGACTGCTGTGGTGGGTAAACTGGTTGGGAACACTTACTGATATATTTGATCACTAAGGAAGATACATTGCAGTGCTCTTTCATGTGAAAGAAGTATATTCAAACGCTACCCCCTGCCCTATCCCACCACCCTTCGCTGCTTGGGGTTCATTTACAGAAGGCCTGAGCTGAAATGACAACTAACAGCTGCCGAAGGGGCAGACGTGGTCATCTGTCTTCCCTTCTCCGCTCCATGCATGCCTTTTCCTTTCCACTGGCTCTGGAGTGTGATTGGCATCTTAGTGAGTGGATTTGCCTCACTAAACTTGCAAAAAAACAATATTGAAGAAAAGATTGGGTGCAAATTATACGTTGACGTGATGTGCTTTTTTTGCATAAAAGCTTGATGTGCTGACTTGGCTCCGGAGACAACAGATGAGTGCCAGAGCAGGGCCAGAGGAGAGGGCAAGACCATGTGTCCCAAAACAGTGAGGAGAGAGCAGCATGGCTCCTGCTGGCAGCAGCAGACTGTTAAAGTGCTCGGCTCCTCTCATCGGACCACGTTCGCGGGGTCCATGCTGCCATCCAGTGCTGCTGGGGAAAAATGTAATTAATCCCAAGCTCCTTGGACAGAAGGTGTGTATCTCCTAGTCATTAGTAACAGCAGTGTTACCGCCACTTGGGACTGAGTGTTCTGCGGCTCTATGAACATTCAGTACTCATCTCGGCCACCTTCAGGCCATTATTTAGGACTTCTGTGGGCTTTCGGCAATAGGTTACCCTTCTCAAACTGTCTTACTTGTCAAAAGTGTGTTTGCAGTCCACCATGCTTATATCTGAGGAAGACTGACTTATTTGAAGTTTTTGGTGTTTGTGAAATCCAGCTGCAGCGTAAGGGAAGTTCCATCTCTTGAATACTGTATTTTTTATGGTGTTAGGAAAACAAAAGCCAAAGTAGTTGAGAATTCAGCACTGAGTTTTTCCCAGCTCCCACTAACTGTGTGAGGAAAACAGTTGTCCGCACAGTATCTTCTAGGGGGTCATGGTTGCAAATGGATGGCATTATGATGGGAGTCTTTTCATTAAAAGCCAAAAGGATAGGATCTCCCTCCATCACCACCCGAGGCCCTGCTTTGCCCAAAGAAAGAAAACCCAAGACCCCAGGCAAGTCAATTAAGCATTGTATGGACCTGTCAGACAGATAAGAAAGGGACTCTTTGGCCACAGTGAGGCCAAAAGAGGGGAATGAATCCCAGAAAGTCTCTTGAGCAGATAATAAATAGCCTTTATCTGGGAGGTGTGTCTGTATGTGTTTTTTGAGGAGGTGTGATGTCAACCTCCCAGACTTGCCTTCTTTGTGGGGCGGATATTCGCTTTAATTAAAAACCTCCAAGGGAATGTTAATTGGCTTGTGGGGGGAGGAAATCATTACTTCATCTTCTCTCTCCATCCAAGGCCATGCACACACATATGCACGAATACACATGCTTTCTTCTGCAGCAGAGAAAAGCAGCGACAGCTAGTTTCCTGGCAAGGCCTCCTTTCCCCAATGTGCCTGTTTGCATGTCACAGTTTGGCAAAGGAACAACAAATAAATGTGGGCTTTGTTTCCTTCTTCCTGAGGAGAAGCAAGGGGAAGATCTGCCAGCTCCTTCTAAGGGTTTTACTCCGAGCAGACCCCATGGGCCCATGCGAGAGCCCTGCGCGAGAGTCCTGTGGAGCCAAAGCTCTGCAATGCAGGGCTTCAGCAATGCCAGAAGTGAGTTCTCCCGGTGGGTTATGGCATTATAATAAAGTGGAGGGGGGGCCCTGCTTGGCTAATGAGCATCCTTTGGCTTTGTTCCTTTGAACGTTGTTTTCCATGAGTTTATTTTTTTGAATTAGATCATTTTATTCCACATTCCGCAGTGGGAAGCAGCAAGTGAGCTTGCAGAGAGACACGAGAGGTTTCTCTAACCCAGAAAACCTTTCCTTGTTTTTCGTTCTTCTTTTCCGCTATTCCAAGATGAGTGAAAACAACCCTACCCAGCTTATATGCTGAATCTGTACATTATCACAGTGTCAGCTAGCATCCCTGCATCATCTGATTTTTTTCTTTCCTGTCATCGCTCAGAGCAGGAAAGGCAGTTTCTCAGGAGTACCCTGCTGGAAGCAGCAGTGGTTGATTGTCCTGCTGTGTGACGTCTGGTCCTAATGTGAAACATGGTTTCAAGAGTCCTATGTTTTTTTCTTCCTAAGTTGTGATCTGATTAGGTACCAGTCATCCTTGTGACTGTAGCTTTTCCTAAAGCTGTATAGTTTCAAAATACTGTGATTTTTTTTGTCTGTGACTCGTATGTTATCTGTTGTGACAGTTGACAAACTCCAAAATCGGATGGGGCTTTGAGCAACCTGGTCTAGTGGGAGTTGTCCCTGCCCATGGCAGGGGGCTTGGAACTAGATGATCTTTAAGGTCCCTTCCAACCCAAACCATTCTATGGTTCTGTGAAAATACAGATAGCTGAAATGAAAAAGCCCTGTGCCTCCCAACCTCACTGTCATCTCCCTCTAACAAAAGATGTGTTTCTTTTCTTCCCTTGCCGTAATTGTAGAGCAGAAGAGTTGAAGTGCACAGCAAACCCTTACCTTGAAGTACTGCTGTTAATAGCTCTAATGTTATTAGTGCACTGAATAAAGATGAGTTTGGGGAAGGGGATTTCAGCAGTAATAAAAATACATATTTTCTGCCAGGGCTTGGATCTAGATGGGAGGGAGAGGGGGAAAACCCACAAGCCATCCCTGCTGGCTGCCGAGTGTTAGTAACAGCACTGCTGTTTTGTCAGGAATAAACCAAAAAGGTAAGAACAGATGCAAAGCCAAATTTAAAAAGAAATGTATGGCATCCTGCTCTGGAGCTCAATAAGTAGGTAGAGGTTCCGGCAAGCTGCCAAGCAGAGCGACTGCTGGAAGCGTGCAAGCCCTGCGCTGCTCCCAGCCCAGCAGCACAGGGGCTGGAGGAGTGAGCTGATCCCTCGGCTACCCAGCTCCTTTCCTCCACTGCGCCGTGTAAAGCCCCAGCCAGCACCTCAGGAGCAAATGAAATACTGAAAACTTTCAAAGATGCACACACAGAGGCTGTACGTGTATATATGTGAACACAGGGCATAAGAACATACAATTTGTAAATCATAACTGAATTTTATCTAGCATTTCCAAAACGTCCTTGGTTTTGAAGGTGCTTAAGCACAGTGATGTATATTCATACTAATGCACTCTTAATAAGGGGTAACGTGCAACTTTAGACCATCACAGCTAGAATAACCGCAGAGCATCTAACTTCATGGTTTTTATATTGTTAACAGAAAGGTAAGCTTCTGTTTCACATGCTTTCTATCACCATCCAGGGGAGTCTTTCTCTCCTTTGACTGGCTAGGAATCCTGTACTCCCAACACAGGCAATTAGAATAAATGTCAGTTTGTATGCTGTGCATGCTGTAAAACAGGAGTACCTGGGTACCAAGAGCTGAGTACTACATGCAGATCTGTGCAAAGCCAAGGAGAAAATGAGGCCTGTTTGTTTCCCCAGAATTAGATTTAAAAGGAGTGAAAACTTGCTAGGCTTTTGGGGGAGGTGGCTCAACTGCCCTGTATTGCATTCTGGAATGTCTTTTAAAAGTGACCTTTTCAAAGAATGGTCTTGTACTTGAGTCTTGTACCCGTGTTTGCTCCTAGGTATTCAAGCAGGAGTGTGATCCTACTTGATAATTGAACAAGTAGAGCTATTGAATTGCTAACAAGGACATCCCTTCTGAAAAATGCTCATTAACTGTTGGAATTTTAAACAAAATATTAGAGCTCTTAAGGAGCCTAAATTGAAAGGTCCTCTCAGTAATGCAGCTTTCATTCTCTTGATTCTCATGCTGTCATAATTTTTGGCATTAGCATGGCCTTTCAGAGTAGGCAAGATGTAAATCTGCATTATACGTAAGAAGCAGGGAAGAAAACTTCGTAAAACAAAAAAAAAACCTCAGAAACCCTTATCATTTAAGCTTTGTTTAGTCATCATACGAAGTACAAGCCCCATGTGGTTTCTTTGCAACTTCTCAAGGTAAGAAAGAGAATGCCTTTTTAATTCATGCAAGATTCCTTCGTCCTCAGTGCTTTTGACTGATCTTATAAAATGTACATGGATGACAGGACTAAAAGTCTTGTCAGTCTCTACAAGAGCTGCAGGTTTGAGCCTCCAGTGGCACAACAAGTTGCACACAACTGGTCCTTGTCCGATTACTGCTGAATGCATTCTGCATTGCTGCCAAATCTCCTCTTCATGTATCGCATTTTATCCCATTCCTTAAAGACTCAAGCAAATTTTAGTTATAGTTTAGTCACTATTAGCACCTGATACACATTATAAAACAAGTAAGAAAGGTTAACATACAGCTGATTTTTGCAAAATACTGGAATTAAGCAGCTGCATGTCTATGTCTTACGTTACTCTTGACAAATACATTTTGTCTCACCCAGATTTTTAGCCAGTCCTCTTTTAGTGCCTGTATGAGCTGTGATAAGCAGTGCATTTTGAATGCATCATGGATAGATGGGTGAACTCCAGAGGAGTTAACATCTTAAAATGCCGTGTAGCCTGTTAGCAGTAGAATTTTCAAATTTGTTCCGTTGGGATGCGATGGCTTTCACTCAAATGGGGACATACCAAACATTCAGATTCTTTTACAAAATTCTGACAAAATAAAGGAATCCCGTAAGTGGGCGTAACAACAATTTAAACCATTTTTCAGGCTGACAGACAGATTAATGGAAAGGAAAAAGAATGTAAGGAACTAGATTGGGGCCACCTTCTCTGGAATAAGCAGTAACTCCAGTCTCACATGCAATCCCATATGTGGTGAAGTCAAGCAGATGTCTCACCTACCAAAGTCTGTTTTCGCAGGATCAGGGCCTTTGAGTTCTGGTTATTTCTCAAGTTACATTTGTCATTATTTCAGTGCAGAAGCAGTACTGAAGGCAAGTCTAGTGGAAGGTGTCCCTGCCCATGGCACAGATGTTGGAACTAGATGATCTTTAAGATTCCTTCCAACCCAAACCATTCTATGATTCTATGACTTTTTAAAGTATAAGATAAAGCAGGTCTGTATAAATATAATTTTGAAAACTAATTACCTTTAAAACCACAAACTACTGCTTTGTCTACTCTGGGCATATTTTTGTGTTGTAGAACTGTCTTAGAACTTGCTGATTTTCTTCTTTATTGGACTATGAGGTCAACATAAGCATGTCTTTCCACAAGCCTTGCAAGTCAAATAACTTCAGTCAATCAACAAATTGGGTCTGCTGATACACAGTTAATGAAATGCATTAGGGTGCTAATCTCTTGCCCAATAAAAACCTGAGCCTAAGTCCTAGTTTGTAAATCAAATTGGCTGGAATGACTGTAGTTCTTTCCGAGAAGCATACCAAAACCATGCTGGGTTTGAGACAGGGCAGCAAGGGGTGCCTAAGAGGAAAATAGCAGTGGACCTGGGATAAGAAGAGCAGGGGAGATTTGATGCTTGCTTTGGAGGTATATTGACAGATGCTGCATGAGGAAGATTTGCGGGCAGCCTAATGAATGGTGTCTTGCTGTCAGGATGGCTCGTCCTTCGTCTTGAACAAAGTCAGCCCACTTACATTATTTAAAAGAGAAAGGAAGCTAGCTTAGTGGTCTGTAATAGCTGTTTTGCTATTATGGAAGAGTTGTTGAATGTTCACGTGGCAGGACAAAACAAAACAGTTTATAAAATGAATCTTTCAGCCTATGGTATGTGTCAGCGTGAGTAAGGAGGAACACTTGCAAAGTGCAGGCGGTTTGCCTGGAAGCGTGCTTACTGAGAGTGGAAATGGCCAGGAATCATGCTAGGTGGTAGTTAGGCAATTTGTCATCTATTTATGCTTTTAAAAGTATATTTTTGTAAAATACAGGAGTTAAAAGAAGATGATCCTAATGACTCAAATCTGCCATTTTCTCCCTTCCGTTCCTTTTAGGAGAGCCCATCAAACACCAATAATTCTAATCTTTTACAAGTACCTAATGGCTCCCAGCCAAGAAAGGTTTTAAGAAATAAATAGGAGCTCTTAATGCAGTGAATTTCAGTTTTGTCTAATCTGTGCAAATTGATGAATTAAATCCCTCTGCATCTCAAACCCACTTTGGTGATTTGCATGGTGATTATTTCAGTTTTCATAAATTTTCCCCAGTCATTTCCTGTCATTTCTTGAGAAGAGACATCTAATCTCTGCAGAAATGTGTCTGCGTAATAGTTAAATAGTGTTTAAAACTTGTCTATACATATTCAGCTATTGCACGGTCATAGATAATGTATGTAGATACACGCAGGACACCAGATATCTTAGCTGGCCCTGATGAATGTGCCTGCAATATCTGTGTATGCGTCCTCTTCAAAGAGCAGAAGTATATTTGGAGATATAATGAACGTGAATCAACAAGCAGCAATTAGGTTTGGCTGCCCAGCATTTCATGAAAACCTAAGTGGAGGCCAGTTGCTATGTATGAATCCCATATTGTGTACACTTACCTGTAAAATATATTTTAGTAAACTAGATTTTATATTATAGTTCAGCTGCTGGCATGGAGCACATTGAAGCAATAGCTGAACAGATAAGCCAAGAAAGATTTTTCTGTTTCTGTTCTGTAGTGTTATTTAGTGAAGTTTAAACCATCGCTCTACTCGGGCATTAACTGAAAAGCAAACTCTAAAATGCAGCAACCTTTTTCTGCCTTCTGGGGCCTTCACGCAGAAGTTTTGTCATGTAAGTCTGTCCCTCTCCTACGCCTTCTCTCAGTATGACATGAGCTGGAGCATATTCCTTTATCTTAGAGCTTACATTTTACTCAGTTTGGCGCATACTGGCACAAAAGGGAGATATTACTGGCACACATGATGGTTTGGAATATGATGGCTACAGCATACCGTGGCAGTCGGTTATTTATTCTGGCTTCAGGAGTTGTAATCACTCATTTGTATTATAAGAAAAGTTCGACTATCTGACACGTAAACTCTCCCTGCTTTAGAAACAGCAGTCGTTAAGTAGCAGCTTTGGAAATACCGTTATGGTATCTTTAGCCTTAATGCTTTGCTTTTCCATTTTTATTCTCATCTACTGTTCTCATGATTCTCTGGAATGACTGTTATTTATAGAAACAGTATATGTATGTTTTGTAGGTAAATGGTTATGGATACAAATATAGCCAGAGATGTACAGCACATATGTATTTCTGTCTGTGTCTGTATGTACTTTACATGTTCACATGAACTAGGAAGTGCTTTAATCCCTGTTTTATGGCAAGTAGAGCAGTATGAGAAGCTAATAATAATTGCAAGGATGAACGAAAAGTCATTGACAGAGACAGGATTGAAATCAGAATTGCAGAAGATCAACCTAGAAAGGACAAGAGGCCATCTACTCCATCCTGCTGCCCCAGGCAAGATCAGTTCCAAGGAAACTGCTCCTGACAGATATTTATCTAATATCTTCTTAAAACCTCTAACGATGGAGATTCCCAAGGTCCTATGGGTGGTCACTTTGGCTGTGAGCTGGATATTTGCCCACAACAGACTATCCTGTTAACTGGGACTTGCTTTGCCCTGCACAGGATTTCATAGCAAACCTCAGAAATACAGGGCAAAGTGGGAGCGTGGGTTGGGTGGATGTCTGTGTTTTGATATGTCCCCCTGGAGGTTTAATAGACTCTTTCTGCATTGAGGTGGACTGTTATACTCCGTGTTGTGATATTTGAGTCTTCTCTACTTGACAGAGTCTCTTGGGTATCTGTTTACCAATTCTGAGCCTGTTTTTTTTTAATCTATAAAAGGGATGTAATACTATAGCAGGTTGATGGTGGAGTTTGCCACAAGTTGTGCATCTTCTTGGTAAATGTTTATAACATGATTGTCCCATGAGTTTGGTTGGACTCATGGGAAACCTGTGTATAGGGGAAGTACAACTGAACTGTAAGGAGGAGAAAGATACAGTTCTCCTGACTGGGAACAACCCAAAGCATTGTGAAAAGGAGTAGACTGTAGTTTCATATGATCTTTTTGGAGTTATCTTTTGGTTAGTAAGTTGGAGCTACACAAGGCGAATTTTCTAATTCCCTGTTTGGTCCCTTGTTGGGGCAGGAGTCTGTCTGTCCCCTACCCCCATGGCATTGCGCCCCACAGGAGAGCTGTCTAGGCTGTAGAGGCAGTTTCACATCCCCCATATAGCACATCAGAGCTTGGAGAAGCCCCTATGGAGAAATCATGTATACCCAGGTAGTAGGCAGGTGGCAGGGGCTGTTTTTTGCCAAAGAGGCAATGTGAAAAAGGGTCAGAGACGCTCAGGGATGTGGTGAGGCCCTATGGAGTGGGGCCCAGTACTGCAGCATCCCATTCCTGATCCCAGTTCACTACTGGTGTGTGGCCCCATCAGAGCTGTTCTCCAGTGTCTGGGCCTGGTGCCGAGGATCAGCTGTTATGTCTCTTCCCTCTTACACCATCTCTTCTGCGTGTTTAGAGATGTTTGACATTCACCCTGTCAGCTTCCAAGTCTCCGGTTATGCAGGCAGGGCACTGGGATATTTCACTAACTCATTCTTTTCTTAATATATAAAATAGGCCAAAAAATAATGCAATTCCATGACGTTGGAGGATGTGGGGATCAAATTAGAGCATGGTTTGGAAATCTGATTGTTGGTGGCTTTGCTGGCTAACAGTTCCTTTGCTGTCCCCTCCTGTCTCTCCTGCCTCCTGCAGCTGCTGGCTCCGGGGCTGCATGCTGAACTGGATCAGGAAAGCAGTCAGGGCTCGTTTCTTTGTGGGGTTATTTTTAACTTGGCTCAGTTACCTGATCAAGCGCAGCATTCAGCCCAGAGAAGCAGTGTTGTGGCATTGCTGAACTGAATGCTTTGGGGTGGACAAGAGCTGTGCAGGGCAAGGAGGGACGGTGGGAGCTACTTCAGTTGACCTTGCTGCCAAAAGGAGTGTAGATCATTCTTCTACCGAAATGCAGCACAGCTGAGAAGTGCTGCCTTGAAAACACGGGTACATGGGCTCCCCTCTTCACCATTTAGTCTCATTATGGAGAAGAAGTAGTTTTCCCTGCAGTCCCCAAGCAGAGGGTTTCCTCTCTGGCATGAAGAAGCCCTTTTAAGAACATTACCTGAGCTATTACAATGATGGGGATGCATGTAGGTCAAAGTGGTCATTAATTCTCATGTCCTCATTCCTTTGCATTTCTCCTGGCCTTGCCGGTTACTGTCCACCAAGTTGTGTAAGGGTTTGTTTTTTAATATAAATATCTGTTGCCTAGGGACTGGATTAGGAGTGCTCCAGTTTACGTTGAGCACTGATCAGTCTCTAGGTAGAAACATCTATCAAGGCTGGACATGAGACTGTGACCTTGGAAGGAGAGCCTGGCTGTTCATTATCTTTCCCCTGAGCTGAGTCGCCCTCTCCATGTGTGTAATCCTAGAGTTTGCGTATTTTCCATAGAAGAGATTCCAGTTGGCCTTTGAAGTTACCTCGAAAATATTTATAAAGGACAAGTCAACTCTTTTATACAGTAAGTGTTGCATGTACTCAGAATCAAAGTGTAAATTATATCTTTCTAAATGCGTGCGCCTACTCTTGAGTATCAGAGCTGGTCTTAAAATATATACTGCTTGTGAAGCTTTTTATTAACATTATGAAGGAGTTAAATGTCAATTTAGAGTAAGATCTTTTTAAGCCTTAGATATGAGGAGGCTTTTTCCACCTGTGATGTCCTTGCCAATGTTTATAATACCACAGTGTCACCCATAATTAATTTGCAGTGCCGGGTACTGTTACACCAGTCAGTACAGATATCCTGAATAGTACAGAGGAGGAGAATATTACATACAGGGGTGGTTTTGACTGGATTTCTCAATTTGCAAGAAAGAAATGCAAGTTAATGATACCTTCCTATTGCAAATCTTTGCAATATTTTAAAGCTCACCCTTTCCCACGGTGGCTATTCAACAGTCCAAGATAAAGAGGAAAGAGGTTATAAAAACTGACTTTTGCAAACTTGGAAAAGGATGTTACTTCTCCATATATGAGATCCATCAGGGTGTTACNATTTTAAAGCTCACCCTTTCCCACGGTGGCTATTCAACAGTCCAGGATAAAGAGGAAAGAGGTTACAAAAACTGACTTTTGCAAACTTGGAAAAGGATATTACTTCTCCATATACGAGATCCATCAGGGTGTTATGCAGCATATGCCCAACAAAGGATGAAACTTGTAGTCTGAATATAAGAAGTATTTTATCTTTCAAAGGTAATTATGTAAAGCTGGCTCTTAAGCTGGGCCTTACATTGGGACAGCCTGAGTTTCCACTCACGTCTTGGTTTTGGTGATGAAAGCTGTACCCCTAAAAGGCGATTTACAGAGTACAAGTTCGGGGTGAGCAAGCCAGCAAAGAAGCAGTAGCCCCAGAGCCTGCGCTGGAAATCAGGCTGTTTGAATGCAAGCCCATGTGCTCAGAGAGCTGCAAGAGGAATTTTGTGCAGGATAAATGCATTTTACAACTTGTAAGGAACAGTCTCTTCTGCTTCCTCTTGCAATTATTATCCAGATTCATAATTGGCCTAGTGCAGCTTTTAACTCGATAGTAGGGTGGATTTTCTTGTGGTTGAAAAAATGCTCTGTCCTTCTGTCAGCGCATCTGATCGTGAGCTATTGCTTAGTTTCATTTGAGAGATTTCCCCCGCTTAGCTGCTTAAAAGCATTACTTTAGGAGGCTGCGAGATTTTGCAAAGCCATTTGTCTGGCCTTTCTCAAACAGTTTGCTTCCTGTTGATAGTAAACTGATGTAAAAATGCCAAAGTTGTAATAAACTGTGTCCACTCGTGCACTGCAGATCTGCTTAAGATTTGCCAAAACGTCATGGGGACTGTGCACCGCATACATATTTTTCTTACTCTTTTTATTATTTTATGTAGCAAAGGGCAAAGATAGACTGAAGGTCAGTTTATTTCTCCCAGCAAAAAGGCGGTGTGTCATTTTTGTATTTGCCAGTGTTTAGTTAGGGGATAAACAGACAAGAGAACCAGCTTGCCATAGAGAGCTGTGGAGCTGACCCAAAGGCATTCGGCTCCTGCAAAACTATTTTGGCGAGAAATAGGCAAGTGGGGACTGAAGCAGACAGCGTACTTACCCTGCTAGCATTTGCTTAGGACATAAACATGGAAAGTAATAAACTTGTCACAAAGGTCCATCTGTAAATGCCTAACGCTGGAAAATATAAAAGCGGTACATATGAGCATAGATTAGATCTGTTCCTGACTTCTTTGGAAAAATGATTTTGTAAGGCTGACGAGACAGCTACATGAAAAATTGGCCTGAGAGAACAGACAGCACAGCCATTTGTGTTGCTGTGCCTGGAGCTGGTCCCGAAGGTGAGCGAGGGAGTGATGCTCCTTGTATAAAAGTTTGTCTCCACCCTTAAGAGTTTACTTTGAACTTCACAGATAGAGATGCAAATGAGGAGAATATTGAATTAAAACAGAGTTGTATTGAGAGTATATAATAATAGGTCGGCCAACCAATATTTCCCAGAGGAGATGAACAGGCTGAAATACCAACAGTAAATTATAATAACTAGGGTGAATAACTAGACCGTACTGGTAAAACTTTGGGCACTAGAATTGCGTAGCTTGAGTATACACAGGAGATGTGAAGTAGAAGCCACCCATAAAATATGAAGCAAAATAACCCACGCTAATGGGGGGCTTCTTGGAGGTGGAGCGTATATCATCTGGTGTGGGGCCTCCGGCAGAAGTTTCTTTCTGACATCTTCAGAACAGATCTTGCTGTGCCATGTTGTGTGTTAAGGTGAGAAGTTCTCTGAGCCAGGGACCGCCTTCGCTGTGTGTTTGTGTCGTGTGTCCCAGCTGAAGCAGCTGGGCATTGAAGAAGGCATGCAGTACTTGACAAGAAGCAAAATGTTCCATAAGGAGGTGGTTACACTGCTGCGTTCTCTTTTTCCTGGGGGAAAAAATATATTGCAGTGGTGGAAGATGAAAATAGCCATCAGTCACAGACCTGGCAAGCACCTATATATATAGTAAGCATTCTACATTGAGGCTAAATAATGAAGCCATTTAATGCTCCTTTCTGGGTAACAGTTTAATACGAGAAGGTCCTGCCAATGATGCAGTCCAGCAAGGAAGGCTAGAGCCAAAGCTAAGTCCCAAATGTTTTCCATGGATGTTGCTTAGTGAGGCAGGGCCACTAAGTTAGCGAGTTCTCAGCTTCTCTTTAGCTCCTTCTGTGAAAGCAACCATGAAGGAAAGGGAGAAAGAAAACTGGGTAAGTTTGATCATGAAGGATTGTGGTTGGTTGACCCTGACTGGACACCAGGTGCCCACCAAAGCCGCTCTATCACTCCCCTCCTCAGCTGGACAGGGGCCAGAAAATACAACAAAAGGCTTGTGGGTCGAGATAAGGACAGGGAGATCACTCACCAATTACTGTCTTAACTTGGGGAAGTTAGTTTAATTTATTACGAATGAAATTGTAATAAGCCTTACCATGTCTTCACCACAGGCTGCAGGGGAATCTCTGCTCCGGCGCCTGGAGGACCTCCTCTGCCTCCTTCACTGAGCTTGGTGTCCACAGAGTTGTTTCTCTCACATCTTCTCACTCCTCTCTACCTCTGCAGTTGTGCAGGTTTTTTTCCTCCTTCTTAAATATGTTATCCCAGAGATGCTACCACTGTCACTGATGGGCTCACCCTTGGCCAGCAGCAGGTCAGTCTTGAAGCCAGCTGGCACTGGCTCTATCAGACATGGGGGAAGCTTCTAGCAGCTTCTCACAGAAGCCACCCGTGTAGCCCCCCCCGGCTACCAAAACCTTGCCATGCAAACCCAATACAAGGATGCTGAGGCAGGCCTTCCTGAGGCAGAACTCCAGGGAAAGGGTGAGTTCTGGAGAAGGTGGAGGGCAGACACACCAGGTCAAGCCAAATCCACCTTTTCCTAGTAGAAGTCAGAAGTGATGCTGAGGGATGGCCAGGAAGATGTCAAAAATGTAGGATACCTGCCCAGCCACCAAGAGTATTTTTATTCCTTTTTTTTTCCCCTTGTGTGTTCAGGAAAAAAAAAGACTTTTTGTAGATTCTTGTGCAAAGAGATATTGCAGCCATATCAGTTTTTCATGGAAACAAGACAGGAAGGCTTTGACTTTTGCATGCTGTTTGGGCTAAAAGGGCAACAATGTGATGCATTTTAATACATGCGCTTTGAGTTTCTTCTAATGAAAAATATCAAGTAAGCGAGTTAAAAGAGTGCCAGGGCTACTTCTGAAGCTTGCAAAATAGATAAAAGCCAAGAATTTAAAACATTTCATTAAAAATGAACCCAGAAGTTTTTTGAAGCTCAACATTTTGTTCTGCAAGCTCAGCAATATTCATTAACCTCCCACTGAAAATTGCTGAACAGCTGGATCCAATTTCTGAAAAGATAATCATGAAGAAATTAGATTAATAGTCTTCAAGTGGAGCAGTTGAGGATCAGTTGTGGTAAGCTCTTTTATATGTAGCATGTTGTTAGCTATTTTCCATGTGAAGATGGTTACTGCAATCCCAAGAGGAACGAGGCCGTATCTCAGTGATACAGATATCAGTTCTCCTGGACTGTGAACACAGCAAGGCACAGATAAGCAAGATTGCTGCTGGCCCCCTTTTCTCCTTCTTTCCTGTCTCCCTATTCTGGACACATCACCTCTGTGACATATATGCATATTTGCTGCAAGGAAATCACTGCCCTTTCAATATCAAAGAGAGCACGTTTCTGACATACCAATCAGTGCAAAAAAGCTCCTGCTGGCCCAAGTGAAGATTAACTGCCTTTGTGTGAGGCTTTATTGTAATACAGAGAGGTAAATGTAAAGAATGACCTGTCCCTCCTAAGGCACAGCCACAAATAAAGTAACATGCAGTACTGGCTTCACTCTCACTGATAAAAAACTGATAGAACTCCACGGAGTTCAGCAGTAGCTGAACTGGGCCAGGGCAGAGCGCCTCTGAATCCCGCATTAGGCTGTCTGATCCCCAGTCTCATTTTTCACTCGCTTCAAGCAAGTCTCACAAGAAGAGCTGCGAATTTTCTCATGTTCTCAGGTCAGTGCCAGCCACCTCGGTGGAAACCCAAAAGCCTCTTTTGCCCCAGCTCCTACAGCACGTCCTTCCAACAAACAGCTCCTGCAGGGATATGCATTTCCTTCCACAGCCCAAAGACGCAGCTGCTCTTCACATCCCTGTGCTCAGTCTAAACAAGTGTAAGATAGGTTTTCCCCATGCTCTCAGGCTTTCCCTGGCAGGCTCTGAATACTGCATCCCCACTAAAAAGTGTCCTAGTTTTACTTGCATGCGGTGACTACAGTCAAAAGAAACAAATACTGTTCTGAAAATAGATGTAGGGCCCATGTCAGTGATTTCCCCTCTCTGTTCATGTTCTAGTAGCTTTCTCTCAGGTATGGGACAAGCCAACAAAATTGTGAATGTAAGGCAGGAATTAAAGCACGCTCATTTTCGCCCAGGGGAGCATTCTAATGGTGCGTGGATTGGCACGTCCTTCAGCAGCCTGGTTGCTCTCTGCTTTGCTTCTTAGCTCGCTCATTCTCTGACCTGTAAGTTTATTTTCGTTCACACAAATAGATGGAGAATAACCTGACGAACCATTGGGCTTTGATTTTCCTGAGCAGGTGACCAGAAACAGCTTGCTGCTGTTTGCAGTGTGGTTCACAGGCGGTTTACCAGCAGTCTTTAAAAAAAAAATAGTCTAGCATCACAAGTTTTCACTCATCTTTCTCTGTGCTACAATTAGCAAAAAGATATGCTACTTCTTATCCGCTCGCATTCAGTCATTCCCCGTGCAAACATATATCCTTATAAAACCATACAGGTTTTAGGGCTAAAATACTGCATTACACCTTTAGATGACATCCTGTTGAGGCCTTGGCTGCCAGACGCTCCGAGGTCTTCGCTAAATGACAGCTGTGGGTGTGCATTGGCTTTGATACAGGACACCCCGGAGCTGCCTCTTCCAAACCTGCCAGTGTAGGTGTGTGCCAGCCCTCGGCCAGGACTTTGAAACGTTAGCCCTGGCACCGCCGGCCACCCTGCGCGCACACGCACAGACACATTCTTACAGTTCGGTGGTGCATTCTTGGTCAGCAAATGGCTTAAGAACACGCTTGAACTTAAATATCTGCTTAAAGGCTTCCTAGCCTGTGTGGGAGTGGGTCTGGGGTCAGCTGGAGTGTTTCTCTGAATCAGGGTTGAGAAAAATTCACTTTTTAGTTCTGCAAGACCCCTCATTTTGAGGGAAGCGTGGCAGCAGAATAGGCCATGCCCGACTTTTGACAATGCTGGAAGCCAGGCAGATCTCTAAAAGTGTTAGTCCTTTTTTCTTTGCAGCCTGAGAGGAATATTTGAATAAACTGACAGAGCTAGGTAAAGAGGAAGAAGGGTTGTTTGTTTTCCTTTTTTCTCAAACTTTCAGTACATGCTTAAAATGTGACACTCTTGTCTGGTATGTTCAGTTTAGACAGAACGTGGTTGTTTCTTGGGTTGAAAAATTGAATTCCAGAAAGAAATAATGCTTCTGGCAAAGCAGACTGCATTCCAGGGCATGATTTCATCTGGTAAGTAGTCCAAGAGAGTCAATATTGGCTAATATGACCATGACTGCATGTATTTCTCATTAATTTTCATCAAAACTTGCCAGAAAATTCATGTTTTGGTGCCAGCAGATCACTCTTCCTTTCCATATATTTTGTAGTGTCATCATTCACTAACCCCAAAAGTCTCTCTAAGGAAAAGAAAAAGCTATAACGCAACATGCTCATCCCCTCTCATTGCCCACTGAAGAGTTACAGAAAGAGGCAGATGGAAGTCCTTTAGCAAACAAACGGGAGGTTCTTCAAGAAAGTGGTGTGGTGAATCCCTTGCAGGACCAATATTTTCTGGTGCATAAGGCAACATGGTTCTAAATGAGGTCATGAAGTGCAGGGCAGCCTTGACCCTCTCTCTGCTTTCTCTTTCTGGATGAGCTCAGAACAGAGCCTCGCTGATATCTAAGTTTTATATAGGTTTGGCCCAAATTCCCTCAAAACGTCTTTTGAGAATCCTCAGGACGTTCTCGCTCTCCTGTTGTGACATGTGCTGGCTGCTTCTGCTGCACCGCGTTCCCCAGCAGCGGAGTCTAAACGTGCGGATTTTGGGACTTGCTTACTGTCCCACAATACATGGGAGAATGGGAACTCTCAGTGCCTGTTCTACCTTCAAGAGTCCTGGATTTGAAACAAGAGATCCATAATATGCCCATAATTTGTCAGAGATGGAAGAATGCAGTTACAGATCCCGGAGCGATCCATGAAAATAGATCCAAACTCCTGAACTATCCTGGTGGTTAAGTGCATTTCAGTGTCCCCATCAAGTGGCTAAACAATTTCTGTGTCCTGTGCCCCTAAAAATGATTTAATTATATCTTTCTGCAGTGACAAGTTGGTGATGAAACTGCCAAAAAATTGACCCACATGAGGTTTTTTGCAATTCCACCTGAGCAGTCTGTCACTTCATTAGTTATCATCCTAAGCATGTAGTCAGGACATATCCCAGACTTTGCTTTGTTGCCTCAATGGGCCAGTCTTTTCCCTGCTTTTTAGTTATATCTGGAAATAGGAAAGTCGAGCTGTCCTGTCTTGGAGAATTTCAAAACGGATCCTAAGGTTTCTTTTACAGTGCCGTCAGCTGGCTGGCAAGCCCTTCTCTCTGAATGTCAAAGCGCTTTCCTTGGGGAGACAGACGGCGTCTCCCGCCTGCTTCAGAGACATGCCAATCTCTTGCGATCTGGTCAGCAGATACGTGCAACTAACTCCTGACCTTTGTTGAACACCGTGTACTACACAGGGCAGCCAGGCCAGATGCCGCATTTGGAAGAGCCACGCTACAATCAGCCTGACTGACAGAGCTGATATTTCTCTTTCCCACTCTCCAAAGAGGAGATTCCTTCCTGTAAGGTAGTGCATGCCGGGGAGTCTATGTCCCTGGGTATGGCAGGGTAAATACCTCATCTTTGGAGTTACTTCAGCAAAGGTAGACCTGGTGACCCATCTGCCTGCGCTTCCTCCGTCTCTGATGTTTCATTTTGAGGAAACTTCTCCTGCCTTTTTTTATGGGAGGAAGAAGAGGCCCTAGAAGTGCAGGCTGAGGCTGGTCTTGAGCTCGGGAAGTGAATGAGCATTTGCAGCTGAACTGATTAAAGAACCAACTCGGAGAAGCTCTGTTCCTCCAAGCTACAGCTCAGCTTTAAAAACAGTCACCTTATCCTGCCAGTGTATTTCTTTTGTCTGCTTTCTTCTTTTGTGAAGAAAATGGCTGCAAGTAATCCATAAAACAAAATTGTATTCACAAACATTTTACAAGGGGGGGGGGGGGGGATAGCAGATAAAAATATATATTTGTTTAATTATTCACTACACTGAATTCATCTGTAAGAAGTACTGCTTATATTGCTATATATTGTGCACGGAGGGGGGGTTATATTGAATTTCAGTAAAATAAGTCAGAATAGTGAAATATGCATGAGAATCAGGAACTAATATATGTGTTTATAGCGGTGTTACTAATTGGAGGCTTTTTAAATATTACCACTGTAGGGTTTTTCCTTAAATCTCAGCTGCTGAAATTATGTTATCACCTTTGACTCCTCCTGTTGCGAGGAAGGAACAGTTTTAAAACTCAAGACTTATTATTTAATAAAAGCTATGACTGTAGGTGGAAAGTCCTAACTCATTCACTTTTTCTGCATTTGGCCTGGCACTATTGTACATGGGTGTGCAAAGAAAAGACAGTGGGGGAATCTAATCTGCCTAAAATCTCATTGAAATCTATACGGTAGAGTAATATGAGGGGGAAAAAAATCCAGTCACTGCTCGTGCAGCACTCTCCCCAGTGGTGAGCAGCAGGCCCATTATCCAGCTGATCAGATTTTATCTTTTCCCTACTCTGTAAAATTAAGAGGTTTTGAGAGCTAAGTGACAAAGCTCCTTAATACCAAATCTATTATTAGCAGCGTTACTGTCATCACCTGTACTGCAAGCTCAGCTTTGTAGGCAGCCCTCTTGGAGGCCGACAGGCAGCGGAGGCAGGGGTAGCAGGGCAGGCAGCTTTGGGGGGACGCTCCTCTGCTTCGCTCCCCTCCAGCTGCACGCTTTGCTCTGTCTGTGGGTAGGTTTCTCTCCTCTAGCTAGGATTTCAGAGGCGAGGACATAGAAGGCGGCTAATGCATTTGTGAAGCATGGAGCTGCAAGTGTTGAAGAAAGACTCCCTAAAGGGATAGGAGGAAAGAAAGGAGCTTCAGCCCCTCCTTAGAGTAAGCTATGTGCCATCCTGCAGACCCAGGCAATTTGAATGGTGTTAAAAAAACCCAACCCTCTTCCCCCCCCATTTTCTCTCTGACATTTCCACGTAGAATAGAAGACAAAGTTACATCAAAGGAAGTGATTGTTTTGATTTATATGGCACCCTGGATGGACTAGGTACTTAACAAGACACGTAGCACTATTCCAGCTTCCAACTCCTTACAGCCTAACGAGATGTGACAAGCACTGCTAGCCCAGAGGATGGACTGCAGGGACATTCCAGGTGGAGAAAGAGGCATGGCGGGAAAGCAGCTCAGTGCTGTCAGAGAGTCCTGTCTGCCAGAAATGAATCCCTCGAGTGGTGGCTCATCTCAACTGTCTGCAGCAGCCTCAGCCTGCAGGTGGGGGAAGTAAAAGTAGGTGAAAGCCAACTTCTTTTTCTCTCACTGAGATTTGACGCAGCTTGCGTTTTGGCCTGACTCTCAGTGGTGATGATGAACCCTGAACAGAGCACTACCTGGCTCTCAACCCCCTGGTGATTTTTTTCGAAATACAGTTTCTTATTCTGCTCCACGTGGGCAAAGCCACATCAATCATACCATGCTGGCTCCAGCCCCAAATTCCTATCAGTGTGTTCCTACTTATTTATTTTAGCTTTTCTTCAAACTCCATTGTATGGCAGATCTTCCTGTGTTGGCAGCTTTTGTCAGAGTCCTTACAATCAAAGGTCTGACATTGTGATAGGTTAGGTTTGCATTTTGATCTTTGCACTAGTGCGACCTTTGGGCTGAAACCTGCAGAGTTTCCTGAAAGGCAAGGTCCTTCTTTCTGTTTCTACCTCTCAAAATATAAGGGGTTTGTAGGATAAGGTCTGTTATTTGTAGATTGGATCAAAGTCCATTTAAGTTGTATAATGATGGGCTCTACTGAAATACCAAAATTAGATGAGATCTCAACTGAGCAGTCCATCACCTCTCGGGAAAGTGCCAAAGTACATGTGAGACACAGGCTCAAACTTAAGCATTAGCCCTGTCAGCTCCGTACCCCTGGTTGTACTTTTTTTTTTTTTTCATTTATTTGCCATCATTCTGAAACTAATTTAGAAGGTAGTGATTAAATACTGTCAGAAAGCATACAGATGAGGAGGAAAGGCCTCCCTAATTGTGTTTTGACATTTTTTGACATCAGCAATTCTTTTGAAGGAAAGAGAAAAAAGAAACAAAACAAAATCTGTTCAGTCAAGATTTTCCGCTTTTGTTCTCTTTGGCTAAGAAAAATCAGGTTGCAGAGAAGCTCGTGCTGCAGAACTAAAGCTTGCCTCCCAAGCAGGAGTTTCCACGTACTCAGCTTCCATCTAAAGGCAGTTTTACAGAAATCTGCACTCTGTAAAGTGAGTGTTTTCTTTGTAAGTGATACAGCACTCAGCTTTCACAGGAGCTCAGTGCTTTGCACTGTCTCGGTGACTTCAGGGACATGGCACTAAGATTTGCTTAATACATGGGTCTGTCTAAACGCAGTAGGATGTCAGCTCTGTGCCCGGGTTTTGCATCACTAGGTAAATAACTTAGCAAATGGAATAGCACATCTGTGTTTTGTAAGATTAAAGCTCTGCCTGAAAGAGACTATTGTATTGGCTCTTGAGGAGGACTGTAGCAAAACAGATACAGGATCTTCAACTTGGAAGGCTTCTACAGAGTTATTTCTCTTATTAGCATTTAAGATTGGTTTCCAAGATATTTTCTAAATATCAAACCCAAACTGTAACAATAAGTTCCCTAATTAATGATAGAATTATCAGTTAGCATGTAGTCTTGCATGCTTTGAAAGCATTCCCCTGGAGTATAACAATGACTTCAGGCAGAAGACAAGTAAGGCCAATGGCAGACATAATACCTAAAGCAGGATTAATTTTTAAATCTCGTTTTGTTGGTTTGGGTTTTTTGGTGTGGGTTTATGTTTGTTTGTTTGTTTTTAAATTTTGAAAGGCAAATAGAACATTTCCAACCTTTTCTTCCATTTACCTACCCAACTTTAGGACCAAGATTGTATTCCTGCCCTGTAACAGAGGCAATCCTGTTTTGCTAGCGTGTAACTCTGCAAAAAGTAACAGAAACAGTTAAATCCAAAATCTCTGTGAGGAGGATAGTTGGTTCTGCCTTCTGCTGCCCTGCTGGAGTTGGTGGTGCAATGTAGGTGGCTTTAGGGAAGGACCCAAAGCTAAAATCTCTGCTCGGTATCAGTGGATAGCTCTGAGCTGGGTACAGGGGAACGTTACAGAAGCTTCTGAGTCAGCCACAGGGACGTGTTGTAGATGTCACCACAAAGCAGGTTCTTCTCATCCCCCTCCAGCATACCTAAGGGCTCTCAGCACAGTTTTCTTTCCTGTAGCTGTTAAGGATTTTTTTTTCTACTGCATGGTAAGTTTTAATACTACTTCTTTCTTGGCTTTGGCAGGTAAATGAGAGCACAAGCTTCCAAACTTTTTTTACGAATTACATTAAAATGTCTTCATTTCCAAATGACTAATAAAACCTGAAATCTCCTGAGAGACCTAGGGCTTTTCCCTAGGATTAGCCTCAAATGAAAAGGCCATTACTGTTTGAATATTTCCAAAGTATATTCTAGAGGCTTTTAAGAATTTTGATTGAAGGTTAAGGGTACAAGTTATTTTGAAGGGCCTTTCTGTTTAGTTGTCAAGAAAGTGAGTTGAAAGGAACGAGTGACAAAATTTGAGCAGAACTGAAGACTTGTGGGACACAAGACTTGAAGACAAGTGGGATCTGAAAGAAATCTGAACTCCTCCTCACCTGCTAATTGCGGGATGTGGTTTTGGAAGGGATTCATGAAATGATGTATGTGCAGACAGCACAGCTTCTGGCACTTCTGCATGGCAAACAAAGTTTTAGAGTCAAGCATCATTTCAAAGGAGAACGAGAAGGAAAAACACAGATTTTGCTAATAACCTGTGAGTAGTTTTCTGAACCCCAGGAACTAGAATCACAGGCTTATTTCCCTCCATGTCTACGGCAAGGCACCCCAATCCTGCCAGTCAAAATGATTGAGAATATATTGCACATTAACTTGCTAATGAAGTGAATCGTGTGAATGAAGTTATTCAACCACATGGCTGTTTACAGAGTACCGTCTGCATCAGCTGTACATTTGAGTTTCCAAACATCCACAGATTCAAATATCCACAAATTGATGTGCATAAAGGATTGAGTTTGTCCCCTGAATGTGTTCCCACAGAGTTGAGTCCACTGTCTGAAAAACTGGGTTAATATGTAACATGACAGAATTTCTTCATAATTTTGCAGTTCCTTAAAAACAATAGCATGAAGTGCAAGTGATACTCTCTCAAGTCATTGCTTTGCTCTGATTAAGGCAGAACTTTAAAGCCGTATCCTATCTCACTGTCATGAAATGTAGTGACACCTCTGTCACTCACTGGAAAACTTCCTTCTGAAGTTTGAATGTCTTTGTTGTTTGGTTTTTGGAAGTTGCTTTGCTGTTGTTTTTTAATGGTAGTCGTTTCATTTCTTTTATGCTTAGGGATTTGTACATCCCTGGTGCTTTGCTGACAATCCCACCAGCCTGTGAGGAGCTTGCTTCAGCAAAATGTAGCTTTCTCATTGTTGAATGCAAACAAACAGTACTTCAGTGAATTGATGGTGGAGGGATATTCCAGGAAAAGGGGCTGGGGCAGTCTTCTTTTATGGTAAATGAGCGGGCATTTCCTCTTGCTTTACTCTCCTGTTCAGATCTTAAGAAAAATTTGGCATTTGTAGGATTCCAGAAATTATCGTCCTCGCGGAGACAACAGTCTTACTTGTTCAGCTGTCGTACCAGGGCACATCTAAGCACTTTTCTCCTGCAGGCACATTCTTGAGCGTTCTCCTCTCCCTGCCCAAAGCTAACCGCCAGGATACCATCCCACTGTAATTTCCAAGACCATTCTTTCATGCTTCCGACTCCAGCCCTGAATGAGATGTCGCATGGAGCAATCCAGCCTTTGTAAGTTGGCACGCAGAAGCTTAGGAAGTAGTTCAGTTCTGCTTGCGTGCATCTCTTCATAAAATTAGGGGCTGCAAAAGGCATTGTGATTCAGAGCTGTATTAACAGCCAGATGTAGGAACTTTAAAGAAAGGCATTCTGCAGATTGATCACAGCAATGCTATTACCATCAGTGGTGTGTAAAGTGTCAACTGCAGCTGTGTTGAATTATTCATTATTTCATAAATACAGTGAGGTTTCCAAGGGCAAGGTTTTTAAGATCCATTTGAAAAGTGAAATGAAAGCCCCTGTAATTAAAATTCATTATTAAACTTCATTTATTTAACTTCATTTCAACTTTTCCCTATGTGATTATTATTAAAGTTATTATATTTATTGATTTTTCTACTCCCTTCCCTTTCTCTGCCAGCTAATGAGAAAAAAGTGGTTTTGAATTAAGCAAATAATCTTGCTCTCCCTAGACAATTGTTCTGTGCTCTCATGTTGACCCCTGGAAAGAGATTTACTGGGTGACGCTCTTATTTTGCTGATAGGAGACACTGTGCCCATCAGTACCGGGTAAAAGAAAATAAATTAAAAGGAAATCTGAGTTTTGATGTGCTTGCATCTTAGACCTTTAAAACTGTCTTTAGGTTTGGAATGACTGGAATCTGCCCTGGGCTCAGCGGGGAACGAAGTGCAGCAGACAGAGAGCAGTGCTTTCTTGTTTAAGAGCAAGCGCCGAAGACAGAGTGCGTGTCCAATTCCATACAAACAACGTTATCTTTAGTTCATCTCTACTAACAGAACATATTTCTGTCAGTACTGTGCCATTCAAGATAAAAAAAGTTAAAAGTCCCTTTGATACCTCAGCCGTCTTTATGGTCATGCTACAGTCCTCTTGAGATCAAGGCTGTGGTATAAATACCTGCGCTGGCTCCTGTGGCAGGACCAGATGAACGTAGTGATGATGCTTAAAATAGCCTGAACTCCATCGTGGCGAGGGTCACCCATTTCCTTTATGTCACCTACTCATTTACAACTTGTAGGGGGGCATCCAGAACAGCAGCAAGGACGCTATGGGAGCAGCACACCTATCCTGAGGGCTCCCAGCTCCCCCAGTCTCCTCTGGCCTCTTCCAGCCATCAAGGATGGCAGCAGCCAGAGGAAGCTGTATGTGGTGGACATGCAGGCAGCAGGAGTGGTTACAGTGGCAGGTCTCAGCTGCCACCATGGCTTATCCCTCCCTGCTTCCCGAGCCCCTCACCACAGTCCGACTGCCCCTTCCCCGCTTAGCAGGTGGCATCAGCCCCAGGAGCCCAGCAGGAGCCAGAGCTGGGGCTAGGGGCTTTTCTGCCCACCTCCTATGTATCATTAATTATGGCTCTCTTACGCTTCAGTTTTCCTGCCTGCCTATTGGAATTACCAGTCTTTGCCCGTTCCTCAAAGATGCTGCGGGGCTGTATTTACTGTTTGTGAGGCTCCTTTTGACCCCGCAGTAGGAGGTGTTCTTAAGGGTCAAGAAGTTGTCACTTAGATTGTTAGCTTTGCAAACAAATATGTTCACGCAGCTCATCTAGCATTTGGTACAGGAATAAGGGCTAGTAAGTCCATTTTGTCTTTGTGTTTAATCTTCCAATAGTGCAGCATTACCCACAACTGAAAGCCAAACTGGTAAAGCATTATGTATCCACCTAGAAAATGGTATCTTTTTCTGGAGTTAGTTGTGCAGGACTCATTTCTTCTGCTGATTGTGTAGTGCAGCCTTAATATCGCACTTCTGGGCATCAGAGTATCTTAGAAATACAGAGAGTAAATTTCCTTGATTTCTGCGCAGTGTGCCAGTCCCCTGCAGCAGCAGGACATGTGCTCTGTAGTTCATTCCAGCTCTCCGTGGGGAAATGGAGCTACAGGGCCCTGTTCAGACAGAAGAAGAGATAAATAATCTTGTAGAGTAAGTTCTTGCAAAACTCCCTGTTGCTTTCAGAGGACCGGCAGATCCACCAGTTTTTCCCCCCAACCCAGAGACACGAAATCTCTTGGGGGCAGATCTCAGTGGGAGGGAAGAGGCCTCAGACCAGCTCTGCCCAAACTCCAGATCCTTTGGGTTCTCCTGCCTTACAGGACCTCGCTGTTCCCCTTACCATGTTTTCTTGAACCATTTTCCTCTGTTCTTGCTGCTTTGCCTCTCAAAAAGGGAATTCACTGAGTGAATTCAATGCATTGATGAGTACTGAGGCAGTAACAGACAGATAGTAAAGGGTTTGGGGTGAAAGTCAGAGGCAGTTTGCATTCCTGCTCACTTTTGTGACCGTATGAACCCAGTGAAACATATGTCTCCTTACACGTGTGCTTGCTCATTTCCCATTCATCTTTGTTCAGTAGTTACTGAGGAGTGAGATCATAACTGGGATTTAAAAATAAGAGCTATGGTCTCTCCGCCCTGTTGGGTCCTTCAGCAGAGTGACTTTATCCAAGATTTCATTTCCTCCCTGTCTTTTTGCATAAACAGAAAAAAAAAGGTGGATGGAAGAATACGCTGGCAGAAATGCTTTGGCAGAAGGCCCTTCTTTTCATCATAGCCTCACAACGAGGGAGAGCGAGCGTCATAGCTGAAATTTGCCTGCTGCCTGTCCCCACACGTGTTTGGTGGCTCGAGGGCCGGTTTCTCAGCACCCAGCTCTGGCCCGGGGGAGGAGAGGAGTTTCAGAGCTCGTTGTTATCACAGAGTGTTTCTACCCTGTTAACTGGAGCCAGCGCAGAGACGCCCTGGCAGCGTTGTGTTGCCATCAGTAGGGCTAATTAGCTTGGAGGCAGTGCTGAGCAATCATAGCCCCTGACCGAGCTGCACCAGGTGTCTAGTTAACATATTCCTGCAAAGTTGTGATGAACACAGTGAGTGTATGTCTTCCTCCCTCCACCACGGCAGACACATGTGCTGTATCTACCCCAGCACATTACAGTTGCTTTCTGTATCTGTCAGTGGGTTTTTTTCTTACGTTATGATCTTAATTTCTCTGGAAGAACATCTCTTTATATGTGTGCCATTTAGGATCAAGCACTGGAGCTTGAGTAGGAAAAACAGAGATATAACACTATTTTGTTAAAGTTTTCCATATAAACGCAAACTTGATTTTGCAGCTCCTGAAAACTGTTCCTCTTAATATTTAAAAAAAAATAAATTGTGGTTGTAATTTTATCATCAGTGAAAACAGAATGCGTTATAAAAATAATTCAAAGATGCCGTGCCACATTCATGAAACCCATATGCAGGCATGGGGGGGACACACAACATGAGACAGAATTTCACATTTGCTTGGGTTTTTTCCTTTATCCACAGACACCTATGTCAAACCTTTCACCACAGTATTGGAGCACTAATGAAGAGACAATTAAAAGACTTGAGCCTCCTGCTTGCTTCCTTCAGTAGCCCTAGCAATCTTTCAGTCTCTGTGATAAACTCCCCAGGAAACTCGCAGAATTTCTGACTTTAGAACAGTCTTTCTTTCTTTTCTTGCAAGTAATTATTCCCCTCCCCTTTTTATCCCTTCATTGCACCAAACTTCTGTTGTTTTATAGATTTTTGTTTTAGCTTTAACAGGTCTCCAAAGCATTTTTCTTGGTTGAGTGCCGCAAGTATACTGCTAATACAGAGAAGAGTTACTGGATGTTAAAACTGCGCCCGGGGCTTTGAGATAACATGGCAAATGCAATGAGCTGGGCTGGTACCACCGAGAACTGGAGTTTTGCCAAGGGGTTAATATTGTTAAGTGTGTGCAGACAGATATATTGATACATACCCTTCCTTTTCTCTGTATCTGCATCCATTACTTACACTTAGTGTTCAAAAGTGGAACGGTATGTGTCTGTGTTAAATTCTATGGTACATAAAAGATCTTCCTTTTACTCGTTTGATGACAGCAAATCAGTGTCACGAAGGAATGCTGGTGAAAAATTATTTGCATAAAGCTTTGAAATCTTTATCCACTGACAAAAGCACCTTGTGTCACTCTATTTCATTTGCTTCGTTGTTTTTACTTTATCATTTGCTTGGAGAAAGAAGCTAAATTGAATTAAAATGTCTTTTTTTTCCCCTGTTTAGCTGGCATGCTCATAGTGAAATACAAATCTAACTGTGGTTTTTTCTTTCTCTTTCTCTTTTCCTATTCTCATTTGACCTGGATTTGTCTTTTGGTGGCTTTGATATCCCTGCGTGATCCTTTCTTCTTCGTTACTTTAAAGGTAAGATCATTATTTCCTCAGTCAGTATTATGCATGTGTCAGAGGTACAGAAATACAACTTGAAAGCCATCTGGGGAAGAGGTTAGTAAGGAGGCAAAATAATTAGTGGCCATTTGGAGTGCAAGAATTCCAATTAAGAAGTACATTTTATATTTTGTCTTCACTAACCATTGGCTGCAAGTAAGGATGCTCTGACTAGAGGAGGCTCGGGTTTTCGGGGGCAGCCCCCGGACAGTGCATTGTGCGCAGTGCCACTGTGCCATGCTCGGCTTTGTCTCCCTCCTGCTGCTCCCCAGCTCTGCCAGCCCTTCCCTGAATGCAACCGAGAGGCAAACGAAAGGTTAGCGGGGACACTGGAGCAGCCTTGGAGCAGCAAATCTGCCCAGAACTGCAAGGAGCAAGACAAGGTCACTTGATGTTTCCCTTCACACAGGAGTTCCAGAGAATTTTTGGCTGTCGAGAGGGGGCTCAGTGAATTTAAAGACACATATATATATCTGCTTGTTTGAATTACAATAGAGAGACAGGATGCCAATCAAGATCAGGATATACAGTGATAGGTGTACAAAGACAGGCAGGGACATTGTCTCTTCCCTGAAAGCTTGCAGTGTTTTCTTTCTATCGCTGTGTTACAAGTATGTCTTTGGTTTAGACTGCATTTCTCTGCCACTCTGGGGAGTCTGCCAAGTCTGAGGTGAAATATCCCAAACCACTCCTTCCCAGAGCTTGCTGCTGTGTAATGCCTTTTCAGTACCTTCTGTTCCTCAGGAACCAGGACACTTAGGGATGAGAACCTTTCGCAGGAGGAATTTAGAAATGTGCAGATGTTGGGAGGCAGGGCTGTGTATTTTCTGACAATTTCCGAGCATAGAATTTCACTGAAGGCTAGCAACAGAAACTAAAGTAGGAAATTTTATTTTAATGAGCGCTTTTATATATAATCAGCAAGTGGCAAAGAGTGAAGTCCTGACACTTCCCAGCTTGCATGGAGACAGTCCTGGTCTCTGACAGATCTGGAAGATACTATTATTTTTCCAGACTTTATACTTTTCCCCCTCTCAGAGGTCCAGAAATACGTGCCGTAGTGTCTGGGTCATCTCTGCAGCCCTGCAAAGGCCTGGCTGTGTTCCAGAGAGTGACTGACGGAGAGGGTTGGAGCTGGTCGCCTTGCGCCTCTCTCAACAATGGTAGGTTGCCTCCATTTACATAGTGACAGTGGAGTCACAGAAGACTCAATGAATTTAATTAGTAGGAACGGAAAAATGTGTGTACTCATTATGTAAAACATGTAAATTTAACCCTTGAAATGGAATTGTCAATGACTCACCACTGTGGCTGGTTGCCAGTGCTAGAGGCAAAATTAGAGAAACTGGAAGTGTGTCACAAGAAATTAAATCAACTACATTAAGGTTCCTGCGTTTTGTTGAGGAGGTGGCTGTTCATGCCCATTATAGACTAAAAACTTGGTAGGAATATTGGTGTTTCTCCATTTAAAAAAGTGCTTTGAAGCAGGATATATATCTCTAAGAAAGTTAATTAATAGAAGACCAGAAAAACACAGAAGAAATAGCAGGAATCATATACTGGATCTCTACCAAAGCGTGTGTCCTGAGTAAAAGGCCATAATAAACATTGCACAATGTGTGGCCACCGTAGGAATATTCAAGGCTCTGATGGGTGTTGTAGTGCCAAAAATGGCAGGGAGGAAGGTTTTTACCTACCCAGTCACCGCAAATGTTAATTCACAGACCCTCGGGCAAGTTACATGAGGCTGGATTATCGCTGTGGGATGCCCTGGGGTCTCACTCAGCCTCATTGTAGAGGATATGGAACAAAGAGTTTCATGGTGAGCTTTAGACTATTGTTTTCAGTAAGAAGGGAAGGGACTTAACCCTCAGGCTGTTGCTGACACTTCTGGATCGCATCCAGGAGCGGGTGTGTATAGTTGCAGCTCTTAGGACGGTGCACAAAAAAGAATTTTTAAGGGTCTTTTTGAACTGCTGCCACTGTTGAAAAGCAAAAGAAAGATCTCTTAACGACTCTGAATATTACACCTGTCATGCGCTAAATGAACCTCAAAGGCTCTAATTTTTCCATCCTATCCCAGTGGTTGACGTGGCACTGTACTGTAATCTGCATAGGAGTGGGAGCTGAAAGGGGTGTCCTGGAGTCTCCCCCTCCGAGGGGCCCAGGAGGCCGGTGGGGTGGCATGTGTCTGGTCCGGCTTCGCTTTCCAGTTCTGCAAATCTCTGTCTGACAGCAAGGCAGAAACTAACCAAGGCTGGCAGGGCTGGGAGCGGCTATCAAAGGGCTAATCCGCTGAAATGGCGTTTTAAAGAGGAAGAAGCGCTGTGGCACTGAAAGGCAGAGCGATCTGGGAGAGATGGCCACCACCAATGGGAAACATGGCCTATCGTCATGAATTTTTTTCTGTCCTTGAGTGTGGCTTCAGTTTATTTACTCATTTAATCCAGATTTCTTATTTTTTTATTATTTATTTAAGAACTGCTGCTCTTACGCTTTCTCATGCTCTCTAGGGGTCATTTTTTGTGTAACATAGCTCTGCTTGGAGGCTCTCGCTTATCCTGCAATTCTCTCCACAATTGTGCTGGCAGCACGCTGCTTCCAGAAAGGGCTGTGCGCTCCCAGACCTGCAGATAACAGCATTTCCTGACCCCCATCCCTGACCCCAAATGTCACCGTCCAGGGATTTCCTGTGCGTACTCCAGAAAAATTCTTCTCAGAAACAGGCGGTGAGCGTAGATGTGAAGGCTGGCAGGCCCAGGACAAAGAGCCCCTCTCCCACCATCGGTGAAGCCCACCTCACTGAGCAGTGAAGCACACTTTATAGGGCAGATGTAAGGGGCTGAAACAAAAGTACTGAGAGCGTTGGAAGGGTAATTGGTTTCATTCAGAGCCAAACTGCAGCCTGAACTGTCCGTTCCTGCCTGGCCATCGATACCCCCAGCTCTTCCTACCTGCCTGTTTGACCTGGCAGCTCAAGGTGAGCAGGTTCTTAGCCAGGAATGACATGAGTAAGATTTTGTATTGTGATGCTGCTTTATTTTCCTGGTTTTGCAGTCTGAAAGCCTGAGGCGGTTATTAGACGAGGCTGTTTAACTAGATCAGAGTCCAAGATTATTCCGGTCTCGGGTCACCATGTCAAGTGCTGCTGTTCGCAACAGTAGTTTGAAGGTTTTAACTTCTTAATATCTCCAGCTACCTAGAGAACGAGCCAGACTTGCAGTGGAGAAATGCTTGCTCACACAGAACTGCATGTAATTTTATGTCTGTGATTTACACCATGCCTCAGAAGGAAGTGGGGAAGGTCATCAAGGAAAGTTTAACTACGGAGTATAGCAAAACAGTTATAAGAAGATTCTTAGCACATTTTTGATATCTAGAAAAAGTTCTGCTGCTCTTCCCAAGCCTGTCCCCGTGCTCCGGCAGAGTTTCGCAGGCTGCATATGCTCTCCCTCCGGTTTCCATCCTCTCTGGCAAATTTGGCAAGGCAGCTCACCCATGTCCTTCCTTCTGGGGCTCCTCTGCCCAGCGATTTTCCTGAATCTCTTTCTCTCAGTTTATCATTGCTGCCATGGCAGAGCAGTGAAATGCACGGTCCCTTCCTCCGTCAGCCCTCACGCAGGGGGTATTGATGGGAGTTAGGTGGAGTAGGGCAGCCAGCCCTTCTGTCTGCAAACCAGGCAAGGCTTTTCCATAGCAGCAGGTTTGCTCTGGGGTGCGATGAGTTAAGGTGGCTGGGTGTCATTCTGAGGCCAAAGAGCCTGCTCCAGCCGAGATGACACATTTGAAAGTGAATCTCAAACTGTGTGAAAAGTACCAGAACTGACAGCAGTGGAGATCAGGGACGAGCAAAATTATTTCCTCAGTGTTTAGCTGACTCAGACACTGTGGGTCTGACAGTTGTCCTCTTCTTGCATATTACTGGGCTTGGGCTTTATGTAGGAAATTAAAAATAGCCAAAGAGGAGAACATGTTTGGGGAAAAAAGGTGAAAATCTCTCAGGCAGTCAAACAGTGAAGGTGGAACACACAGGAGAGGGAAAGGGACTTGCCCTGTCACAGCATTCACAGCAGTCCAAGCTTTTGGAGGGAGAACAGGCACCCTCCTCATTTGTATCACAAATCTTTGAAAAAGGCATTTGTTTATGGAATGAAAGTCCTCTTTAAAAGTGAGAATACAATATTCTTCATGAGACAGTTGCTTAGAGGATAGCTACACACTGACCTCCCTCCTCCCAGCCAGCCAAATTAAAATCATCAAAGCTGATGGTTGTGAAACCGTGAAAAGCCTGTGGGCTTCTGAACTTCCCAGCTCAGAGCAGCTCCCGCAGCAGTGCCACAGGTTTCCTCAGAAGGTACCAGTGCTGTGCCTCCCCGCTGACTCCAGTGTGGAGAGCTGGGCATATTGACCCCTCCATCGCTTTTGCTGAAGCTGCCGCTTGTGGTAGTCATCCTGGGTATTTGCCCTCTGGACTGAAGCGGTAAATGACTTACACACAGGCTACTAAACATTAACTGCTTCCCAATACTGTTTTTCCAGTCTGGTTATAAGCACATAACCTAGAAGTAAAGTCACTGCCCCTCACTTGCTGTCCTGCAAGTCATTTTGTACCCCAGGATTACTTGGATTCAGAATTTTGACTCGGTTTTCCAGACCTTCTTACAAGGTTAAGCTGTCGCTATAACGGGAGCTACCACTGCCAGTCTGCAAAGTCCTGTATTTGTCTGTCTACTGACACTCATTAGTGGCTGCCAGATGATAATGAGGTTTTGTTCGTTACCTTCCTCCATCTGATTTGAACTCCTGATCCAGATGCTGTAACATCTTGTTTTCAGTCCTGAGCAATTTCAGGTCCTTGTTTCTCTGTAACAGAATATGAAATTTGTCCAGAATATCCCTGTCAGTATTTTCATCTGTATGGTTACTTCGTTTATACTCTTTTTGAGAAAGTCAGTCTGTTTGCTGAGATGGGATCAGTTTATGAACACTGTTTATATCCCAAGCACAGGAGCACGAGGCTCATCCTAACAACATCTGAAGCCGCCCAGGGGATGTTAGTGGGATTTGCTGCTGGGATCCTCCGGCATGAGCTGTGCTATAGGTACACAACTGGTATCCACGTGGGAGCTGTGACTGCATCATCTCCTGCAGCTTTGAGTGTAACATTCACCCTCCTCAGTTTTGGTGCCCACAGTTGGAGAAGGTGAAAAATAAATAGGGGAGGATTCGTTGGAAAACTTACATGAAAGGAAAAGACTGGAAACCAGGCCTCAAGAGGAAACTTGCAGAGCACAATCTGTTGGGTTCAAGCTTATGTGTAAAGGGCCATTGATTCGCAGTCTGTAAGGGGAACAGCAAGCTGGCAGTAGACTAATAGATAAAAGAAAGATGAAGCTAGACAAACTCAGATTAAAGATCGTAGAAAATTCACTGGGTTGTAGTGGGTTAAACATTGCTGGCAATTGTTAAATTGGAATAGGATTATTTCAAGAATACATGCTGAATTCAAGGAAAAATTAAGTCACAGAAGCCCAATGGCCCCTGTAATTCAGAAGTCAAAATTGCAATAGTCTTTTGTGGTTTTACTTTCTATGAATGACAGTGAGGTGAATAAGTTCCCGGTTTTGCTGAGACTTGGTCAGAAAATGGAAATCAGTGCGTATCCTGTCACTCAATACCATGGCATTGACTTAGAGAGTTATCTCCCCTTGTTTTCCATGGCAGAAGGGCTTTCCACTTTGATTTGGGAGGATTCTTTCCTGCCACACACACAGTATGAAAATATCAAAATGAAGCTTTTCATTACAGCTATGTCCGAGCTGCTGGTGTTTGCTTGTTTTGGCAGTCAGGAGGATATAAGAGTTTGGAGGTACCTTTACTAAGTTAACATCAGTGTATTCTCTAAAGAGAAAACTAAACTAGCTGACATAGTAAATATTAGTATTGAAACATAAGTAGACTAGTTAACATAAGAAAATGGTCTGAATCTTGATAGCTCCTCATCTGCCTGACAAAAAAGTGATGGTGCACTGATCCTCTCAGCAGGGCAGATCTAAAGAAGGAAGGCACAAAGATGAAAGGGCAAGACAAAAGCAGGCTGCCTCGCTGCATTGCCCGCTCAGGTTGAGCTGCTCTGGAACCCCAGAGGTGCATGGACTTTTGTGAAGGTTTGGGTTGTGGTGATTCACCACAACCACTGGTATTCAGTGTTGCAACCAGGAAAAAGTGCTTCTTGGAATCCTAACGTGAAGGTGAACAAGGGCACAGTCAAGAAAGGGAAGAAGCGAAAAGTAGGGATTACTCAGTGGCATCATTTGCAAAAACACACAAGTAATTCGGGAGCCCAAGTTCCCATGAATAGCGTTTAGGATCATCTTTCTCATAGATGATTTTGAAGTGTTGCCATCCTTCTGTTCAAAAAATTGGCTTTTATTCAACATGGGTGCTCTCAGGAAGCCCACTATAACATCCACCTCCTTCAGCTGAAAAATTTGGCATAAAGAAGAGGGCCTACAGTGTTTTGAAATGCAAGTAGGTTTCCAGTTTATCAATATAAAAGCTGGGAGTTACTGCTGCATTATCTGAGCCAAAAAATACTCAGTAGAGTGTGATACCAGTAATCTCAGGCTGTACTTAATGCGCACCATAGCAAGGGTTAAATGAACTGGAAAGCTCATAGAAAAAAAGCTCATACAGTGCAGTTTTTGTTTATACTGAAATGTTCCCATATGTTTCAGTTAATGCAGGACATAATTGGGTCTGCCTTGGGATGGAGACATTTTTCTTACACGATTTATCCATTAATCGGGTGGGGGGGAGAGTCCACTTCACCAGAAATAGCTTGCTTTCCATTTTAGTCAAAAACCCACAGTTCAAAATCTCCTCCCTTCTCTCTTCCCCTTAGTGTGCTCATTCTCCTCTCCAAAATGTTCTGCCTTTCTGCAGTGAAATAACCTGGTGGAACAGTTTCAAACATGAGGTAAAATAGTTCTGCCCTAAATTAGCTTCCAGTTAATGTATTTCCTGGCTCAATTTGCTGAGCAGCTCACATTGCACATGGATGTTCCTAAATTAGAAAATCGTACGTATAAAAGTTTTCTTGTGTTTTTGTGTGTATGTTGCTTCAAAGTCAGGATTTCTGGTTTTGATTTTAGTACCTCAAAGTAACAGGAATGAATTGTGCTTGACATTAATTACATCCTTCTGCTGCTTTATTATTATTAGAATAAACAAGCTACTGATTTGAGGGAGAGAAAAGTCCACAAGGTGTTTGAGGTCTTTATTTCCTTTTCCTTTGGTAAACTTCCAGTAATTTAGCTTGCCTAATTTGCTGCTGGAAACCTGCTGCTGGGAGTACTCGTACCTGAGAGAGAATAAAATTAGTGAGCTGCAAGGAAAATTTCAGTAATGAGATGAGAAGCAGGGAAAATTTGGCTTTGTCTGTTTGTTTGCTTTTTGTGTGTGAATGTGCACAAAAAGCAGAAGGAATATTGATTGTCTGAAAGCAAGACAGTGAGCTGTGCGTGAAATGGGATGCTCAGTGATGTTTGGTGGTATAATCAGTCTGTTAGGCATTATGCGGTGGTTCAGCACCGGGTGGACTATATAGCGTATATCTTCCATTGCCTTTCCAGACAGAGACGGAACTCTTGTGGTGTTAACTTTGATCTGCATTGGTACTAGGTCGGGGACTTAGAGCAGTGCAACTGATCACTGAATTACCATCTCAGCAGAGGGGAACCCTGTTGCATCCTGGAGTCTTTGTTGTGGCTCCCCAGTGTTAATTTAGGGGAGTCGGAGTGGGTTTCTCTACGTGCTACCACTGATCTCCTGGTGCTTTATTGGCCCACAGGAGCCACTGACAGTCCATAAACTTAAGCCAACTTTTGTACTATTGCCATTTACTACAAGGCATAAGGCAGATTCAGGATCAGTAGCGTTCAGCAGCTACTTCTGGCCCTTTCTTGACCCGTGCTACACATTACTTGATTGTAGCCACAGATGTGCCATAGTGCTTGGAGGCAGAGCAGGTTGGTGATTGGTTGTGTTTCACAGTGTACGAATGCTTTATACCAAATGACAGTCCCATAAGCAATTGTGTTCCTTGACTTTTTGAACCAGTGGGTTGTCAGTGTATCAAGACTAGCGCCGCTTGTGAGAAAAGCCCCTGTGAAATTTGGAGAGAGGTTAATTGACTTCACTAGAGTCCAGCCTGAGAAGCAGCTGCCCTGGAAAAGGTTGTCTGAGGTCCTCCTTGTCCATGTACCATCATACCCATGTACACAGGTGAATAGATATTTTAGTGCAAAGTTGAGCTGTTCATATGGGAAGAGTAACTTTAGTTGACATTTAGAAACAATGTAGTCTAATCAGTTCAATCGTTTCTGAAACTTCCTTTCCTCCTCTACTAACTCCCTTTCCAGACACCTATTCTTAGTTCCGCATCGTGTTTGTAGTCAGCATTTGCTTACATTTAAAAACATCTATAAATAAGATTAGTGGTTATGTGTGGGTCCACTGAGATTGCAGGTAGAACTTCTTATGTTGGCCCAACAAGTGCAGCCTGGTATTTGATCATCAAGCCACACTGTCTTAAGCTTCATTCCTTATTGTGCAGATTCTGTAAGCCAAAATATTTCCCTTATTTCATGTTTGCAGACTCTCTACATGCACTGTTTTCATCTTTGCACCACCATGTGGTTAACCAAGTGCCATTTGGGACAGAACTCGGTTATCAAGCTTAATTAGCAATAGTTCTATTTATTAGACACAAGACAAAGTTGAGTTCAACTGATGTGCATGTAATTATGGTGACTGTAGTGCAAACAGTTGGAAAAACGTACTAAAAATGTACCCCAAGTCAGCAGATATGACACTGAATACACTTGGAGAGTGAATCTATCTATTACTAAGTTGATGCATTTCATAGCCCTGTTTCAGAGGAGAGCTGCGCTGCGAGCAGGGCAGATCACAAGGAGCTCTTCTACTGCCGGGATGCTCCTGCTTGAGGATCTTTGCATTTTTTTTCTCTGGCTATTTATTGTTCCATTTCCTTTTAATTAGCACAATTCCCCCTTGCCTAGCAGTCCCAATTGCTTAAATCTTTCCCTGTCACTTTGTAGTCTGGTCCACTGCACCCATGTGCTTACAACCCCTTAGGGTCATCCAAAATTTATATCATAGGAAAGAAAATGCCAGCTAAGAGAAAGAGAAGTGTAACTGCAGGAGGCAGAGTGATAAATGAGATTCTGGGAGGAGGGAGTGAGAGGATATTAGTTTTTAACAGCTTCTAGAAATCCTAAAATAGAGCAGAACTGGGCTACAACTAACAGAAATCATGACTGCTTGCTGATGAACAGAGGCATCACTGCTGTGAGAGAAGGAGGTTTGGCAGAGGACACCTCCTGCAGCTTTCGTGTAGTTACTAGAGCGAATGCCTTGGAGCTGGAAGGATCCTGGGCTCCACTGCCAGAGCACTTGGAGTTATGCAGAATGAGGTCAGCTTAATGTGGCGGAATTTTTCAGCTGGTCCAGTGGTTTTCCAGGGGCCTGAGTCAAGTTTTCTGAATGCATGAATCTGGCAATTCATAAATCTTTTGGCTTTTATAACCTTCAGCCACAAATAGTATAAAACCCGCTTTGCATGTACATGTGGACAGGAGGGAATTCAGGGTCAGCAGATGTCACATGAATGGACTGAGAGACTCTGGTGTTTTCATGGCAGAGCACTGACTGAAGTAAGAGGCATCAACCTTCTACTAAGGCTTTTATTTTCTAGCTTTTAGATTCTTAGTGAATTAGCAAGGGAGAAGTGTTTAGTTTTCTTGGCTGCTGTTGAACAGTTGGGAGTCCCCAGTGCTTCTGCTGAAGGCAATGAGATCAGCAGAGTCCCAGGTGACAAACTGGGCACAGAAGGTTGACATTGTGATAATGGCAAATAAGATATAATTCTGGGGAGAAAACAGTATTTGGCTCCCTAAACAAGGCTTGACAATTACTTTTTTCACAAACTGTCCTTCCAAAGGATGTGGGTCACTCTGCTTCTATCTAAGGTAGGGGATATGTGTGTTTTGTGGCAATCCCTTATACCCTGATCCCTCTGTCATGCTAATAAGGTACCTGCCTGGAGCAGCCCACAGCTCTCCTCCAGCCCACTGAAACCACAGCATGGGGTGGCTGGGGCACCCCTGAACATCAGGACAAATTGGTTATCCTACCTGGATAAGAGTTCCTGGATGTGATGGCATAGACATAGCCTAAGAGAACTGCTGAGGGCACAGAAAGCAAAGTTGCTCCAGCTGATAGCTTTCAACAGCTCTTTCTTTGAACATGAATTGGGAAGGGTCCGCACATCCTCAATAAAACATATCTGCCCTTTCTGCAGGAAGGTGATATCACCATTGGGGTCCTAGTTGTCCCTTGCTGAGAAAGCCCCAGCGTTGAAACAACATGGAGATACAAGTTCCTAATTTACCTAGAGATTATTCTTCTAAATTAGGGTTTGGGCACAAATGGCAGGATCGCGTGTGATTGTTGTAATGTGTAATGGTGTAATGGTTTCTGTCTGCCCCTCTTCCACAGTGCTACTGGTTTTCTTTTCTACTCTGCTCTTCTCACTGTTGCTGATCCAGCATGGGTCGCCAGTAGGCTTCAGTCCCTCAGGAGAGTCTCTGCCCTGGCATGAGCCCTCCACGGGCCACAGTCCGTCAGGGGTGTCCCTCCTTCCAAGAGCACGTCTCCAGCCCTATGTCCTCAGCAGTCTGTCCCTCCCCATGTCTCCTCAAGCTTCTCCCCACGTGTTTCCTCACGTCTCACGTGTCCTCCCCTAGCAGTTATCACTCTTTCATAAGAGAGCNGCCCTATGTCCTCAGCAGTCTGTCCCTCCCCATGTCTCCTCAAGTTTCTCCCCACGTGTTTCCTCACGTCTCACGTGTCCTCCCCGAGCAGTTATCACTCTTTCATAAGAGAGTTCATACGCAGCGTTTGCTTTGTCTTCAAGGAAGGCATTTGGCAGGCAGGCAGGTGAAGTATGATCCAAAATCCCTAGGAGCCAGTGCAAATCTTTCCTTTGAGTTCAATGAGCTTTGGATCATGCCATTATGGAATGAAAATTTGGCAGAAGAGTGTATGGAGAAGTTGTGACTTAAGAGTCAGGCAAAAAGATTTCAGCAAACCAACAGTGGCTGGAACAGCTTAAGACAAGTGCAACAGCCAAGCACGGGAAGGCAGATGGAGCGGGAGAGGTCAGCACTGGTGCCCAGAAAAACACTTGTAACGACAGCAATTCTCCATCAGAGTACAGGCATGTTCAGCGTATTAAAAGTGACGATTGACCTCTGAGGTGTTCAGCTTTCAGCCTGCAACAAGGCCAGGTATGTTTGTAATTCATCCGTATTAATGGTAATCATTTGAAAAGTTCTTGTTTCTCACTTTGGAATTAATGTAGTTTTTTAAGTAAGACCTGTGAAAACTTTATCCGCAGAAAGAAAAAGGAAAGGTAGGATTATAGTAGATGCAGGTTTAAAAATAAACCTTTTGGATGATAACATACACAGCTAACCTCACCCCAAATACTCAGCAAAAAGAGAATTAATTGTGTCGTTTACAGCTAGAACATCCCCTCCTGCACAAACTGGTTTTAAAAGAGAAAATGTCTAATATTTTTTATTTTACCTCTTCAAAAGGGAAGCCCTTTGTTTTACAACCAGATTGACCTGATGGTGAACTCAAGGCTGATATGTTCAATAATCTAAGTAATTTTGCAAATTTAATCTAACAAATTTAATCAAATTTAAACTTAACAAAGTTAATCACAACTGATCTCGAGCTTCTCCTTTCTTGTCTTCCTTCCTTGTCCTCCCTATCCTGTCATCTGGATCATTCTGAGTCTTTCTACCAGAATATTTTGCTGCTCCTTAAGGCTTAGACAGATGAGAATCTGTGTTTAAAGGAAATCTGTGTATTCACCAGGGATGAATAAAAGTGCAGATGGAGCTCTCTGTTGTCAAGGAGAACTGGTAACTTTCTGATGAAGGCAAAGGGTAGTAAAAGGTACTGAAGCTTCTTTGGGTTAAAAAATTGGAATGTGATTCATAAATCTGCCATCCCCCATTTTCAGTACCCAATCTCAAGACTCGTAGCAGCCTTTGCAGGCTCTTAGATGGTGAGAACCATACAAGGCACATCTCTCTTTGTAAGGGACTGTTGGCACCCAATTTCTGTAAGAGCCATTAGAAGTCTCATCCATAGAGTTATGTGTGTTCATGGTATTAATGGGTATTTTGCTCTTAGATGCAAATAATCTCCCTTGTCTCTGAGATTGAGTACTCTAGAAAGAGAAAAACCCACTCACAATTTCATGTAAATTCCTCACAAAATATAATGCCATTATTTTCCAAGTCACCTGCACAGCACAGGTATTGCATGAAATATGTTTGGAGTTTGCTGTAAGTAACTTCAGCTCAGGTTGAATTCCAGATCCCGTTCAGGAAAGCTATTTCTTATTGTAATGGACTTAAACATGTACTTTTTTGACTTTTGGAGCAGTATTAAGGATTGTCCCAAAAATATGTCAATAAGGGGAATCTTCCTATGTATTTGAAACACAACATAATATTATAGAATCATAGCGTCGTCTAGGTTAGAAGGAACCTTTAAGATCATTGAGTCCAACCGTTAACTTAACACTGCCAAAAACACCACTAAACCACGTCCCTCAGCACCACATCTACACGTCTTTTAAATATCTCCAGGGATGGCGATTCCACCACTTCCCTGGGCAGCCTCTTCCAATGCTTGACAACCCTTCCCGTGAAGAAATTTTTCCTAATATCCAACCTAAACCTTCCCTGCCATAACTTGAGGCCGCTTCCTCTCATCCTATCGCTTGTTTCTTGGGAGAGGAGACCGACTTTCCCCTGGCTACACCCTCCTTTCAGGTAGTGGTAGAGGTCTTCCCTCAGCATCCTTTTCTCCAGGCTGAACAGCCCCAGTTCCCTCAGCAGCTCCTCATCAGACTTGTGCTCCAGACCCCTCACCAGCTTCATTGCCCTTCTCTGGACACACTCCAGCGCCTCAGTGTCTTTCTTGCAGTGAGGGGCACAAAACTGAACACAGTATTCGAGGTGCAGCCTCACCAGTGCTGAGTACAGGGGGACGATCACTGCCCCGGTCCTGCTGGCCACACTGTTTCTGATACAAGCCAGCATGCTGTTGGCCTTCTCGGCCACCTGGGCACACTGCTGGCTCGTATTCAGCCATGTATGATACATGTTCCCATATATAACAGGAAAAAAAATGTAGTTACTATTAATCAGAATGAGGATCTGAGACTGTGTTTAATTCTGATTATGAGATAGAAACATGTCCAGAATCACATGTCTAGAGTTGAGTTAGTACCAAATAGTTTTAGAATTGAATGTAGGTGTTGAGTGTTTTCAGATCAGTGCAATCTCCCGACCTCTTCCCTATCTTTTCCTCTTATTTTCTTCTTGCTTTTGGTTACAGTTACAATTTTTCTGACTAATCCTGTCACTATGTCCTGGTTCACCGGAGGGATGGCTGATGAGTCATGGAAGAGCATCTTTCCCCAGCCCCTGCAGGAGCTCTCACCTCCATACCCTCAACAGTGAGGTATTGCCAGGCTAGTGCTCAAACAGGGTACATTTTAAAGCTGTGATTTTGATACTTGAATTATTCTTGGCTCATTTTTGTCAAGGGAAGTCAGCTGCCTTATATTGGCTTTTAAAGCAAAATAAAATAGATCTCTCTAGTCCTTAAGTGACAAAGGAGAATAAAGTTGAGTGGGACGTTTCACTGCCGGTGTAGCCAGATCTCCACTGACTTCATTTGAACGGAGATACACAGACAGCAGGAGACTGCTCCTGCTCCTGTGCACATCATCAGGGCTTCCTTGGCAGTGTGGGAAGATGCCGGGCACTTCAGTTACATTTGCAGACAGTGAGGAAATAACATTCATGTGGCACAAATAGCTGGAGTTGAAATCTGCTGGTTTCAAGCTGAATTACAGCTCTTCAGGAATGGTGCAACTTCCAAGAGGCACGCAGGGAGAGCAGACGCGTCAATAATGCAGAGCTCTCTGCCGTGGATCATAACTAACTCACAGGAGTAAAATCCTGAAATGGGTCCTGAAAATGTCTGCCTGACAGTTTCAGACACAGGCGTAGCTGTCTGTCTGAAAGGTCAAGTCTGTCCTTCGATGTTTCTTACGCTTGATTATGGGGGGCTGTACAGGAAGGACAGGAAAGACTCCAACTGTCAGAATTATTTAAAAGATCTCTTGAGAAGGAAGGTCATTATCCAGAGGAGGTGAGCTTTGTCTTGCAGGATGGAGGAGACCAAAACCAGGCATAGTGTACAGAGAGAGAGGAAGACTTCAGAAGGATAGATGCATGTCGGACCCAACAATAAACAGAAATTCCCAGTTACCTTTAATTAAGTCTCTTCGTGTCCAGACACAGGGAATTAGGTCCCGTGGCAGTAACAGAAAGGCAGTAAGTCAGTGCCTCTGCTGTTGATTTAGTGCCCTCCTGGGGCAGATGGAGAATACTGTTGTGCATCTGCCCTGCTAACAGGCTTGATCCCACGGAGAGGTTCTGGCTCTTCCCAGCGCCTCCGAAAGTGCCCTGAAACCTTGTCTTGCAGCCAGAGGCCCTGGAGCATCCCTTGAGCAGAGAGACCAGGAGGCCGAGGCAGTCCGGGGACCCTGCTTGGGAGGACGGGACTTGGGAGACGTGTCTGCTCGGCCCCAGCTGGTACCTGCTACCAAACAGCTGTCAAGCAGTGATGGAAAAACCATGCAGCGTCTGTTTTCCAGAGGAGAGCTGTGCTCATGAGCCACAGTGTGCAAGGGCTAAAATCTCTTGGTTAAAACATATGTCGCAAGAAACGAGCAAAACCTAAAGTAAACAGTTTACACAGAGGTGAGCATCTGCTGATTGCTGATGTACACAGGCAAAATGAGTCTCTGTTTGAAAATGGCCTCATTTTGCCCTTGCCTGCCTTTTTTTATATCATGCAATAACTGACTCTTCATCAAGGCAGAAGGCTCCACTACTTATGTTTCCACAGTACATATTCTCTCCCAAACAATGTTTGCTGCCCCAAGAGCCTAATTATCACCTAAGAGATGTTAACAGCCAGATCATTGAAACTTCCAAAAGGTTTTGATCAAATACAAGCAAGATGTAGTTTGTATTTTGCTGCCCTGTATTCCAGGAGCAGCTGGTCTCCTGAGGTAGTAAAGTGTGGACTAAGTTAATGAATTTAAATATGCTTCTGTTAGATCTTTTAATCATGAATGTAATTGCATCTGGTAGTCTTCTTAATTTTGAAATAGAGAGTATGTGATTGGATTTCTTTTTTTTNTTTTTTTTTTTTTTTTCCTTTTTCTTTTTCAAATCTGTTGCTACTGTTCCTCCCTTCAGGGAATTCTCCAGAAGGAAGACCTTGTCTTCCCAGAGTTAGCGTTGTGAAACTTTACTGTACTGATTCTTTCAGTATTAATTTTCTGTATTAGCAACCCCCTTTCTGTCCCTCTCTACTTCTGCCTTTGTTATGTCTGGCATAAGGAGGAAACACATGTAGTAACAGGTACACCAAGCCCAAGCGTGGAGTGGGAGGAATTCACCTTTGGTTTTCTCTGTCTCCAATACATGCATTTCATGCCAGCTCTGGCACTTGTCTCTAGGCTGACTGGAATAACAGGATGCACAACAAGCATCAGCCCAGCTTTTCAGAAGGCCTACCAAGGGGAATTTGAACCCCAGTACCTGGGTCCCACAGTCAACTGAGAGATGTAGCTTTTCTGTGTTTGAGCTAATTGATAATAAAAAACGTCATCAGGCTAAATGGAGCAAACAAAGGAAGCAGTGCTGGCAGTTCCTGTGATGCTAAAAGCTTTCCAGATCTCTTGCTTTCACTCTCTCTTTGGGATGAAAAAATAAAATACGCCAAGCTGAGATCCCACGGAGTATTCAAAGAAACAGATTGCAATGACCCTGCTACCCTCCAGCTCCCATTGGCAAAATAGTCAAAGAAAAGGTAAATTCTTATGTGAAGACACAGTCAGGGGATTGGATGACTGAGGGCGGTGGGATATGGAGCCTCGTATAGCAAGAGCACTAGCGCTTGTCCGTCCCAGGCTGGTAGTGACTGAAGGCCTCTCCAAGCTCAGCAGTATGCCAGCGTATCTGAAAGAACTAATGGCCTCAGCCCAGCACATCCCAGTGGGCAGAGACTTACCACGGCGTGCTCTAGGGATGTAGATTGCCACATTCTTATTTCAAAATTTACCAAACACAAGAAACTTTTTCTCTGTGATAATTGTTTTGACAGGGGGACTAAGCACAAGCCTGCATTCAGAATGTGATTATTTCAGTAGAGCTGTGCTGATAAACCCCTTTTGGAAGAGAACTCACGCTGGCAAGCATTCCTCTGCCTCTACCACTTAACCCGTTTCCCTGGACAGAATAAGCTATACCCCCAACTGTATATATAGCTACCCACAACTTTTTGCTGGCATTGCTATTTGGCTGACAATGTTCTTTTATTATTTACTTCTCACGGTACAGCTATGCCAGCAAAACTTTTCCATGTAACTTAAGCCTATGAGGGAGAAAAATCCTGTGTAAATTTTTTGGAGGTGATGTTTCGTAGTCAAGCCTGAGGCAAAGACTTAAGCAAAAGGCTCTATAGGTACAGAATAGTAATCTCACAACGCAAACCCCAGTGCTCCGTGGTTATGTATGCACCATCACCTGCAGGCCAGGGGGCACTTCCTATGCAGTGTTTGTGTAAGCAATGAATATATGCCGTTAAATTGGAAATGTAAATACCAGTGGCAAGTACTGTCAGTTCCTCTGGAAGGAAAGCTGTGTGTGCAGAGAATTGCCTTGGGAGGAGGCGCTTGTGCCCACCCTCATACTTGGTTATGCCACCCCATCAGCGGCTGCGGTTGGTACCCAGTTGTGGCGAGTTCAGCGTAGCGTGGGGTGCTGTCGGGTGGCACGCCGGCATTGCTGCCTCCAGCCCCGGTATGGAAAGGGAAATATTCACAATTACTGATTCCCATCGTTATCCTACCCCACCAGCCCAATTAAATGAAATTGCACTTGTGGCCTTAATATGTAAGACAGAACAAATCCCATGAGAAGGGAAGAAAAATACTGCCATAAGGAGAGCCTCCCGTCCCTGACAGAGCGGCGGGCAGTGCTGCCAGCTGCAGGTGACATTCAGCAGCAGGCAGGTGCCATCTAGTGGGAGCTGGGCTGGGCCTGGGGGAGAGCTGGGTTTTCCCTTTGCACAGGGATGTAGGGGTATTCCCAGGCCGCAATAGAAGCAGGAGGAATAGTCCCACTGTGCGCTTTCGTTGGAGAGATGCAAAGGGTTTTTCTGGGTTCAAAACAGCGCTTTGGGGAATCGCAACGTACACTTTTAAGCGTGTACTTATCTGCAGTAGAGCTGCAGAGGAGCTTGGTTGCCTTTCAACCAGCTAGAACACCTCCAGAGTCCTTCAAATGGAAGGTGAGGCAATAACATTAGCCTGTTTTTTTTTTAAAAAAAAAAAGCCTCTCAAGGATTTATTCATCAAAAAGCTGCTTTTCAAAATCACATTCAACACATTGCCGCTTTTCTGGTAGTCATACGTGCTCTGCTAGCCACAGGGCAAGGGATCTCATTTACCACCCTTAGAAGCAGAAGAGCCCATGGTTTGTTAGGGCGTGATATCCCTTTTTCACAGTCCAGGGGTGCTGTCCCTGTGAAATACCCACTTGGTATTTCGTTGGACCTGAAATTCACTCAGATTTGCTAACTATTTCAGCCTTGTAATGATCTGGGGGATCACCCAACAGAGAAATCCTGTGGTTGTTAAAGTTTTGAAGACTCAAATGTCCTTCTGAAGACGGAACCCACGAGTTTGATTTGTGATTGCTGCGAGTGCAGCTAAGAGGAAACAAGAGGATTCCTGTAATTAGAAATAGCTTTGCTGTTCCTTGCACCTCTCTCGGCAGCGCCTGGGACAGGTCACTGTCAGCAACAGGATGCTGGCTGCCCTAGAGGGATCACTGATGGATTTGGAGCAGACCTTTCCAGCACTGCTCGGCTAATGAATTTTGCAGTCTTTGTTAGCTTCCTCAGTATGGTGATTCACTTAGGAGAGAAATTGTTTCTGTGACCTAGACCATCACTGTGACAGTCCTTGTTGGATATTTCTGTATTCCTGCTTTAAATGAACTGTGGCTGCTGAGGTTGGCAGAGGGTACTAGTGCCGTTTGGTGTAAAATACCTGCACCGCATACTGTGCATGTTACATATTTTCCCTTTCTTTAAGAAGCAGTATTAACAAAAGTGTTAATTGCGGGCCAGCTCATGCTGTGTTGTTTTCAGGCTCAAGCAAAAGAAGTTGAAGCCAAGAATTAACCTACTGTTTCCAGATCAGTAAATTGTGAAAAAAATGAGTAATGATGCCCACGAAGTCTCCAGTTGTGCTGTCAGAAAGGGCTGGTATTGCTAACAGTGACAGCAGAATGAATAGCACCCTCTTCATCGGGCTGCAGCCCTTCCTGCCGGCCTCAGCCCGACTTCTGTGCTGGCTTTAAGAGCAAACTCGAAGCACTTCCTAAGGCCTGACTCTGGATGCTGTGCCACACGCAGAATGCACTGCAGTGTGGGTTTCTTAACGCTGGCATGGCCTGTGTGAGATCAGTTGCTTTTCGCTGCATACCCTTTGATGGATTTGTAGCATACGGCTTTTAGTAATATCTTGATTTCCCAGAAAATAATGTGTTTTCGACAGAAGCCAGGGATCTTGTTACTCCTGCCAACTGGCAAGGCGGGTGCGTATATGCATATAGATATTTGGTGTTTAATAATTGAACCTGGCTATATCGAGGTTGGCAGCATGTCTTGCAGCTTTAAAGACAGGGCATTGTTATAGGAAAATGGGATGTTTTCCCGTGCTGAAGACAGACTTTTCTTCCCCAGCTAATCCTGGTGTCTGCAGCTGCTGTCTGGCTATCACCTCCTAAAAGGCAGGGAATGAACTTCTGAACATCTGCAACAGCTACATTAAGTGGCGTGGTTTATTGTAGAATTATGGATGATGATGGCCGGATTACTAAATTGTAAATCAATCAAAGGCATTCTGATGATATTCTAAACCATGAGAGAGAGACTCATGCAGGAAGAGACAGTGATTTATTGCACCAACTGGTAACACATCCATCCCCAGTCATTTTTATTTATCATTATTTTGAAAAGATTTCAACCCTTCATAAAAGCAAATAAAAAAAAGAAATCTGCAATGATGATAAAGTTTTGCTGTAATGAAAATTGACACTGCTGCACTGTGATTTCTGGTGATAGGAAAGTGGAGAATAAGGAACTTAGGATACACAAACTTCACAATAAATTAGTTGAACAATTGCCTTTGCTTAATTGTCTTTTACAAGCAAATGAAGGGAGCTTTTTCCTTTTTATTCTTAAATCTATTCCTCTGAAAGTGTCTCACACTATCTGTAGTTTTAAACCGTTGGTACCCAGGATTTTGAATGCTTAGCAAGTCATCCATTTCCAAGGCATTAGCAACACAGACAGGATTTATTTCAATCTCTGCAGTTGATTCTTTGATCCAGGGCTTGCTTAAGTGCATTCCAGTGCAATTAATTAGAAAAACAGTATAAGGCAGTGGCAACTCCAAGTGATCTTAAATGTAAAAGTGACTGATTAGTAGCTCGGCTTTCTTGAGGATTATCTATTTGTGGCCTGACAGCATCTGCTATTCCTGAGCAAGGGAGAGTCAGTTAATAGAGAAGGGGGAGCTTTGGTACTCTTTGTAAGCCACTAATATGACTATTTGCGAGAAAAACAGCAGTGTGGGAACCTCTTCCAGTACTAATTTTAAGAAGGAACTGGGTAAATGGAATGAGGACCAGTCACCTCTCTCATGCCGTCAGGCATATGGCAGGATGTAGATATTGATCTTCTTGGCTGGGCAGTAGTTGTTCCCTTTTGCTAGCAGCCCTAAGTGGCTCACAGAAGAGCAAAGGAGCTCTTTGGAAACCAGTCCTTGTAACAGCTTGCACTGTGGCTGCTTCCAGGAACGGGCTGTGCTGCTCTTTGTGTTTTTCTTCCTTGGGATGTCTTTGGTTTTTGGTGTACCCTGGCTGGTCAGAAGTTATAATGTTTACTTGTATGTCCAGGACATGTCAATCTAGTTTCAAAATTCTGTGCATCTCGATTCTGTTTCCTGAGTCTTCCCACTCTGATCAATAAGAGTAGCCATCCATCAATTTTTGATTGGAACAAGACTGATCAGCAAGCAACTCACGGGTGTCTGTCTTGCAGTTGCAGCTGCCTGACTCAAATATTGCATCCCTTTGGGATGAGGCAGGCAGTGGCCAAGGAATTCAATTGTCCTGCATAAGCGATCGATATCTGCTCCTCTGACTACTCTTGCTCCCTTAATCTTCCTGTATGGTTTCTTTATAATTTAATCTTCTTCAAGGAGACATACTTCCTGTCTATCATGCTGTTACACGTTTCTTGAATCTTCCTTGAATCTCACTGCCAGCGGAGCTCCTGTGATTCACAGGAGAAGCTGGCTTACAGTTCAAAAGAAAATGCAAATTCCAGCCTATCTGCTTTGTTTGCAGCTGATTCGGATAAATACCTTTGCATATTGCACAGTTACTTCTGCTTTGTCTTTGCACTATTTCATCTCGCTTCTGGCTTTCTTTTTTCTGTGTGGCAATATCCCGATGGTTCTTTCTTCTGTGTCCTGAAGTGTGCAGGCATCAGATGCAGAAATCCTGCTTTATTAGGTAAAATATGCGCTTGTTTTATTCATTGTATCCATCTTGACACCTGGGGAGGCTGAATCCCTGGCATCCTCTCTCTTCCTAGGGCAAAGACAGTACGAAGCTGTGCAGATTTCCATGCAGAACCAGAGCATCTCCATCCCGATGACAACGGGGAGACTTAAATAAAGTTTAACCTCCCTGCTAACGTGGCAGCCTGCTCTGGCAGTTTATTAGGGGACAGCACTTACCCCCTGGAGCTAGAATGAGAGCCCAGATGTTTTCCGCTTAACCTATCTAGTGATAGGGTGAAAACTGCGATCTTACGCTACCTATCCAGTGCAAATTGGTCTCTGACGCAGAGACAAAAAGTTCAGTGTCTCATTGCAAATGTCTCATTACTCTTCAGGGGTTGATTTGTTTCTTGCTTGATTCTAATGTGTCTTACAGGGAAAAACTCAAAAAAATGGTGGGTACAGTACCGTGCTAGCAAATATTTTATAGTAAATATGGCTGTAATGTGTTACTAAAATCTGTATTTTGTGTAATGCTAAAATCAATAGAAATGAAAGTCTCTGTGAAAGAGCCAATAAGTGAAGGGAGTGAAAAATTTTTGTACGAAGAATGGCAGTGTTTTTTCATCCTGAAATTTCCTACTTTGATGACAGCAGGGGCAACAATAAAAGCAAAAGAATGCAAAGAATAGGCATAGGTTGCGGTCCACATTTCTACCGTCTGGCCTCTGCCAGCACTGATGTAATCCTTCTGGCAGGGAAACTTTCCATTGCAGTCCTTCAGCATTCAGATGTGCTATTGATTACTGGGTTTACTAAGGTCACTTAGGAATCACAACAAACCTCCTGAAACTTGGGAAAGGTAATAAATCAAAGGTATTTGATTTGTAACTCGCTGTCATTTTTGGTGCCTTGCTTCAGTAGAAGACAGCAGTCAACACTTCCTAAGCGCTTGATATGAGGAAGGTTATGATGGCAAAAGAAAGCACTTGTTTATAAACGCTGTAAGTAACATAAGCTTTTAATGGGTCCTGGAGGAGTCCAAGGCTCCAGAGGGCTCTGGAATGCCTTCCTCTCCGCCCCCATCTGCTCCCCTCACCCTGACCCCCACTTTTTTTTTCCAAGCCTTTGGCCAATTTTCATCACATCTGTCATTGTGAAAAATGAACTGGCGGTTCACTCCTAAGGTTCATAACATGTCATGTATCTTTTTTTAGATTAACTTGTTTGCAAGAGACAGTGCAACAGGAAATTCTTGTGCTTACACAGCATCTCAATTTTCTTGAAAAGCAGAGATGTTGTTAAAACTCATAGTCTGTGTCTATTCTGCTAATTGGATATAAAACAGTCATGAGACGTGAGGGTGATAGGACCATACTCGTTTCCTGGATAAAAGCCTATTAGTAGTATATTGCTAATACCCAACCATACCTTTCGTGATGCTGCATTTGATTCCAGACATAAAAAGCTCCCTTGTATTACCATATGTATCTTATCAGTACAGAATAGGCTGTGTCATACTGCCATTCCCAAGGTGGGTATTGAGGCTACGTGTGTCCTCCCAGCTTTCTAACAAACCACGGTTTCACCCATCTGCCCTTGGGGCTGACTTACATCCTTTGTACCTCCACTCCAGCTCTGCAGTCTTTGCCAGTATAATTCAGAAGGAATATCTCTGTAAAAGGAATATATACGTAATAGTATTCCAACTGTTGCTTTGTAGACCTACCTTTCTTTGTAGGTCAACTTTAGAGACGTCTCACATTGACCTGTTACTGTGCTGCAGCCACCATGTGTGCAGAGGCGCGTGCAGACACACAGCATTATCGCTCCTACAGATTCCAAAATCTGGATTGCTGCAGGGTGTCCGGATCGAGCACACAGATTGATCTTTTCCTTGGTTTCATGTCTGCAGGTTTCTTCACCACCAGGCTGGAGAAGGCCCTTGCAGTTGTGTTTGACTTTACCCCGTGTTTTTAAAGCTGTGACTCAGAGCCCGTCGTGTCTTGCTTGCTCCCCACCAAAAGGGGAGCTTTTGTTTAAAGTTGTTGTGAGTGGATGGAGGGCTGGTTATTGCTCTTGTGAAATGCCTGAGCTGCTGCTTGCTCTTTTGTCTCCTTCTTCACTGTCAACTTCTATTATCTTTTCTACTGCCTTTGCAAGAAAGATGTGCTGCGTTTGGTACACACAGGTACACACACGCAGGAGCTTCACGCTGCCTGGCTGGCACTGCAGCGTGACCCTTCATGGTATGATGAAAGGCTGCATCACCAGGATGGGGAAGCATTCCACATTATATGAAATACACAGGGGAAAAAAGAGGTGTGGCATGCCTACTCATAGTTAAATTATTTTTTTGACTCAGAGTTAAATAGTACTGATATTTTTGAGTGTATACTTAATGAATGTAACACATTTCAATTCCTGCTAAAAGATAGAAATATGTAATAGACTCTGACTCTACAGCCATTTATATCCAAAAGACCAGACCTAAGTAATCTCAGGTTCCTTTACACTCTGAAATCTGGTACAGATCTACTTACACCCTCAGCCAGTATCGTTGTAGCTGTTGGAATTAGAATTGATGCTGTTTCTCCATTTTTAATCTGTTCTTCCCCAAGAGGTTTTAGAATAGAATAGAATAGAATAGAATAGAATAGAATAGAATAGAATAGAATAGAATAGAATAGAATGGAATGGAATGGAATGGAATGGAATGGAATGGAATGGAATAGTTCAGTTGGAAGGGACCTACAATGATCATCTAGTCCAACTGCAGTTCTCCTGGCCAGTAACTGTGAACTGGAAGGACAGCAGGTAAGGCTGCAGCCCCAAAAGCCGTATAAGTGTTGCCAGCTACAGAAGTGCTCCTTTTTCAGGGGCTGCTGGTGCTCACACCCCATCCTGTGTTTCAGAGGGAGTTAGACATGTCATGTCAGTGAGGATCCAAAGCTCCGAGCACCCAGCAGGCGCTGAGACGCCAAGTTGCTAGGCCAGGGTCTTCCACAGACTCCAGAATCCAGCGAGTGGTTTCTGGAGCATCCACACACAGACAGGCATTCATATAGCAGCTTTTTGTTTAAACGCTCTCAAAAACACAGCCAAATTGTGAAAGGGTATAGCCTCCCCACAACTCTTCCTTTTCAAGAAGGGGTAGCTGCACTGAAACCCCCAGTTTTACCTGCTGAAACTCGCCCTTGTGTGTTTTAGAAACCTGTGCTTTGGATTGCATCCAGCCAGGAGAGTCTGTGAGAGTTTATTTTTTCCATTTGGAAGAAAAGCACGTCAACTTGTCTGTAGTACGAGAGCGTTCTCTTCTGCCTCCAACTCCCGAAGCAGCCCCAGGGTTGTTTGTGGGGTTCGCTGTCAGGGGGCTGCCAGCGGCATGGCCTGGCATCGCTGCACCGGGAATTGGCCCATGGCAAAACTGGACCCTGGGAAGAGTCCCTGAGTGAAGATCTGGAGGGTGAGCAGAGCCTGGGTAATGGTTGGTTGTTACGTTTCAAAACATCCTATCTTTTAGTGCAGCGNGGCCCATGGCAAAACTGGACCCTGGGAAGAGTCCCTGAGTGAAGGTCTGGAGGGTGAGCAGAGCCTGGGTAATGGTTGGCTGTTACGTTTCAAAACATCCTATCTTTTAGTGCAGCAGAGTCCCAAGAGCAGAGACCATCAGGCAAAACAAACACAACTGCGCAAAACAAACCCAGTTACCAAAGCAAGCACTGGCTTGCTGTAAAGACACCCCTCTTTACTGGAAAAGAAAACCATTGATGTAGGTGTTTACCCAGTCTGAGTACTGGAGGCTTGGCTTTGCTATTAAGTTTCTTGGCTTTTGGTGTTTTGTGTGGCAACTTTTATTTAAACATAGGAGACAGAAGAGACTTGTTTATTTATTTGTTTGTTTGGGGTTTTCTTTCTTTTGCTATGACTTTTAAAGGGCTGAAGAGTTTATTGTGTGTGAAATGCAGGAAGACTCTAAATGAACACCAGATGAGAGGAAACAGACTGAGGAAAATTAGGGCTATTTGCTACCAAAGGAAGCAATCATTGTACATATATTAAATTCCAATCTCTAACTGAGAATGTGTTTTGCTATGCAAGAAATCTGACTGTAGAATAAAAAAATAGGGAAATAAGTGGAGTCTTCCCAAGTTTTGGCTGTGAAAGTGGTAAGCAGGGGTTTGGTGCACTGATGGTAAATGAGGCAGGAGGCAACTTTCGCTGAAGGAAGTGCTGAGGTTGGCTGGAGCGCGTTCTGCACCCCAGTGTTTCCCGCTGTAGCGGAAGGTTATTTTGTGGCTCTGTGCAGAAGGGTAAAAGAGATTTTCATACGTCTGTTATTTGTAGGTAACATTTAGCGTGACTTTATGAGAATATAAATTCCTTACAAACTTCCGTCTGCCACATTCTCAGCTCATTCATCATTAGAGACACCTGACTCACCTTTATTTAGTATTTACCTGTAAGCGATTGCTGGAACTGCCTCTTTAGGATACACTGTCCGTTTTCAGTGAAGATAAGTGTTACCTATTAATCCCCTTAATTGTCTCTGCAAGGTGAGGCTTTAAGCGATCGCAGTAGGGGTGCTGACTACTCCCGTTCTTCTTTCCTTGGTCCCTGCAGACTAACAGCAGGGTGGGTGCACGTTTTCATGTCGCTGCCGGGAGGCAAGATCGCTAGTTGTTTTAGTGATAAACTATTTACAGAGAGCGCCAGTATGAATTGCATAAGGGCCCTCACAAATGATTTGAGGAGTGCTTAATACATGGGCTTGGCTTACAAAGATGCCTTAAATCAGCAGCAAATTTGACATTACTACTTCTTTTAAACAAAACAGAGTGTTTCTCATTCCTGCAAGCTGGCAGACACCCTGTTCAGTTCAGTTAATTCAGCAAGGACATAGACAGATATTTTTTTTATTATTATTATTTTCTTTAGCAGTAGAAAAATTGTAGCCTGGGGGCATGTTGCTTTGACAGATTGGGGTTATGTGGTTGAAGCTGACCTATGCAGCTTCCTTCCCCTTCCCCCTCCCAGTAGGCAGGATGAAGCGCGTATGATTGGAAGTGGCTATCCTTATTTTGCTCTTTATCTGATGGAAGGCCACCGCAGTAGTCAAGAAGGACTTGTTATAAATTTTGCCTTTCCTGTGAGGGATGCTTGAAAGCTCAGTGAATAACCTGTAGAAATAAAAAATAAGATATTTTGGCTGTGTGGGAGGGAAGCATTTAATCACAGTGAAGAATAGGGGATTGCACAGTCAAATAAGCAGTTCTTGACAGATTTTAGAGACCAGCAGCGGGAAGTAAGAAGGGTGTATCGAATAGTAGTGTGGGAAAGCATAAATGGAAATGAAATGAAGAGAGATAATAGCATCGTATTTAGAATCTGTCACTTTATCAGAATTATGTTGACTGGTTATTAACAAAAGAGAAGGAATTGTTTTTTTAGAGGAAGAAGGGTTTCATTTCCCCTTCATTAGCTGAGGAACCTGCTGACAGGAATTAAGGCAGAATATTACTAAATGGGGGCTTCAGCCACTCCCTCATGTCTGCAAGAAAGGGTTATTTTTAACCCAGATCTGCTCAGTGACTGCAANAAATAACACTATTCATTAGGGAAAAAAAAAAAAAAAAAAAAAAAAAGCTCTGCTGGCAAAACTAAGGCTGCTTTGTGCTGCTATGAGAGAATGGGACGGAGAGGTCCGGGGTGGGAATCCTGTAGGGCAACAGTGCCCCTGACGCCTGTGTCATGAAAATATGCCTCAAGTTAACTATTGTCCTCTGACCTCAATCCATGCTGAAACAGGGGCTTTGCATAATCATTGAAGGAGACGGTTCCTGCTCCAAAAGTTGTTATGTTTTGAATTGCCAAAATAGACAAAGGAGACATTGTCAGCCCTTCACACATGGGAAACAGAGGCAGAGAGAGATTTGTCTGGGGCACATAGGCTAATTTTGACAGAAGGGGTACTTAGACTCAAGTTTCCTGAATTCATTTGTGTACTACAACCGCAAGATTGCCCTTCATTGCTAATATTGGATTTTTTTTCTCCCTGAAACTTCAGTGCTAATACAGGATTGTCTGTTAAAAACGTGATTTCATTTTGCTCTGTTTAATAAATACACTAGTGATTCTTTCCTCAGACAAAACTGTGCAGCTTGCACGTACATCCGAGTTGCAACACTGAAGCTGCAATCACCCCAGGGAGCTTCAGGTGGATTTTCACATTGGGACCACCAGGGACAATAATGCAAAGAAAGGCAGAGGTGTGACTTTGGTGTCTGCTTTTCTCTGGCCGCTGGGGATCACAACCCCATGGGTATGTAGAAGGGGAGCCTGCAAGAGTAGCAATGCTGTTCTGCCCAGGGAAGAAAAAGAAAAATATCTTACTAACTAGAATGTCCGTTTTTCTTGCTCAAACTTGTTAACTCCAGGAAGGCCAGTGAGACTTGGCATTGCATGACCGAACTGGGGCTGTTTGGGTTTTTTATGAGGCACTATTGAGTGGAACCATCTGGGCTAGGAGAAGACCACACTTCTGAAATGAGCCTTTAGGAATACTTAAGTTAAGTAGCTGTCTGGGGCACCACGCTGAAAGGAAGGGCACTCACAGCTGCATGTATTTTATGGGTTTATTTTATCTCCGATGACAAAAGAGAACTTACTAGTCATGTGGTTCCTCGTAAATTTCGAGCCACTGCTGACAAGTGGTACTGCCTCTGTTCTCAACCATGCTGGCGCAAAATTCCCCCGACTTTCTGGCTCATGATGTTAATAACGATGCTGCTAATGGATGATGCTTTAGAGAGATATCTCACTTTTCTCTGAACTTAAAGGCAATCCCCAAGTTACAGTTTGAGAATGGAAACTTAAGTACCTTGGAGGAATACTTCCATGGTCATTCTTCTATATCAAAGTGGCTCATGTCTCTGGTTCCTGAGGCCCCAGTCTTTCTAAAGGTGTGCTGTTCACTTTCCTGAGAGCTGAGGGAATCCGCACCTCTGAAACCAATGTCCTTCCAGAAAGCAAAATACAGGTTTGGGAGCATAACTTTCAGTATGTCAATGGTGCGTCTCAACTTGGGCGGATTAAACTATTCTTTTGCATTGCAGTCTCTGGTTTTGGGCTGTTTTTTTATGCCCCATTGGAGCCGCTTCCTAAACTACCTCCAGGGACCTGGTTCCACTGCCTGTATTCCAGTTTCCAAAGATTCATCTTATTTCTGTGTTAGGAGGCAAGCTCCCCTCCTTCAAGCACTTTTCTGTGTGACAGACCTGGAAAGGGGCACATCAAATTCAGTACAATTTCAAAAAATGTAACCTATTTTCCTCTGCTTTCTATTCACTGAGATGAATCTTAAAGAGAGAGATCGCTCGTGGTAAAATATTTACCAGTGTATCGCCTCACCTAAGATAATAGCTCTTATAGTGCAGGTGTGAAGAAAGAAATACTTGCTCCTTAACCTTTTCTCAATCCATGTTCTGTTCAAGCTGTCTCTGTTTCAATGGACCCTAGAAGCTTTGCATGGTATTTATTAATCTGATTTATTAATAGACTCCTAAACTTTAAACAGAGAGAGAGAAGACAAACTGGACTCAGGCTTACAGGAATCAGATTCCTGCCAGCTTTGCCACAGACACCCATTTGACTTTATGCACATTATTTAATATTTGTGGTTCCCCTGTCTGCAAAATGCAGATACTAATTCTTCTTTTTTTTCCCCATCCATACTTGCATAGATGGCAGGTATGGACAGGAATCAGCTCCTCCTGTGTCTTTGGATACCTCAGAAATGAGTCCCTGATCTTAGGTGAAACTTCTAGTTGCTTCTGTAAGCCACATAATAATAACTGGCTTCAAACTGCTTCAGGAAAAAATGGAACCTGTGGATTACATTGGTGTAAATAAAAAGTCCACTGCAGTTCACAAGTCAAAAATGCTGGTAGTGTTTAGCATCAATGTCTGTCGCTTGAACATCTGGCATTCATCATTGCTTTCCTTTTCCTTCCACTGTCATCTTTTATCCCCATCTGTTAGAGGTTTCTTAGTACTGTCTGTATAAATCATAGCTGCATCTCAGTCTGGGTAGTTGAATCATTACAGGCTGCAATGTAAATGAGGGAAAAAGAGGTGAATTTGAGGGAAGTGTTTCTGTCTGCTCCCTTCTTCCTCCCCTCTCCCTGTCCACAGACAGTACTAGACAGTCTTACTGTCTAGCGTGGTACCTCTGCTATGAAGAGAGATGGAAAAGTTTCCAAAAATAGCAAATGTTTTTACCAGCCCTAGTTCTGAAGGCAGAAAGCGGGAGAGGCACTGAAGCCTGAGTGGACACTCATTGCCATTGTTGGAAAGACCAAAATGTACTGCTTTGGAACAACCCTTCAGCACGATAATGATAAATTGGGAAAGCAAACATTCCTTAAAATCAGACTTCCCAGGCAATGTCTTTGATGTATTTTCTTAAAATTAAATTACTCTTATTGCAGTAATTTAGGTTACTGCTAGAAAGGATAATATTGAAGGTGCTAGGAAAATACGGGTGTGTTAATATCAGCCAAAGCAGATTTTTGTTACTTTTTTTTTTCCTCAAAAACCTGTGCAGTGCCCTCACAATGGCCATCACTTTCAGCTCTCCCAAGCTGTGCTGGCAGAGCAGTGAGCCACAGCAACATTCCAAAGATGCATTTCTGATGGGGAAATGAATCCAACACCCCCCCATATGAAATATTTCCAGTAGCATGCGTGCGTTACCCTGCCAAAGCCAGGTGCTCCCATTTGTGCACAGTGTCACACAGCCCCGTGCGCTGGGAGCACATCTGGATTTAATTCCCTGCCAGCTTTAACAACTAGAGAAGGTATTTCCTTGTTCTAGAAACACTTGGGGACACCGTAGTCCCAAGCTACTGGAAGTTCAGGGAAAAAAAGGCCCATTTCCCTCTGTCTGGAGAGGGCTGTTGCAGACTGCCATCTCTGTCAATCCCAGAACTTTATTCAGGCTCAAGTTGGGGATGTCATTGTACTTGGAACAGCAAGAATGCCCCATGTCACTATGTGTGTTCCTCCCGATTGCCTTGCTTTTTCACCCTTTTTAGTGTCATGTATCAAAAGTGTGTCTTAAGTTTGTTTGAATTGATAGCAGATTAGCTGAAATGAGAATAAACCATTGCTACTATTGCTGGTTGTCAACTCGTGCCTTCTCTTTCTACAAAGCATATTGCATTCCTGATTTCCCATTATTTTTCACTTACGTTCCTGTGGTGTTATCCTGCTACTGAGTGCAGACTCCCAAATTTCAGCTCGGCAGCCAGATCAATCAAGCAGTAGGTGTCCTGCTCAGCATCTGCACAAAGCGAGAATGATCGTCCCAGCTCATAAACAGAGCAGTTGCTGGTCTGTCCTGCAGAGCAAGCCCTGGCTGGTTCAGAGGGCGCGTGGTTGTGTGAAAGGCCAGGCGGTCCCTAAAGTCACAGTTGCTCTCTGAAGCTGGTAGATCAGTTGAATCCTGATGATTGGTTCTGACATTGCAGTCTGCTGCTGGAAATGGATGTTCCGGTGAAAGCATTACTACTTGGCAAGACTAAAATGGTGGGCAATGAGAAAGAGAAACATGGGTCTAATGATGCAAAAGCTACTCCACGTGAGATATTGCAAGAAGAAAATAATCCAAGAGTACAGTGGAATGGATGCTGTAATGTTGGTTTACTCTTGTGTTTTTGATATCTGCACTAGATCTCAGCTTGCCAAGCATCTTAGTTTTTACTAGCAAAATATTTATTTTATTTTCTGTTCTTCTTGTAGAAAATTTTACTACATCACACTGCTGAGAGACCCCGTATCTCGTTACCTCAGCGAATGGCGTCACGTCCAACGAGGAGCTACTTGGAAGACCTCCTTGCACATGTGTGATGGCAGGACACCAACTCCTGAAGAGCTGCCGTCGTGCTATGAAGGCACGGACTGGTCAGGCTGCACGCTGCAGGAGTTCATGGATTGCCCGTATAATTTGGCCAACAACCGCCAAGTGAGGATGTTGGCTGACTTGAGCTTAGTGGGCTGCTACAACATGTCTTTCATCCCAGAGAACAAGCGAGCACAGATCCTGCTGGAGAGCGCAAAAAAGAACCTCAAAGACATGGCCTTCTTCGGCCTGACAGAGTTCCAGAGAAAGACTCAGTACCTGTTTGAGAGAACTTTTAATCTGAAATTCATCCGGCCCTTTATGCAGTACAACAGTACCAGGGCAGGAGGGGTGGAGGTGGATAATGACACCATCCGGAGGATTGAGGAGCTCAATGACTTGGACATGCAGCTCTATGACTATGCAAAGGACCTCTTCCAGCAGCGCTACCAGTACAAACGGCAGCTAGAGAGGATGGAGCAGAGGATAAAGAACCGGGAAGAGAGGCTTCTTCACCGGTCCAATGAAGCACTTCCCAAGGAAGAGACCGAAGAGCAAGGACGCTTGCCCACTGAGGACTACATGAGCCATATTATAGAGAAGTGGTAGCCTAGGCAGACTTTTATATTAATGATATTCTAGGGTTTCCATATAAAAGATCGTGGAAGTAAAATTACAAAAACAACAAAAAATATTTTATTTAAAAGCAAGTCTGTAAAACAGAAGATAGATTGCTTCCTTAAGCATAGGGTCTTTTTACTGTTTCTTACAAGACCGATGAGATTCTTAAAAAAAAAAATAAATACATAAAAATAAAAAAGGGTCAGCATTATAATGCAGAGGTAAAAAATGCACAAATGCAGTTACCCACTCTTAAGGCCAAATACAAAAGAATGTTTCTTATCCTCACAATTCAAACACAAACGGCAGAAGTAGGATTTGTGAAATCTGTTTATCCCCTGACCATAATGATATGAAGATACACAATTAAAAAACAAGGAAACGGAGGTTTTATTTTGTGGGTGTTTTTGGAGGTGGGATGGGAATTGCATTGCTTGTAAGTAAATGATAGCACTGACTAAGTTGAGGATGTGCGGTCCTGTCAGGCGGTGTGATCCGAGCACAAGGGCGGTCACTTCATTTCAGCTGGCAGCCACTGCCAGAAAGTAGAGCACCATAAAAATAGAAGAAGAAAAAAAAAACATCAGAGGATGAGAAACATTGAAACAAATTGACTATGGCCTAGGATATGTACTTAGCACAGTGGTTTTGATACATTGCACTGGTATCACATATACATACGCAACTCCATCACAAAAATACTAGGGAATTCACATACAGAGCTCCCAGATTTGTTTCACAGGCAGGTCCCCAAACAAGTTGAAAGCCGACCAAATTCTACATAGGCTCAAACGTGCACTCACATGTCATCCTGTCACCCTACACAACTGCCACCCATGCCGTCATCAGTATTATGTGTTAACAGCACATGAAAACCCTATCCTACATACTAAAAAAAAGAAGGAAGAAGAATTTAAATAGCAATACTCCCTCATAAATCTGCACAAGTTCCAGGGATGACCCTGCAAATAATCAGTCATTAATGGGAACATGATGAGGGGGTGATTTTGTTTTGTTTGTTGCTATGTGAAATACTGAACTAGAACAAGCATACAGATGTACCCGTATCTGTATTTTTTCAGTTATTTTTTACTTTCTTTTATCAAGATATAATGGGCATCAGCCTGCTTCCAGTGAAGTCACTAGAACTTATTTAAGTGGGAACAGGATGGGGCTCCCTTCCAGAGCTGTGAAAATTTCTGACTATGGGTCTGAATTAATTATGAGACAGTGCACATTGTCTTTTGGCAGAGTGCCTGTTCTGCAGCTCTTACTTTAAATGAACAAGCTGTGTTCATAAAACTGGAAAGGGGGAATCATGGATAATGTTTTTTTAGTCTCAGACCACTTTCAAAGCAGAACTCTTTCTCTTTCAATGCTGTTTTTTAGGGACACATGTAAGTTTAATCCTCCAGTGTGGTGACAGTCTAACCAGGTTCTGCTTACTGACTTTTGAGTCATAGAACAACAATGACTTCTCTAATTCCTCTTCCCACTCTCCAAATTAAAGTATGGCTTATTTTCTTGCTGTTGCAAGCACTTCTTTGTTTGGCTGGAAGCATGGAAATGAAGCAGTTTTTGCCTGTTTCATGTCTCGCCCCGTTATTACTCAGCCTGTAGGACCTGAACCAGCCATTGTTTAGGGTAAACTATGAACCAAATGGAATATGATTTGATTTTCAAAGGCCATGTTAACTGCAGATCAAATATGGCATTGAAATCACTGGAGGAGAGGCAGAAAGCTGATGCATTCAACTTTAGCATGTCGTTTTCACGGTGTCCCTTTCCCATCACACAAATCCACTGAAGTGCTGCTTGTTTTGTATTTTAATTCTCTCTCTGCCTCTGTACGCTGTTTCCAACAGATTCAAATTCAGACTGAGTTTTGCAAAGGAGTGTCTGCCTTAAGCAGAGGAGCTGCCTTGTTTCTTCTGTGTACACCCTGGGGGATACACCTTGCTTTTGGAGATGTTCTTCTCCAGAAGAGTAAAGAAAATTAAAAACTGAAGAGCAGAAAATACAAACAGCACTTTGGGCTCAAATACAACCTTCGTCCAGCCCTGATCCAAAGTCCACCAAAGTCAAAGGATGTCTTTCCTATTGATTTCAGATGGATTTTGATCGGGTCCACGTCCTTGTGCTGTGAAGTGCCCAAGCACACACTCGTTTGTCTTCAAGCACAGTGGGACGTTGTTACCCATGCATTCGGCTGGTACCAATATTTGCTAATGGTGTTGCTGTCAGTGCTTCTGCCACAAACCGGCCCCTGCTCCCACAGATGTGTAGCCTGGCCATCAGCATTTCCTCCTAGCTGAAAAGTGGGAAGCGAAATGAAGCAATTTTTGGTTGTTGGCTTGGGGGCAGAAGGTATTACAAATCCATTTGCTCATCTCTGAATTCCAAGACTGGGAGGAGCTATGTCTGCTAGTTCCCAGCGCTTTTATGTGTTGCTGTAACTAAAGAAAACATTTGTATTTTAAAAATGCAATTTTACAGGCTGTTTACCCACAAAACCAATACACAAGATATAAAAAGCAACTGTTTTATATGCACGGTTTCCAGCTTTACCCAAAGGCTTTTCACTGTGCGTTCTGTGTTATGGATCCATAATGCACCAATGGTTACTGCAGCGAATCCATATTCGAGGTGCTCGTCGGCTCAGCCCCGGCAGGGCCGTGCGGTGAATGCCCAGGCAGGTCTGCATGTGCCAGCACTGACTTCTGAGAGCCATTCGGTACCGAAGGCGAAATCCTGCTCTCGTCTACCAAAGGGTGACAGTAAACAGGACTGTGTATGATTGGGATCAGTAACATTATTTGGCCCGGTTTGCCTGAGTTGTTTCTGTGTTACGGGCTGTGAGTAACCAGCTGGATTTTAATGGATCTGTCTGCAGGGTTCTCTAAATCAGAGGCAGCCTCTGACCCTAGAAGCATGTCAGTAGAAGACCTCGTTCCAACATTTTCTTTGTAATATATTGCAGTAACAAGCAAAAGAAATTAAACTATCTTGAAAACTGTCTTGTTAACAGTTTCACTTCAACCCACAAAAGGAGGGCTGACCTCAGCTTAGCACTGAGGCCAGAATTTCTAGATTCAAATCCTGTGCCCGGCAAATGCCTCAGTTTCTCCACCTGTACATTGGGAATAGCAAATTTATACACTGTAAAGAGGCACTCCAAGCTATGAGAAGTTTAGGGCACTTTGAAACAGATTCTAAGTATCAGAAATGAAGAGAATGACCCAAAAGCCATCTCTCACCCTGGCTGCTGTGCTGGTCTGTCTATGGCTGTAAGCCACGCTTTCATGTATTGCAAGTGCTGTGTGCCAGAGCATGGCTTGCAGGACGTACCTGGCACTATCTTCTTCCTTTAGTGGGTTTAAGGGAACTTTTTTAACATAATGTGAATGTAGTTTTTTGTGATTTCTATGTACTACAGTTTGAAGTGGTACAATTTCTTTTATTTTTAGGACTGATTATTTGATGCTACAATAACATGAAAAATGTATGTGTAGTTTTAAACTGAATGGAGAACAATGGCTTTAAGGCACTCCAGCAGAAGTAGTGGCCAGATAGTACATTCTTGTTCAATATCTGCCCCTTTCTTCCAAAATATTTTTCCTGAGGCTTCCAGACTCGCTGAGACCTTCTTCACTACATGAAGTGTTTCTTCATGGGGCCCAACAATGTGTCACAATCCAGGCCAGGATAGGTGAGTGCTGGGTACAGTCAGGGCAGGTGCAAGATTGTCACCTGTCTCTTACTGGAGTTGGTGAGACGGTTCCCCTTAAATTCAGATTTTACCTAGTTGGATGCTTGTCCATCCCACAGTGTTTCTGCTGTGGTTCCAGGGACACCCCGTGAAAAGCCTTGCCAAAAGCTAGGGCTGTGTTAGGGATTTCTAAGGGTTTATGCAGTCAGCAGTATTAGTGTGAGCGAGCATTTTGGACAGGCAGTTATCTGGTACCAGGGCAAAGATGATGGCTGTTAGCCTCTGCCATCTTATACTGTGCTGACCCTTGCGCATCTGTAAACCAGAATGCTCTGAGTGGGGAGTTGCCAGCAGACTCCACTCTTACTTTGGGAGGGTGGAAAGGCCAAGACACGCTGCAGCGCTAAGGAGGAGGAGGGGGAGGTCGCTTTTGCTTTTAGTCACCTGAACAGTGTTAACTTCACCGCTTGGTAGTTGTTGGTGCTGAAGAAAACTTTTTATCACTCATTTGTCTCATCCCAGCCAGCTCTGTTGAAGGAATTTGCTTCCTACTCCAAAGTTTCCCAGCCAGTCAGATGCCGCCTCGTACCCTACCCAGGCCACAAAATGCAGGATTGACTGGTAAGGTTACAGACCCAGGCTGTCATGGGGTTCAAAGTCATCAACAAAAAAACTCTCAGCAAAGGATCAGTGTGAATTTCTGGCTTGCCTGAATTTCTCCCTTCGTGCCCAACATTTTGGAATAAATGGAGAGCACTTCAGGTTGATTTTTTTGCACCCCATAGTCCCTTACTTGCTTACAAAACCAGGACAGCAATGGAAGCAGCATAAAGGAAGGTCCCAACAAGCTTTGAATCCTCTCTCCCAAGGCTGTCCTGTCGGAGCAGGAAGGGCAGTGCCGTTGCTGAAATATGAACAAGACAGAAGGACCACTGCAGTGGCAGTACGGACACACGCCAGTTAGGAGGTTTTCACTCTGAGCCCATCAAATCACTTCACAGTGACCACTGAACGGCTACAGAAGGTAATGACTGACATTACAGAACAGGGCCTGAGCTAGGTTTGTATCCTGGGGTTAAACACTTCTCTAGCTTCTTACTGACGTTTAGAGTTACTGAGACCCCCTCCTATCCCGGAGAATTTTCCGAATGTCACAAAACTGGGTAGCGCTACAGAAATTTGCAACACAGACGATGCTACACATTGTATTTCCAGGGCTGTAGCTTGGAATGAAACTCACACTATCTGCTGGATTCAAATCACAAAGCTGGCTGCGTTATCTTTTTGTTCTTGTTTTCACTAATATTAGCAGATCATGTTCCAGTGGCAGAAGTGAATGCAGGATTTGCTGCCTGATCAGCAGCAGAGCCAAGCCTTTAGAGCACAGGTCAGTTAGCAGCAGTTCAGGTAAACCAGCGAACAGCGGAGCTCGTGTCTGCGCACACAATCCGAGCTATCTGTGGCTGTTTGTTTTGCCCCATCTGCATGAGTTCTGCCAAGGTGAATGCAGTCCTGATAAGCACGTGGGTATTAAAGCCTGTATAGTCCCAGCTGCAGGTGGTTTTCTCTGTAATTTTTAGCCATGCAAGCTGAAAAAAACCAAGAGATTTGCAAATGAGTCTGTCTCATCCCTCAAAGCTCCACAATTCCCCCTCCCTGTTTTCCCCCAGGTGTCAATTCTGCAGACTGGATTGAGAGAGTTGTACTATAATGAATAATTTTATATTCATATGGTTTACTGAGCGTGATTTGTTTTGTACATATTGGAATATGATTTAACTTATTTTTATTGCCCCTTTTCATCTTTTTTTCATAGGGAAGGCAAAAATCCCCACCCTCTCTCAATGTGAAGTTCCTCTGTGTTTGTGTGTAGTCTGCCAGGCAAACACGCAACAGCCACAGGATTTCTCACCATCCTTACCCGTATCTGATTCTATTTTTCATTGGCATTTGTTTTTGTCTGACGCTTTGCTTATATTATCTCTTCTTTCCTCTCTGGTGCACAATCTGCACAGGGAAGGAAAAGAGCAATGCAGGCAGGACTTTCTTTTTCTCCCTCCCCTCTTTCTTGTGTGCTTTACCTACCAAGGAGCTCAGTTCTTCTAGGAGTTGTGTGACTGAGGGTAAAAAAATACAGCTGTCCCCCCACCCACCTTCCATCCTCCATATTGTAGATCAAACAGCTTCAGCTTCTCTGAAAGTGATTGTGGCTGGAGTCATTCCATTGGGCTGAATGTGTATGGTTTGCATTTTTTTTTCCATTTCTGGAACTTAAAAATAACAAAAAATAAAAGACAACTGTTTAATTTGAGCCAAGTAACACTTAAAGCTTTATATATTTATTTATAGCATCTTACAAAAAAAAAAGTGTTAAAAGGTTTTTCTTTTCTTCCACAAGAAACATTGGATTTAAAAAAAATAATCATCTAATTGTTTTTGTCTAGATCAAGAATGAATGTTAGCAGATCAAATAAACCCTAAAACTGAGCATCAGTCGTGTGTGTTGTCCTTGCATTGGCCTTTGGATGCTGTTTCAGTGTGATATGCCGTGCTTTCCGGTATTACAGAGAGATAAAGCTGCTAGTGCAGTTGATGGAGAATATTTTTCTCCTAAAAAACCAGACTCCTAACACAGAAATATTCATGCAGAAACTGCAGTCTGTTTATTCCTATTGTTACAGTTGAGCGAACATTACAAAAAGCCCTTAAACCTCCTAAAACCTATCCTCTTTTAAAAATTAATTACTTTTAATACTGTACAGTCCTCTTACTTTTTCACAGTCATTGCAGTGAACAGATTTGCAGGCAATAAATGGTGGTTGTTATACCAAATATGACAGAATGATTAACAGAATTTTTTTTTGTTTCATATTCAGAAGCACTTTGACCAAATGTGACCTGTAAAAAAGCTCTCCAGTTACAGAACTGAACTAAGCTGTGCGCCTGGTTTTTGGTAACCTGAGAAAGTTAGGGGATAAGAAAATGATGATATCCTGAGCGAGGCTAGCGGCAGTGTTTATGCAGCTGCAGCAAATAACACTACTGTTGTTTTGCCCGAGCATCATTGCACTTCAGTTTGCACCACAGAGGCCGGAGGAGCTGGCAGTGGTGCGTGAACCATCCCAGCCGTGCTGCCGGGGTGTCCTTTCTCTTCCTCCTGTGGAAGTAATCCCAGTCACGTTACTGGAGCCCTAACCAGGTAAAATTCATAAACGTGCCACTAGCAGGAACACGGCACTGCATTGGTTCCTGCCACCGAGGGGTTCCCAGTGTCACTTGCTGGGCGGCGCAGGCGCTGGGGGAAGGTCCAGGTAAGTGTTGGTGTGAGGGCACCATCGCTCCCAGCTCGGGAGCAAGGGGAGGCACAAAAACCTCGCTGTCACTCCGCGCAGGCCGTGCCGCCATGCTGAGGCAGGCACAGCCTCACACCCGCTCCTCCGGCCCGGAGCCTTTTGCCGTAACCGCGAGGCGACGGTTCCTCGGGGGAACTCCCATCGGCCTCTCCTCCCAACCGCCGCCGCCGCCGCTGCTGGAAGAGCGGCCCACGCTCCCCACGAACGGCGCTTTGGCCGCCCCGGTAACACCGTTCACCTGAGAACGGCTCCGCCCACTCTGCGCTCGACGCCGCCGGCGGGAGGGACCCGCCTCGCGCGGGCAGAACCTTCCCGAACCGCCGCGCGCCCCCTCCCGCTCAGCCGCGCGCGCGGCGCCGCTGCCCCTCAGCCCTGAAATGGCGGCGGCGGCGGCGCAACCGCCTCCGCTCCTCTCGCCGCGGTGCTCCGCCGCTTCAGCCCCGCCGGTAAGTGTCCTCCCGCCCCGTCTCTCTGGCTGGGGGCCGCCCGGGCCCGCGGGCATGGCGGGGCACCGGCAGCCCTCGCTGCCTCCCATGTGCTCCCCGCGGGGCGGGGGTGAGGGCGGGCGGGCTCGGCGCCCCGCGGGCGCTGCGGTGCGAGGCAGGAGCTGGAGCGGGGGCTCCCTGTGGCCTCCCCGTGGCCTCCGGGGTGGGCTGCGGACCGCCCTGGGGTTTGTGCGCGGGGCCTCCCTGCCGGGGGCTCCGGGTGGCCGCTGCACCTCAGGGCTCTGGGTGGCAGCTGAGCCCTCTCCTGCGGTTTGCTTGGGCAGGATGCTTTGAGCAACCTGGTCTAGTGGGAGGTGTCCCTGCCCAGGGCACGGGGTTGGAACTATTTAAGGTCCCTTCCAACCCAAACCGTTCTATAAGTGTATGATGTTACCCACCAGCATCGCTTTTGCAGCAAGCAAGAGTAGGGACCAAAGAGCCTGGCTGCCTTAACTGGGGCAGGCTGTGCTGGGGGTCTGGGCGTTCCCATTGCTGAGCCCTGGGCGCTTCTGAACGCGGGTGCTTAGGACATCATCATCCAGTAGCTGGGAGCACTGTGGGCTGGTGGCCTGTTGTCCTGGTTTGAGGTAAAACAGGACAATTTTCTGTTAAGTAACTTCACTTTTTAGCTAAGCCTCTTCTAACTACTGAAAT
>RSEF01000009.1:1700454-1745053 GCA_003993805.1 Himantopus leucocephalus | reverse complement strand
TATTCACAATGCACACTGTATTTCTGGTGCTTACAAACCCCTTCAAAAAGAAAGTAAATTTATCAGTGAACAGAATGACAGCCTTGAAAATATGTATTTGATTATATGAGTCTTTAGGTGTTAATGTTACCCAGGCAAACGTGTTTCTCTGAGTGGGATGTGAGACAAGAGCTTCTCTCAGAAATAAGGTCTTCCTGTAAGAAGTACAGACATCTGCCCTTACATCCGAGTGCTTTCTGCTATACGGGGAGGTAGGAAGATGATTCTCAGACTGTACAAGGGTTTCTGTATTACTTTCTAGAAGTTTTTTTGCCCGCTCTCACCAAAGCTTGTTACAAGCATGATCAGAAGACAGTGGAACAAATAAACCTGGTTCAATGTAATTTAAAGATTTCTGTGTTTTCAGCCCATTTCTCCTAGAACCAAACAATTTTCCTAAAAGAGGTGTCCTAATTCTAGCAAAATACTAAAAGGGGATGATAGTCTTCATTTGAATGAATAAATTGTATCTTGATTTGCACTAGAAAGTTGATGGTAGGTGAAATGGAAGTGGTTCCACAGGATTTTGTTGTTATTAAATAGTATAAAAAGCACCAACTGACCAACAAACCAGCCAAAAACAAAAAAAACACCCACAATAGATCTGGAAGTGGATGTGTTTGGCTGCTCCCTTTCCTGGAAGCAGTTAGACCTTTCCAAGGTAGCTATATTTGAACTTCACGGAAAAGCCGTATAACTTCATAGCAGCAAGTGTGGGAAATGTACGAGTACTTCACAGAGATGGTATTCATTGCATGTCTTCACATGCATGCAACACAGCCAGCGCTGCAGGGCATGGGAATGTGTTCTTCCTACTTGGGGCTGATTTGGGTAGAGCTTGCTGAGCTCCAGTGTTCTGTCTTTCGACTTTGGCGCTTTTTTTTTTTTTTGCCACAGTATACCACATGGGACAAATATTTCTCAATTTAAAAATTGCTGGAATTGCTGGGCAGGGGTCAGCAGGCACTTGTGGATTTTTTTAGCAGTGCAAGTGCTCCATCTAAAGGTGAAAACATCTGCTAAGAAGATTATTGTGCAGCATGTTCAGAGTGCATTCCTTCAGTTATGTTAATAAAAGGACCATGCAGCTAAAAACTCCCTTAATGAGTCCACCAGTGTGATTCTGAGTAACCAGCTTCCAAGAGAAAATTGTGTCACCTATCATAAGGTCACCTCCCAAAGAGTAGCTTTTTTTTTTTTTTTTTTTAAAAAAAAGAACTTGGCTTGTTTGTTCTGTGAAAAAGGCTAAAGTTGCTGCATGTGAAGGGGGGTGGTGGCAGGAAAAAAAAATACGTGGGTAACTGGACGATGATTTCCATCACTGTCAGTGTGGTGAGGTTTGAACAGCTTCCCAGCAGTGAGATGGAGTAAGAAACCCAACTCACTTAAAGTGATCTGGATAAATTTGAGAGCGGGATCGTGTAATACTAGTTGTGGTGTCAAGGCACTGGATTTGGTGATGTGGGTGGCACCTTTCAAGGCAGCAGTCAACAATGTTTTGGGGGCAAACAAAATGTTCAAGAGGGCAAAAACCTTTTACTTAGAGACTTACTTATTAGTAAATCTTATTACTTATTTTTGAGGTTCTTTTGAAAGACCTGAGTGGAATGGCTTGTGAAAACAAAACAATGTGTTCTAACAGAGATCTGGACAGATCAGCAGCAGCGAGGAGTTTTCCCATATAAGCCTGCCAGCGTGCCTCCATTCAGAGTTAGAGGCACATTCCTGGGGTAGGAGCATAATTCGGTCAACATGTCTGCTAATTGGCCTCTGTGGCTGCCAGTATAGCAACAGATAAGGCCTTATTTACCCAAGAGAGAGAAACACAATCTTGAACACATCTTAAATACGGTTCAATTCAAGGACAAGAAGTAGAACATTACGAAAAATGTTCTTAACTCGTTTAGCTTTGTTCCTAGGTGCAGATGGCAAAATTGTTTAATAAAAAGCAGGATACTTACTAGGTATGTGTGTGCTCTATGTAGAATGGTGTGCTATTGTTTATTGATAGTACTGGGATATCTTCATCAGTTTGCTGCAATACATGTTAAGCAGCATAAGATTTCCCTAAAGGGACAACTCAATAACTGGTATTTAGGAAGAGCTGAAGAGGTGACTGGGGAAATTACTGACCCAGTGATGTTAGTCTTTGATAAACGGTGGAAGATAAGGTACATGTTCAAAAAAAGTGCAGCAAAGAGTTACTCGTCCAGACGTCTGTCTGAAACAAAACAGAGGGGAAGCTCCGGGGACATCAGTGGTGCCTTGAGAGATGAAATGACTCTTGAGAGGGTTTTATGGGACATAATTCTTGTCAAACAGGTGTGACTTTGAGGAATTACAGGTTTGGGTTTAATAGCAGCACTGAGTGTATACATAAATGCTTCATAAAAGCCTACCTTGTTGCTCCAAAATAATGTTTAATAATAATAATAGCATATCCTTAGAGTATGCATTAAAAGCATTAAGAGCCAGCTAGTGAAGTTTTAGTAGTAACAGTTAGTGGGAATCCCTATCAAATAGGTGTTTGAGTTTCTTCTCTGCAGCGATCTGTGCTATTCAGTGCTTTCGTAAAGGTCTGGAAGCAGTTGTGGTGACAGCTGTTCAGCAGCAGTGATTCATACACAGCAGTGCAGATTTCTTGGGGCCTCTTTCTGGAGGGGGACAAAAAAAGCATTTCAGTAAGGCAAATTTGAAATTACACATCTAGGAATAAGAAGCACAAGGAATTGTGACACAGAGGGGACTGTATTCTCGTGTCAAAAAAAAAAAGGGGGGGGTTAGTGATGGTAGTGGAGAAGCAGTTCAAAAGAAATTCTCAGTGGGATGGGTAGAAGGCATCCTGTGGTGCTTGATGGTATAAAAGGCGAATACTCAGTAGAACCAGTGTGGATGTACAGAAATAAACATGCATGCAAACATTTTTCCTTTATGCAGTGTTGATGAAATTGATCCTGGAACACTTGGAGTACTGTATCCAGTTTTGGTGCCAAGATTTCCTCCTCTTTATTTAAAAATAAATAAACAAGCAAGCAAATCAGAAAATATCAAGAAAACAGTTTAAAGGCTGAAGGAAATACTTTGAGCTCTGGAAGTCCTTACTGTGTATTTGTTGTAGTAAATAAACACCTACAGGTAGCGGAAAGGTTGGAGATTAAAAGTCTAAGATCTGAGACCTGATCTCTTCAGCAGATAAAGGAAATGTATAGTAAATATGAATGGCAGCAATTTTCCCTGGAAAATGGAAAAAAAAAATTTAAAAAAGCGCATGGCTTTAGTGTTGGAATTTAATTTTAAGCAAAGCAGTTTGTTCTGTGGTATCTTTTAGGAGGAAGCCAACAGTGTGCTGTATGTGAGGTGACTGTGCCTAGTAGAGGGGGGTGGTGAGAAATGCAACAGCCCCCGATGAACAGGCAGTGAGACCAGTGAGCTCTGGAACTGGTAATACAGTGCGTGACATGCAGCACTCCCCCCTCCCACCGTTTGGCTAGTTACCAGCTGCCCTCTCTTAAAGAAGGTGTATGTCTTAGTGCTTCTCCTCCCATCTGCAGGAGTTGGAGAAGGTCAGTCACAAGGATTTTGGCTTTCTAAGTGGTACTGTAGGGGGGTGCTGGGGTGCTGCCCACACACCTGCAGGCTCAGCGGCTCCTCTGCAAATCGGTACCCTCCGGGCACAGCGCTGTGGTCAGGCAGGTCCTGCATCCCCAGGTGTGTTTGCGCTCAGGTGCAGTAACAGTGTTAGTTAAAGAAGCAGAATGCTTGATTGCTTATCGTGTGTTTCCTGGGCTGCCCGGGAGCAGAAGAGGATCCTGCTGTGCCATAATCAAGTATATTTCTGAGTTCTTTATTCCAGATCTTCACACAGAAGAAACACCGCTTTCATTCCTTATCAAGCCTCAAGCTGGCTAATAAGGAAAAAATCCAATGTATTCCAAGCACAAGGCAATCTGTCTTAGCAATGATCTTAAAGTCTAGTCAGCAATAAACCCTGGTAGTCAGAAGTGATTTTCCTTGAGTTTCCTGATTAGGGAATGCTGTTCAATTATCTGGATTCCAGCAAGCAGCTGGCATACTTACTGCAGACAGAAAGGGAGAGTGGGGGAGAGGTCTTTAATTATCTTCAAGTCAGCAAAGATCAGTGTGTTGAATCAAAACAGATGGAGTGTATAATCCACTAGCAATACTCGTGATTGGGAAAATATAGTTATATGACAAAGAGGAGGAAGGCAGAGCAAATGGAGAGGAATTTCCTTGTGGGTAGGCTTTGAATGTTGGTATATTTACACTGTCACCGCTAGCCTAGGTGGGAGCGTGAAGTGTAAATACAGTGTCAGAGGGAACCTTTCTGTGGTGACTTGCGAGGCCGCGTGGGGGAAGCGGCAGGGATTGGGAAAGTCAGTTCCTTGGGGGACCTTGTTCCTGTGTGTTCCTCGGGCAGTGGCTGTGTTACACATTGGCAGATTTGTGAGTCACTTGGTTCCAGAGGGAACAGGTTTAATTCCCATGCTGGGGCGCACTTCAGGCATTTCTGCAGTGACTGCAAATCAGGCTGGACTTGTCCAGAAAATGTCTTTAATTACTTTTTCCGACAGCTACAAGCTGGTGTGATGGAGGCACCATCCAGCTGCTGGATGGAGTTATGATACTGGTAGGAGCTCAGTGTTCTTTCTGGTTCCCAGTTGTGAGGCTTGCACTTACACTCCCAGTATCTCCACTCACCACCAAGTGGTAGTGGGAGGACTGACCTGACAAGCTTGTGAGAGCCCAGCGAGACCTTCCAACCAGAAGCCCCTTTGATTGCCTTTACTGGTTTATGGGGTTTTCTGTTGTGATGTCAGCTAGGGACAGGATTAAATCCCGTGGCCCTCCCTACAGGGGGTGCTAGCTGGTGGTTAGAGTGGCATAGAGCGTGTGCAGGCAAAGGGTCATCTGTGATGGGACAGGAAAGCCTCTTGCACCCAGAGCACAACTGAGGGTGCTGGTGTGTGCTAAATTGCAGGGATGTTTTTGTATGCACAGGCGCTGTCACGTGTGTCTTGGACAGGGACCCAGACAGCCACCCTTGGCATGTTACAGCACTGAAGGAGACATCCTGCACCGTGTGGCGTGACAGTCCCAGCTGCAGGAACGCGTTTCCTGACACGCTGAGTTATGTCTGATGCATGGCTAAAGTTACAGGCGTGTATTGATAAGGGTAGGCGGGGAGGGGGGGTGGAGGGGAAGGGGACACTTTGCCTGTCAAAATCTTTTGTATTGTAGCTAATACAATTTATTTTTTTTAAATGGGGTTTGTAGGGAATAGTCAAAACTACTTTTTCCACACACCCCCCACCCCCAGCCATCAGTTTTTCTCATTTAAGCTAGCTCTTTTGGGGTGGAGGGAAATCAGTCTCAGACATAAAACCACGTATCGATGTACAGTCACATGCTGAAATAAGTACTTTGAAAATTAAAAGGGGTGGTGGTGCAAAACCCCTTACGAGGCATATGGCATGCATTTATTCTTCCTGGCTGCTTCTTTTTCCCCTTTCAGTTGTCTCCTAGGATTTGTTCTCATTTTCCAAACCTGAGCAAGTTCAAACAGCTGACTGTAGGAAACCAAATACGTGTTTCTGTGGCATTCAACTGAGCTTTCTGTGTAAAACTGTCTATTTCATAGCTCTCTGAATAATAAAGATGCTCCGGCTGAGAGGCTTTTCTCAGAGTCCCATAGGAGTTTGGAATTCATTCCCATCTCTGAAACACTAACTTTTTTTGAGTGCTTACTATGAATGTATCAGTGTAAAACATAAATCAAATGATGAAAACTGACATAGAAGCACTTTTTTATTATTAGGAAGTAGAGTTGGAAAAAATCTCTACCTTAAAAGTAAACTATTTCTATTGTTTCTTTAACAGAAGTGTCTCAGTTCAGGGGTTACTTTAATACCATGCTTAACAAGACTGGTTTGAAGGAGGAACTCCACTTTTCCCTTTCAGAAGCTTTTCAACAGTACCGCAACACTTCAATACAAGAATAAGTGAAAAAAGTAGTACTCTAAGCAACTCCATTAAACCATCAGTTATCAGACCCATAGTAATTGACATAAGAGGCATGGGTAAAGAACAGAAAAGGCTTTATTACATTAGACAGATCTTATTGTCCCGACTGTACTGGGAAACTCACTGTAATCTCAGTTCAGGTAACACTCAGTACAGAATAACTCCCAATATCTTGGGTCAGTAGGTATCAGTGCCACACTGAGTTATGGTATATTCTTGAACAGTTTACAGACAATTTGGATATGCAAAACAGTTCATATTTAAAAAAAAAAAAGGTTTGGCTCCTAAGATTGTGACTGGATATTTACTGCTTTGTACATGTCCCACCCCTTTCATTTCCTTTACAACCCATCCCACAATAGCTAAATGAAAGAGAAATCTTAAAAACATATTTCTCTGCTATTTGTTTTCTAGTAAGGCAGTGAAATCTTCCTTTTAAAATAAAGTACTGGGCATTTTTCAGTGTGAACTTTTCACCAAGAGCATAATCTGCTTGAATCCAGAGATTGGGAACAATGTCATCACTTTGCCGCAGAAGTGGCCTTTCTAGTCTGAGGGATCCAAAATCATGTTGTGACCTCTATAATGCCCATTTTCTCTTTTTCCTTATCAGAGGAACAGGCCATCAGTGGTATGATCAGAAGCAGCTCTGTTTCAGTAACAATGTTATTCTGAGGTGCTTTCTAGATGGATCTGTCAAAAGAGTTTTCTTCTCAGGCCCAGTTGAGCACTACAAGCAAGTGTATGCACAGATCCAAAATAAGTGATGCTTCTCTATGACTGTTATTCTCATGTGCAAATAAATAGTGGCTTTCCAGGAAAAACTGTAGTAGTTCACAATCAGAATGATGAGTACCATCTGCATTTTATAATGTACTTGAGAACAGATACAGGACTGTTAAGAGTAGTGCAGAAGGTACAGAGTCTCACAATACATGTTTCTGTTTTTTTTCTGTATCAATTGTGAGTTAGGTTTTCTTAGGTTTTTTTTAATAAATGCTGAACAGAAGAGCATGGTCTCTGTTAACCAGAGGGAACAAAAATATTCTCCGTGGCTTGCTAGATCTCATAATTAACAAAAAAAAGTATGCAGTGTGGGTGTTTAAGTGCTTACATTAACTATTGAAATGGAGGAGCATAATTAAAAAAAAAAATCAGTAAATGACACTTAATTTAAAAATATCATCTTACAGAACTCTAAATAAGGCATTGTAAATGCTGTGCTGAACTTAAGAGCTTACTTTTTTCTCTCTCTTCTGGCTTCTAATAACATTTGAAAAAAAAGAATGAAGCCAAATACGGTTTTTAGATTGAGAGGGTCTGGTTTTGCAGGAAACTTGCACTTTTCTTGTTCTGAGGGCTTGGGCAGATTCTTTCCCCACCCACACACCATCTATACTAGGTGATCCTCCTCTGCTGCCCACTTGATCCTCTGCCATTCCATGGGTTCCAAAGAGGCATGTGTGGTTTGTAGCTGAGCACAGGGTAATCTTACATGTGCTGCATTATCTGTTTAAAATAGGCTAATTAACATAGTATGTAATTACTTTAATTTGTTGACAGGCACATTATTGTTTTTTACACTAAAAAAGTCTTCCTAGTGGACATCTGCTTATCCTTAACTGGAACAGTTTTGATGGGAAGCATAAGCCACTTCTAATTTACAGAGCATTGGGGAGACTATCTGAATTTAAAAACCCTCAAAGTGGAAGATACCTAAACTGGTAACTCACACTCTGTAAGTTCATGGTTTGCACAGCTTTCCCTCTGCAAGAAGGGAAGGTTATAAACTGTCCTTTGCAGTGCCTTTCTAGAATTATACACTTTTGATGCCCACCAGAATGGTATGTATGTGCAGTGTTACGGATTAGTTTGCTGGCCTTGTCCACAGTGCCAACAATGGGCATTTAAGGGACCCCAGCTATTTCTTTTAACATGTTTTTTTTTTTTAGGAGGGCCATTTCTTGAGCTGGCTGGAGAAGAGCTGCTTTTCTGTTCAGTTGCCCTATTGAACAGTTTGAACACTACAACTGCTGTCTTTCAGATTCCTCCAAAACATTTATAGGATGCATAACACAGTAATTCTACAAGAATATCTTAAGTCAGGATTATCTTTAGTGTGAAGCTCTTATAGCACAGAACATTTACCCGTATAAAAACATGGGAGGCAAAAATGATCCAAGTTTGGATTTCTAAAGAAGCAGTGCAAAGGAAGCTATATTTTACTTCTAGAAATACTACTTCAGTTCTTGTATTTCAGCTCTTCAACTCTTGGTGTTCTAGGGAGCAGACAATAATCCTATAGGATGAGGGAAACAGGGTTTGAGGATTTTTTTAAATTCATATGTTCATAACAGACCTATGGCAGTATCATCTTCAAAAATTGAGACATGAACATGAGTGATGAAACTAGCCTAGGGTAATTAATCTTTGCAGGAAGATGTTTTCTTGTCTGTGCATAGAATGAAAACAAATGCAGGTAAAGTGTTCAGAAACCCCAAAATCAAATTAGGACTGTAATGTGTGCAAGCAAAAAGGACGATCAAAGGACTGAGTGTGAACTGAAGCTTAAAACCTAAGAACTCCAAAGTTTTTATTGATGTGACAACATCTGTTTGGAGAAAAATAAAATTAATGAAATTTACATGATGCAAAACTTCCAAGCTTCCACAGATTTTTCATAAACAAAAAACATTCATGAATCAGTGAACCACAGCAATAGTAAGGCCCTACCAGTTTTGCAGACTGATTTAAACTTTGAGCAGGAAGGAAGGAGAGCACTTTGATTCAAGTCCAATGGGCTAGGATGAACTGAGCAGTCAAATTCAGTGTTCTGCTGCTTTGTCAGCTTAATAATTTCTGTTTGGATGGGCATTTAAACAGATTGTGGTAGCTTTAAGTTAAGCCAACCCTTCAAAAGTTGGGCAATAAACAAAGACAGGAAATAGAAAAATCTAAGTAATGCTGGATTTGTTACAAAACCAAGGGCATACTGAACAAATCTGAGACACATTTCTGACCGTTTGAATACCTGCAGATAAAGCAGTATCCCAAATTCAAGGCATGGTTCTATGCCTTTTAAATGTTACCTGGAAATGTCTCCATCAGTTGAGGTTAGGACTTATGTTCTAGCCAAGAGCTCAACAGGTTGGCGATTTCCAAGCTCTCAAGTTAGATCTGAGGCTAACAGGCTGGATCTTCATCCGTGGTGGAGGTAGCAACAGCTGAAGGAACAGACTGTGGCTTTTCCAGTGGATTGTGAAGTTCTGTTTCTGAAATGCTAAATTCCATCATGGGCTCTTTCATCTCCACCACAGGTGCAAAAAAACAGTAATGCTAATTCCAGCAATCCAGATCCTATTTCATATGCAGAAATTAACCCAAAGGCAAGTAATAAAAATGCATACATCATCCCATTCAATTATTCAGCAGTTTTGCAGACATACCGGAAAAAACTAGCTTTCAATATAAAAATTGTCTATGAAACAGTCTAACTTGAATTTTTCTCCATGGATCATAATTCCACATGTGCTTCTGGATCTGTAGAAGAGGAGAGAAAAATGAGTACTTCAATTTCCAGCTGCCTCAATTAGCAGATTGGTTTGAAAATTAGTATATAAACCCTAAAGACTTGCTCTTTGCAAGGTTACCAGTGACTAAAGAACGCTTTGTACCCATTGTGTATAGCGGCATTTTAATTAAGGGTTAAGATAAGGCCAAGCTCATAAAATTGCAGGAACAGTGAGTGTCTTCAACAGAACTGGAAAAAGTGTGCAATATAGCTGTCTGTTCTTTAAGTTTCAGAATCAGGTTAAATTACACCAGCCTCACTCAGCAAGGCCTTTCTATCCCACTAAAATACACAGATTATTTAACAGATCCTACACACAAGCCTTTGCGTGGGACAAGCTTACAGGGAATGAGTATGCAACTTAGCCCCAGTCCAAACAGGTCAGAAGAACGTCACAGCAGTAGGGAAACAGTCAGAAAGATTACCGTGTGTGTGTTGTTCTGGCATCTTAGCTGGTGTTCCCGTTTCTTTTTCTTTCTGGAAAAGACTATGGAGCAGTTTGATTTCTTGATCATAGTCCTGCCATTCTGGAACTATACGCATCGCTGCTTGCAACTTGGGCTCTTTGGTCATTGGGTTATTACACTGCAAACAAAACATAGAACTGTTCAGACACAATGCATTAAGAAAAGGTTTATTTACTGAATAGAGGTATGCTTCCCCCTGGTGGAATTAATCTGTTGTTAGTGAACAATACACACCTGTGTTTTAGCCAGAGTACAGTGTAAATTATCTTTCCAAATCCCTAATAGTGCCACTGCTCCAGATAAGAGAAATAGAGAACCTAAAGGAAAAGACTGAAGTGCTGAAAACATTTAAGTAACAACACAGGTTGAGGTGCCTAGATCTGAGGTAGGAAAGTGCCTCTGAAACTGGTCACAATATTTTATTGTGAATAAACAAAGAATGAGGGAACCGTACTGCACTTACCAGATCAATGGTTTTTGCTCTCTTCTTTGAGGAATCATCACACCATGTCTCACACCACAGCCATTCCTGTGGGAGTGATTTAATTGGCACCTGGTGGATCATGTTGTTAGGCAAATCCTGTTGTGAAGAGTAAGAGTTAGCAACAGTTTCCACAGGGTGCAGGGTGGGAGGAACAACTAGACAATATTGAGAAGTTTAACTTTTGTAAAGATTTTTTTTTTTCCAGTGCAAATAAAGAGTGATGAATCAACCTTTTATTCCATTCCAAACAAAGTCCTTTGGAAAAAAAGACCTGCACACTACAACCGTTAATCTTACTTTGTTGAAAATTCTAGCAAACAGTATTAAAGCAGTAATATGAATCCAGTATCAAGCTTGTACTGGACCAGTCTGACAGACTATTCTTAATTGATTAAAACCATTGTGTTATTTTTTCCATCCACCACAGTACAAGCCTTATTTCCTTGTTATGAAGTCAGTGCACAGTAGAGCACTCAGAGCTGGATAGCTCAAAGAACAAGTACCCAGTTGTGTTCTGTATTTGTTTTGGAGTATACTGGAAAATTTGTAGTCTTAAGACATTTAAGGGGAAGGTGTTGTTTCCACCCACCAGTGATATTTGATGCCATCAATACCTGCCTCATTTGAAGGCAGGGCATAACAGGACTGCCACTGGCACCTGACTGTGACTGAAGTTTGTCCAGGAGAGGAGGGGTCCCAACCTGCCATCATACCCCAGTAAAACAAAACAAACCAAACATAATAAAAACACACCTGATCAAGGTTGGACAGACTGTTAGGATCCTGACTAAGACCTTGATACTGTCCTCTGAGTCGATCTCCAGCTGCTATCTTTCTGAACTTCTTTAGATCCACAACATACAGAGCACTACATGGAGATGACACAATTAGTAATGACATTTGACTGATGGGTAACTTACTGCAGCCCCAGTAGACCCTGAGATATAATATGCTAAACCAGTCTCTTGGTGGCAGTACAGCAAATTATCTAATACAAGGCAGGAAGGCAGTTCTAACAAGGTCATGGCACATATGAAACAAAAATTTTCAACAAATCTGTCTTAGCTTTGCTGTCATGCAGTCCCTTCTTCCAACATTTGTTATTAACAAATGAAGATGTCTGGTTAGTTAATACTTCAGTTCTTCATCTGTAAAAGTTGTAGCATACTAAAAGTAACTTCACTGTCCCTAGTGCGTCAAATGGACCATAGGGAATGAAACCTTTAAGAGGCATCAGTAAGCAAAAAGTGGTTCACTGCAGTGTTGTACACCTCAGCTGGTTTGCTGCCAATTCCAAGTAGTAGCAAAAGCTTTCCCGCTCTGTTTCGAAAAAACTGAATTCTTCAGTACCTGATGTGGTATTTTCTTCCAGCTAAATGACTTGCCCAGTATCCCGATTTCCAGAACCTGTAGCCATCCATTTCTCTTCGACTGTCACAGAACGGAGTATATCCATAAGGAGCACCATCTAGATTGAAATCTCTTAATTCCTTTAGATCTGTGCGCACAATCTGAAGGGACAGGACATTTTATTTTTATTTGTAGAAGCCTGCCACGGGTTATTTTGAAATGCTGGTCAGAATTTAATTCAAACTGAGCAAACGGTTAAAGGAAGAACTACCTGTTATACTCTGCAGTCTTTGGCATTATGTACATGTAGTATAAAAACACAGCACAAAAGGTGTTGTCTCCCCTGCCCATACAGGTGGAACAACTAAAGTAGAGCTTAAGCTAATCTGATAGGGCTTGGTTTGACAGCTGAATTGCCAGCTTGTTGCTTAATAAACAGAAAGAATTCTCACTATATGTGAACTCTACTGTGATCCTTTGTATCCTTTCCTCTTGAAAGTTTGCAAACCCTTCAGGGATGAAGGCTTTTTAATGTCTTTTTAACACAGATGATGTGGCAGTAATACTATGCTAAAAATACCGCTCTGGTGGGGGAAAAAAATGCATTAATATCTCTTTTATAAACAGAGCAAAAATTGTCTAAAATGAGAACAGTGTAGCTGGAAATTTATCCTAGGTGATACTTTAGCATAAGTTGTAATGGTTTTAACTGACATGGGATTATACTGTACATATACCGAAACACCTAAGGCATTTTATACTTACATGTTGATGATCTGTACTTCTCAGTTTCATACATGTTTTTGAAGGAGTATTTTTGGCAGTTCTCACTGCCCACGTATCCTGTACTTTGAAACCGTTCAGGCAGTAAGCACATACAAAGCCTTATAGACGCCATTTGCTTTGCAGCAGGACATGGCTTCATGCACAAGGGATGTGCCTTCTCACTCCTCTGAAAGTCACTCAGATGAGGCCAAGTTAAAAGCAGGGGGGTGGGAGGGCAGGGTGTTTGGTGACTTAGGAAAATACTGTATGTGGTAAGTGAGATGTGCAGGCTGGGAGAACAGACGGAACTGGAAAAATGGAAGGGTGAAACAAAAATCTATTTGGCAAACTAGCTGGAATCGCAGTGAGTGAATGAGGAACCAGACAAGAGTAAGACAGGCCAACAAAACCAATCTTTGTGAGAACAGGAAAAAACAGGACTCACTGAAGCATGCTATAGTTACAGAATCAACCTTCAGCCACGGCTGCAAAGGGCTCAAACTTGCAAGCTTTCCAGTAATACAGAAATTGTATTCAAGAACGTAATATTCTTAGAGAAAAGAAAAAAAAAAGCAAAAGATTGAGTAATTCCAAGCTCTGTGTTACCTGATCAGCATCCACAAACAGGATTTTATCAACAGCTAATGGGAAGAGCACATCTAGAAAGAGGATCTTGTAACCCCAGATGATACGCTGTTTCTCTGTTTGTTGATGAAGCCAGCGTGGCCATTTATACTGGACAAGCTCATACTGGAAATTATACTTCTCTGCCATGTACGGGATGAACTCCTGCAGAGGGAGGGGAAAAGAAGTAGTTTATCTCGGTTCTTTGTTCCTCTGCAGGAAAAAGAAAAGGGCATTACAGGAAAAAGACTTCAGTCCTGTAATAAGGCACAAAACATTAGAAAATTAAATACCACAAAGAGTAATTACAGTTTCATTGTTACTTCAAACAAAGACATAACTCCAAACTGAACAATCAGTACAAATTGTAAAGCCAACTATCATAAGACAACTAAATATTTTGGCACTTTTCCCCACACAATTACTTATGAGCCATTTTATAGTGATCCATAGATCAGTTTAAAAGAATGCATTACTCAAATCGTAAAATTTTGCAGATGGGAGAATTATTATTTAGGGCTGTACAAAGCAGAGTAAATGGGAATAATAAAATGAGAGAAAAGAATTGGGAGAAATTTTTTACTAGAACAACTTAGTCCACTGTCAAATCAGCTGACATTCTCCTCTGTGAGGCTTCCTCTGACACTTGGGAGAGTATGGGTTTAGCCAAGGGATGCTGGTACAACACGGCCATTAGGAAGGGGGGGGAGCAGACTGTTGCACCACCCCAAGAGGTGACTGACAGTAGCAGAGCCACAGTACAGCCCACGGTTGCAGCAACAGGCACACTGGCAATTATTTCCCCTTGAGTTCATGCTGAACAGGTAAGATTCTCCAAGAAGTGCTACTTCCTAATATTAAATGTTGAAAGTTGCAAGTTCCTGGAAGTTTTGACAACCATTTACCTCTGGGTTCCGTTTTGAATCCAGCTGTTTGTTTTATGATGTATCACATATAACGGATAAGTATTTCCAGGTATACTCATCTAGGGCCGGCGTCACTCCCTACCATGCTCACGTACTCTAGTCAGTCTGGAGCATGGTTTTAGTGTCTCCTCTTATGAAGCTCTCTCCATACCGTTGCCTTCTCTGGTAGTTTTTTTTCCTATAATCTTTCAACCCTGATGTATTAGATGTAAGTTTATAGCCCTGAATTTCATCTTAAAAGTCTCCACCTTTATCATGCAAGTCACAAAAAATAAGTTCAGATTCTTTCAAGTGTGATTTTCCTAATATGTGCTCTTCTCTTAAATATTTACCTTCAGCATGAGTCCACTGTCAACCTGTCTGTTATTTCTCAAAGCTTTCTAGACAGAACCACCAGCTTATACCAACTTGAAGCTTTGTCAAAATAGAAGGTATACAGACAGGCAACTGTACATATGTTTACACAATAGCATTATGTACAAGTTGCAACTTTTTAAAACTTTTCCCCGCGATGGAATAAATTTCTAATTGGTAACAAACCTTGAATGTAGGTGATAAGTAGTTCTTCAGAAACCAAAACTTTAAAGGAGTCTTAGTATGTTTCAGCACAGACAACATCATTATGCTATCAAAAGAAAAAAAAATAAAGCATTTAGAGAAACAACTGTCACCCACTAAAGATCAGCTGCATAACAGATTACAAATTGCTGGTTTATGTTATTAGACTAACTGCAGTTATGTGCCAGGTAACTGATCTTCACACATGAAGAAAAAGCAGGTAGCTTCATCCTATTGCAAATAGCTTAATTTTATCTACAACATTACTAAACCCCCCAAAATCTATGTATTTTAACTAGTCAAAGAATATACAACCTGTTGGCTTTGACAGTCCTTTGAGAACAGAAGTTCAGATCCTTTTCCAAAGCAACTATGACTTATTCTGTAACTTCTTAACAATACATTTGTATTTGGTTATATTGTAGTGAGAAAATTCAGGACAGTAACATACCATCTATTAAAACTAAGTCTAGTTTGAGTATATGAATATTAAGCAGGCAAAAGTTCCTATAATACAGTAGATGCAAAATCTAGAGGACTCCTGAGCTGCTGAAAAAGTTNTTTTTTTTTTTTTTTTTAATATATTCTTGCAAAGTCTAAGCTTTTTCCTTGTGGAAAGCAGGGCACATTACCATTTGAGACCCCTGATTATAAATTCTGAACTAACCGTAGGAATCTTTCATATAGGTGTCCTGAAGCCACAGAGAATATATTTAGTACATCATCTTTATCCTGTTTCACATCTTCATTCTTTTGTCCGCCTGTGAATCCCCTGAAAGGACAAATGTGTTTATATAAAGGACAAGATAGTAAGGGCCAGCTACATAGGAAAGAGCACAACAGATCATAAATTGCTACAGCATTGGTGTAATACAGTGCAGCCATGGGGTTTGGTGTCGTCCCCCCACACTGGTCAGGGTGTCCTCCACAAGGCGGAATGCTGCAGACACAGACATGGAAGACTCAATAGCTTAGATGCAAGCACCTATTGCATTGAAAGATTGCTGGCTGAGGCACAGCACCTGCAACTGAACAATGTTTTCAGGCTCCCGAGTATCAGTGCGGGTAAGGGAACCAACACAGGTACAAAGCAGTAGCCCAGTTCTCTAGAAGCAGAGGGGTCCTATGAAAGATAACCCTAAATTCAAGCAGTCTTAATAGATAGCTGTGGAATATCACAGACCTAACTGTATCATCAAATAGTTTTCCAGTTTCAAGAGACTTGCAGGTTATTATTGAATTAGTTTTACCATTTGAGAGATTCCCAAAATCCAGATTCATTCTCACTGGTACCATCACTTAGTAGATCTTCATTCATCATATCTAGTTTTTTCTGAACCTGTAAAGCATAACATTGCTTTAGTGAGCAGAACCACATATTGGGCAAAGAGCTGTCTCGTGTTATTTCAACACTGGCTCTGTTTCTATCCATTTGAATTATGTCCGGTGAGCCGACAGGTAACCTAAGCTGTCTGGAGAAACAGCTCAGTAGTGAACTGACTTTTTCAGAACATATTCCAAAGCTGTTTTGAGACACCAAATGAATGCTAGTCTGGATGGTTAAAATGCTTTGCTAAGAGGTGTTTAGTGACCATCCTTGATGATGGAGACTGGAAAAGCCTCAAAGAAACCAACGAACCCCCCCCCAATAAACCCAACACCCTCCACCACTTTCTGTTTCTAAGAGGTATTACTGGCCACTGAGACTCCAAAGCAGAGACATAAACAAGGCAGCGAATCAGGAGAATGTCCCACAATTACTCTAGCACAAGTAAATCCTGTGAGGAAATGTGAAGCGGATGTGTTATAACCATCACTTATCTATCAGTTGTCCTTCTTAAACTTTTCAGCTATGTCATTATATGATAGGCAACCCTAAGAGGCAGCAGATTACTAATTTACATTTTGGGGTTTTTTTTTTAAAACATGTTCTCACCTACTCTGTATCAGATTGATAGAAAATATATTGCCAGATGAGTAAAACTGATCTGTAACAGATAAAATACTAGACATATATAGGACATACAAAACTGACTTTTTTTCTGAAATCAAAAGCACAACCGAGTCAGTAAAATGTGAGCATAATTGTTTCTCATGGGCATACAAAAGGCACAGCAGTTACATGTCATTCTCTCCTGTGTCAAAAAAAACCCAAAACCAAGTCTACAGATAATTCTGTCTATTATTGATACTGTGATGTGAACTTTGCGTGAACTGCCTCAAATGTATGCTTGTAGGAAGGGATCATCAGGCCTTAATCAAAGTTTCTTCCCTACTATTGGTCAAACAGACTTTTTTAAAAGCAACTCTGGTTTTTAAACTCACCTTCACTTTAATAATTTTGCTCTTGAAGTTGTTGAGAACAACAATAACTTCACTAGCTTCAGGTGGAGAGTCTGTGCCATCATGGCTGAAAATACAGCAAAATACTGACCTTTACTACAAAGCAGAAAAATGTTCTTTATTTCTTCTGCACATTTTTCTACACGGTGTTAGGCCTTAGCACTGTAAAATGGGTTTGAGACATGTGACAAAGTAACAAATGCATGTATTTGCACACGTTTACTAGGGGTTTTTAAAATGAATTAATTTATTTCATCTCACATAACTTACATTGAGTACGAAATGTAATTTGCTGTTCAGTTCACTACACTTCGGCAAGGGAACTGTTAGATTCACATATTACAGTGCCTACCTAGTTCAAAAGTTTCACAAAAAAAAAAGATCAAAGTATTTCTTATACTGGCCTACCTGTAGATTCTGTAGATATCCTCAGATCTGCCCTTTCTCAGTCTGAGAGTCCATGCACCAGGATTGGCTTTTAACTGGAAGTAACCCTGTAAAGCAAAAAGAATACTTATCAATTTCCAGAAAATGCAAATGTAGAAAACAAAGTTTTTTAAGTCCTGTATTTTGACCCACTGTTTTATATCTGAAAATAGTTATTTGTAAGCTAGCTGATTAGAATAACCATACAGCCTTAAAACCACAGATAACAGGAGAAAACCCCCAGAAGTTTCATTCAAAATCATTGTTTTTTTCTTAAGAGATGGGGCTATGAAAAGGTCTAGCATTAGTTACTAGAAAAGAGAAAGTCTTCAGGGTGTCCTGACAGTAACAGTGCAGTCTCAAAGTTTCTTCTGCAAAAGCTTGGCTTCATGAAGGAGCGAGTGAATTTCAAAACAGTGTAGTTGGTAACTATACAGCAGTCCATGAAAGATCTGCTGATAAAACAAAATTTACATCAATTTTGAAGCTCCACAGCCTAGTACTTGAGCTACAGCAGGAAACAGTAATATAGTTTATATGTTACAGGGTATCTCTTCTACAAAACTTAAAAAATTACAATGTGAAATTCAATTATTGTGTGCAAGCCTTGAAGTTTCAGGTTCCAGATCTGAATCTTCTGTGATTTATTTCACTTATAGAAGATATAAATATCTGTAGTGATGCTTCAGTGTCCCGTCCCGTTTTGTACTGTGACCACAAATGCATGCAGTTCTATATGCAAACCAGTCTGCTTTAAAGAAAAGAAAAAAAAAGAAAAAGAGAAAAAAAAGCACAGGGCACATTCCTGGTCTCTTCATACCCCTTCACACTATAGACACTGAGCTGAGGAAGAGGATGCCTAAGATACAGCATCGTATACTGTGGTACATACACTTTGGTTTAGCTAGTCAGATAAAAAGACACCTCCAAGCCATTAAGCTTTACTCCCTAACATACACACGCACAATGTGATGACACATAAAATAAGGGTCATCTTCCTTTCTACAATAAGAAATATTACATCATTACAGGATATACTTTGACACAGAGAAAGAGAAAATGAGTGTAGGAATTTTAAAATAAGTATTCAGCATCAGTAAACATTTTTTTCCTTGCTTTTTCTTTAATACATTTAAAGATTCCAAAAGCCACGGTAGGCAATTTATTCCAGTTTTTCACTAATGTTACATATCAAGAAAATCTTCTAGTGACTAACTTCCCTTGCCATAATTTCAGTCTGTTAACTCTTTCATTGCCCAGTGTGGACACTGAAAACAAACTGATCCCTTAGGCAGCTACCTTATAAAGGCAGCTGCAGGACACAATCATATGCTTGGATTTCCATCACCTTTTTACAACTTAATTTCCATTCTTTCACACTTCCTTTGTTTTTTAGAATGTTGATTATTCCTGCTGACTCTCTCCATTTGTTCCATAGATCTCCTGAAGAAACGGGTCCCAAAACAAGACAACTGTCCCCCTGAGGCTTACAGTATCAGAGTGGATGGTCTAAGGAGTACCCTGTCTAGCAAAAACAGAACTGGAAAAAAAAAAAACCTTCCCTGGAAAGAGACTGCTTAAGAATATTGGCATCATTTTAAGGTGCTCCAGAAGACCCTTCTCAGCAAGGTGAAGGGAAAGGAATACATCTTGAAAAAGGTAAGAGACAAATAAGTACACTGCAAGGTTTTAGACATCAATGTTAGGAATGATGTGGTTCTGATACATTTGCAACTGTGGAGTGTAAGTAACACCACATATCCATAGCCCACATACTAGAAAATACTTAATGTTTCATGCAAGTGATCGTGCTGACTGGAGGACCAATTACTGGTTGCCAGTTTCAATTGAATGCTTACCAAGTTGGCCATAACAATGGTATCAACGATGACAGGACTGGTTGAAGTTCCCAGTGTAAACTGCAGTCCCCGAGGTGGCTGTCCAGTAGTAATATCATAGCAGTGTCCTTCCAGAAGCAGATACTCCAATTCATATTCTGCAGCTACAACATTATCCACCTGCAAGGAGAAGATACTGCTGAATTCAGTCCTAGCTCTAAAGTGCTAATTTTTAGTGATTCAGTTACTCTTTAAAATAGCCATGGTAATTAAATAACACTTAATTTTATCAGAGTAATTTTATTAAAATGATACCTAGAAACCCTCAAAGAGCTCAGGTCCTTCGAGTGACAGACCTCACACACATATTGTTAAGAGTGCCCCTGAACAAAAAGATCTGAATCTCAACTGGTAAGATGCTAGGATAAGAAAAGGGAAGGACTGTTGCCCTATTTTACGATTATTATTTTTTTCTAACATTTATTGGAGAATGTAGTCAAGTAAGCGATTGGTTTGGTATCTCATAAAAGGTATATGATGGGCTCCAGAACTTTGAATCTAAATCTGTTTAAAGGTAGTCTTATCTAGTATTTATCACCAGAAATAAACGTTTTGTTCTGCATTACTCTTACAGTGTGCTAGGGTACTGCCAGAAATACCAGTTCCTTATTTCTACACTGAACAAAAGTGCCAAGAAAAGAAAAGGAAAAAAAAAAACCCCAAACACGAAGCCAAAAAAACTTGGGTCCCTACCAGGCTAAATTCAGATGTAGCCTGAGGACACTACATAAGCAAAGTAATAGTCTGATCTCACAAAGCATCTTCTCTTGTTGCACATCCAAAATGACAGTTGAATCGCTACAGCACCAGACTGCATGTTAGGAACTGGAAATTGTGCACCTGCAAAAGTAAAGCTACTATTTCTTTGGAGGCTCAGGATGGTACTTTGAATGCTTGAAGCATTTAATCCCCCTCTGTCTCGGGCTTTCAGTTAATTTAAGGCGGGGCACAGGAATCGCAGGTTTGAAATGCGTAGTAGTATCAGCCATTTGGTGGTTCATTTATGGCTTTACAGTTAGGTTAAGAGATGAAAAGCAAAAAAACCTAAACCCAAACAAAACAAACCACACAACAACAAGCACCCAATTTCCTAGATTTCTGAATATCTAGTACAGGATTAGCAATATCAGACTGCCACTATACTGCATCATATTACCAAACATATCAGAGAGATGCAGAAGAGGAGACTAATACAATGTTCAGAGAGAAAGTAACCCACATTGGTAATGACCACCAGCTTGTACAGACTGTTGCTTTTCAAGAGGCCAGTTTGTAAAAGGTTTGACAGTCTCGTTACTCATGCAGTGGATGAGCTTCTGTACTGCAGGAGTTACTGGTGCAGCGGGGGCTGCTGGGGCCTGTCTCAGCAGACAAGGCCCAGGGCTGGCTGGTTCTGGAGCCTCAACTTCCCTCTCACCTCTGGAGGTGGTTCCTCCAGGTCAGGGTTGAGGCATATCGGTAGGAAAGTTTGTCCTGCTACTGCCCAGGCCGCACCCATGCTGCAGATAAATCGAGGACTTCTGTCTCCACAGCTGTCAGTCAGGCATCTTTTGCATATACTGGATTATACATATAAAATTACTGGGTTTAATCTATATCTACAGTTCAGGGCCAACTAAATAATGCCTTATTGCAAAGGAAAAGACTATTTTACTGCCTCATTTAACTTTTATTAAACATTAACAGTCCAAAATTTCCTACTTTGCACCACACATGGATTATCTAACTTTTAATGTGTTTTTAGTGCCCATCATAACATGTTAGTGTAATGCATTTGCTAACTGCTTACCAGCCCACTACTTCTAGATCTTCTGAAAACTATTAAAGTTAACTGCTAACACAAGAGGTTAATAATTAACACTGAATTACCCATTCCGTTAAAGATCAACGAGAATCATCAACTTGCACATACAGCTATTCTTCTTTCATTTCTAATGTCCTTTTTCTACTAAACTCCAGCCCCTTGGATTTTTCCTTCCTCCTTACTTTATCCCTATGTATGTGGGGCAGCACTGCCCAGATCAATTTTCTAATAGTCTACTTCAAGGCCTGTTCTAGCAGCAGTCAGCTTCTAAAACTATCGCAGCTGAGTGGATTTTTGCTGCACTGGTTTTACTGTTTTATTGATAACTGCATATCCTTTTGTGGGCCACAGGAGTGTTTGACAGTAACAAAAGCTGTGAAAATGAACAGGTAGCTAAAACCAGCTTGGTGGCTTCTCAGAGCAAGGGAAAGTGAGTAGAATTTCCTTACTGAAACAGGACTCAGATCTTACTTCAAAATTTCTAAAAAGAGGTTTAAAAAAATAACAGTCTTATTTTTAGTTGTGACATTAACTGTAGGGAGCTCTACTCAGAAATAATTTTTCAACTAATAAATGCAAAGATATTTAATGACCAAAGTTTCTTTGTTTCTAGCTCAGGACGCTCTGAAATGTCATACATACACACTGAAAGCACCTATAGGATCTGCTTCAAGCCTACAGTATTTTTCAACCTAGGGTTCAGACATCCATGAGTAATTGAGAACAGCGATCTTACTATCAGTGAGCTTAAGTTTAGCTGCATCTCTCCTAGAAAACGTTTAGGGGTCTGCAAACATAAAAGGTATTAATATCTACAGTTCTATATTTATTAGCACTTGAAAATTCTACATTTCTTTCCCATTACAAAAATAAGCTCTGGAAAAACAACACGGTGTAAATGTAGTCGTAGGAACACGTTGATTTCTCTTACCTCCTCTAAGTAAATATTATCAAGGTCGTATGGGGTTCTGACAGATTCTACCATCCAGCTCTCAGGAGTATTTAGGTTCAAAGTGAACAGTGGAGACTGGGGCATATCCAGAAACTTGGCAATTGGTCCTGGAGCAAAGTTGTTATCTGCTGTGAAAGAAATCTCTGGCTCCAAAACATAGCGATAAAAGCTGAAATTTCAGAAAGAAAATGTTAGAACTATTTCCGCCAAAATTTGCAAATATTTCACTCTCCTTAAACTTGCTGATGGCATCGGCTTTCCCAGACCTCCAATATCTCCAAGGCTTTGTCCAAAGCAACACAGGTTGTGTTGACCTTGGAATAGGTCAGAATTTTCATCTTGAAGGATCAAACAGAATGTGCAAGACCAGTAAGATAAGTTGTTTAACTTTATATAGATACAGATATAAAAAAAAAATACATTAAAAGCACCCAGCTTGTAAAACAGCAGAATTACATCGTACTATCAACAAATTCCCAGATTCTCTGTGGGAAATCATGCATTTATATAAATCAGCTCAAAGCAGTTATTGAGACTTCCTATAGGATATTTGATGGTGTTTCTGTGCTTGCACATTCCAACAGGTTTTTATTTCTATCGCTTTTTTTAACCCTGGCATGGTATTGCTTACCTTTTTAGTGGCATGTCAGAAAGTTTGGACTGGCAGTTCATAAACACTCTTAGGTTCATGTTTATCAACTGGTTCAAAACCTAAAAGTAACAAGAAAAAGACATCCCTTAAAAAGCTAACTAGTAAAGCTGAGCACTGGTCTTACAGACAAGACCTCAAGGAGGCATGTTACCTGCTCATTCTCAATCCTCCCTTCTCATTATTTGCTTTACCCCACCCACCTTTTAATTGCTGGCTTTAAGAAGAACAGTTACCTGCTCCCTCACATTGCAGGTTTTCTTTTTGGGATGCAGAGACTTTCCTCCTCAAGAACCAGAGTCATTGCAAACTAAACCGTTAAAATGGTGAAACTAAAAGCTATCTGGACAATATCTAAGCATTATTTTGTTAGTGTGTAGTATAGTGGAATTAGTTTTTCCACTAATAGATGTATTGTGCAACTCAGACACACTATTAGAAAGCCATTGGTCACCACCCAGTCAAGGAAGAAGACAAACATTCCAAAACTACAGAATTTTTGAAATTGCTGTAAAATGCATGACAACATTGCATACATACCAAAAGTAACGGAGCAAGTCTTTGAGCATCTCTAGTCACAGGATCAACAATAGCCACAACATCAAAGTATGTCTCCCCCTCTTTTGGTCTCAGTTTAACTGCACTAAACAGAAGAAAAAACAATTTTAAAGTATCAAATGTATGGATAAACATAGGAAGAACATTATCCATCTCACTTTGAAGTCAAATTACTTCCTAAATGCTAGGTGTCTTCTAAAACTAGATAGAGAAAAAAATACGTATACACATAAACATGTATAGAGATAGGTAGACAGATAAAATTAATTTCTGGAATCTCACTGTGCCCTGAAAACTGTTGGGGACTTTCCTATTGCTACTTGGTTTTTTTTTTTTTTTTTTTTTTTTTNTATTTTTTTTTTTTTTTTTAGTTAAATGCAACGTAAAGCAATGGGAATGTTAAAAGATAAGGAAAAGCATATTGCTCAGCAAATGCCAGCAATCCTATACCTGTATCGTTCTTCAAAAAAATGATATTCAATCCTTGCCTCTCCCTTTGGTTGAGCAGAAAGAAGAGCATCCACTTTCATTACCAAGTCACTTGCACTAAAAAGAAGAAAGAAGAAAGAAGTGTTCACAGATACTCAGAAAACATGTACTTACCACATTTCTGCTGGTTAGCAGCAAAAGAGAAGACAGATTGAATTCAGATACACAAGCTAACATTTTTACTACCTCTCTACACAAGCTCTGAAGAGTTAAACATATATAGGAGTTAATCCACCATTAATTTAAACAGGTTGCAGCCTTGTTACTGAGGGTACCAAAGGGTTTAACTCTGTAACAAATACAGAGCAGGGGTCAGCCGTCCTACAGGCACTGCATTCCTGAACTTCACCAACCTCTCTTAGACTTGTAAGCCATTCCCATCAAACCTTCGTTTCACAGCAGTCTTCCCACTTTACACTGCAACTCTAAGGACTAGGAAGCAATCCTGTGTGTGGAGAAACTTTTGGAAGAGAGGGGTCCTATCATTAAAAGGGAATTACTTCTGACAGCTTCCTTTTTATTATTCCCATAAATTTTCAGTCTAGTATGTTAAGAATATATTTAATCTTGAAAATGTAAAACCTCTTGAAAGTTCAGTGAAAATTGATTTGTACATCATAGCTTTGCCAAGAAGCAATACAGTAACTTAAAGGTCTGTCAGCTTTTCCTGAATTAAGTAAGTCTCATAGATTTATAGTGACAGCTGTTTAAATTGTTCATACCAGAACCACAAGCCTGGTGAAGTCTGCCAAGTTCTGCAGTGTTTTCCAGTGCAGCAGGTAATTTCAAAAGCTTTTGAAAAACATTGCCAGCGTTCAAACCAGGAAACCACTGCTCTGTCCAAAACTAGCCTATATTCAAACTATGCCCTCTTCCTCCACCCTATCACTGTTATTTCTCTGTTGATTCCCAACACAGGAGTGGGTGCAAAAGTGTTTGGAATGCTGTTAAAACCTGTCCTCCTAGGAGTCAGAATCACACAAGACTTCTGCACAAAAGAGGTCACGCTTAACTTACTTGACCAGCCTTTAACTGTCAAGCACCATCATGGAAAAATCTAATGCTAAATATGAGAGAAACTATCTTCTTAACTATAAACCCAAACACACACCTATGGACTTCAGTTCTTTGAAGATTACTTTCTTTTGATTAGGTCACCTCTCTGCTTTTTGCAATAATTATCTAGAACTATGATTTTCATTTTTTTATCTCTACCTCTTTTCCTATCGTTTCTCTTTAAAAAGTTAAAAGCAGTTTACATGGTTCCATAGTTCTGACAGTAAAAAATATATAACTAAAATAATTTTTATATTGATAGGCCAGGCAGCACTTAACTGCAAACAAATTCGGAAAGCATATTCCAGTGTCTCATTTTCTTCCCTTCTTTCGGCTTTTAAATCAATACCATAGTAGTCATACACGTGAGTTATGAAACCCTGACATATTGGAGGTAAATGGTTTAGAAGAGCGTGTCAGTTAAGATTTAGCTGGGAGAAAAACCCACAAGAAGTCTGAATGCCTTAATATTAATGAAAAATTAGGCTTCTCTTCCATTTAGAGGAGCAGAAAGGTAATCCAGTGCGGAAAGCATTTTCAAGACTAAACGTAATAACGTGCAGCAATTTATACCACTTTGTAACACATCCCACAGTAGCAAACAACTCCCTCTGCATACAGACATCTTTTCTGTGGGTAAAGCTGTCACCAACCAGAGTCAACTAAAGCTTGAATGAAACTTCATCTAGTTGAACACAGCAAAGAATCAAGTCAGCCCCATAGAATGCACCTCCACCCTCATTCTTTAATAAAGTCCACCTGTATCCCCACCTGGCCAATCCAAAAAGCCACTTCCTGAACCCCTCAGATAACCAAGCAGGCTGTTGCTGCCCGTGCTGCTGTGATCCAGGGACTATCCCAGCAAGTACCAATACATTTACTGTTTCATGTTCACTTGAACAGATCTATAGTAAATTCCTACAGACTTGGGCACTTTCCCAGTTTCTTGCTGCTTGTCAGTGAGGCTGCAGCCAACAGCTCCAATTTCCGTTAATGAGGTAATGGACCAGCCAGGGCAGGTTGCTACTAGATATAGATAACGAATCAAAAACAATGAACTCTGAGCACAGAACCATAGCAGGGGTTGCCAGTATTCTCAGAACTGCCTCCTGAGACTAGGGGATACAGTTACAGCTCCGTTCCTCCAGGAGATTGTGGACTATAAAAAAAGTCGCTAAAGCACTTTAAACCAAATAAAGGTAATTTACATCTTTTTTCTTTTTCACTTGCCCCTCTGAACAGCTGAGGCCTGACCATACGAACACATGCATGTTTGTTTATAGCACCTATCCAGAGTGATAAAGCTTTCTCCAGGCTGCAGAAAGTCACATTAGCAGAGTACCACCACTTTTTTGAAAGCCTCTTCACATTTACTTACAGATCTTCTTCGAATCCCAGCTGCTGAATCTGAGATTTGATTTTCTGTCCTGACGTCTTTAGTATGATATTCTCAAGGAGATGAAAATCATCCTGATTGAACATCTCACCATCCTCTAATGGACCAATAATCTACAAAAAAGCAGGATCAGCATTATTAGGTAAAGGCTACACTGAAACAAAATTCAAAGATGTATTAAATAAATACTCCAGCCCAGTGTCAGTGTCAGCAGAGGTTAACAGATAAGTCTAGCTATTTACAGCTGAGTCCCACACTAAGGCATAAAATGCACACTTAAAATTTTCACTGAGTGCTTGGTTTGCAAAAGTCAAGCGTATTAAATTATACATGCAACACTACATCTTGAAGGGGCAATAGAATCCCAGGCCAATTTCAGTAGTTCAGCAAGACTCCAGCAAGTCTCACTCCTCTAGCTTTCAGAAGCCTAAAAGCTACCTAGACAATTCTTGCTGTTTTGCTAATGAGAGAAATAGAATACCACAACTCATCACTTGAAATTTTTAACCCATTAAAGTATACAGTAACCACTGGAACTTGTGGGGTTTTTTCCTAACTAGGAAGCAGCTGACAAAAAGAAAACTGAGTGCTGTACACAGCTGGGTTTAATTTTTTTCAGTGAAATACTATTGTATTTCATATCATTTGCCTAATCTAAATGGCTGGTGGAAGAAACCAAGGCACCCAGTCAGGGCCAGATACAGCAGCATTTTGCCCAATGAACTGAAGCAGCACAATCTTTGAAATTTATCATCCCTTTCCGCCCCCGGACTCAATTCACTGCCAACATGAAAGCAACTCTGTTATTGGGAGATCTGAATTTGTACAAAACACTAACAACTAACTAAACACAGTACAAAGAAAAGGTCGTGCAGGTCTGAATAAATCCAACTGGAAGCAGTCCTAAAGATTGCTGAGACCTAAAGAAGGTTGAGACTCTGTGTCTGATCCCTAGACTCTGCTGCTCAAGGTCTGCTTCTTTCCCACATGTGGAATATCTCTGTTACTGTCTGCTGATTGATCTCACCCGTCCATTGCTGATCACAGCCCTCTGCCCCTTCTTCAGCTTTAGAACGTCTCTGCAATATATAGCATGGGACAGAATAAAATCCACCTTGGGCGATTCAAAGGCTTCTTTGAAAATATTGATATCCATACCCTGAAAGAAAAGAATACTTGACATTGAAACGGGAAGAAAAGTACACCTCTGCACACTTTTTTTTAAATGTACCTTTTCTGTTTCCATTCAAGAACATCTTTATATCTTGCTAAAATTTATCCCCAGGCCCCTTTTCTTTGTAGTCTTAAGCCTAGTTCTTGCCTGTCACCTTCAAACATTTTCCTAACTTCTGATGTGAAGGACCACAGCCCTAGTAATTGCTGCTGCTTAGACCAGTTGTTCCATTCTTCTGTTCTTAAGTGATTCTTGCCTGACTTTTTTAAAAGAGAAATGTAATTTTTTTTTCTCAGCTTTTTAAAAAGATTATAGTTCTCTCTTAACCCCCCAAGAAACAACTGACTCACTTAAATAGATCCCTGAATCTGCATTCTTTTTGACTTTTCAAAGTTATGTAGCTTTGATGTGTATGAGGATTTACTATATTTTTAGATGGGCTGTTATATTTAGGTAAGTTTACCTTTCAGAGAGAAAAAAAACCCCACCAATAGCAAAACCAACAGTGTTACTCTCCGTCGTTACTGCATCTTTTGCATATGAACATACTACACTAAAAAATTCATTAGAAGAACAAGCAAAGTACCCTACCTTTGTAAATGCCAACAAACATGCTTACCCCAACAGCAAATTCTAAGATATCGGCTCCTGCCTCTAGTGCCTTTGCGATTTCTTCTTTTGCCATTTTGGTAATGAAGTTCTTGGCATTATTTGACGTTTGCGTCTGCAGAGCTGACCATATGGCTTTAGCGACAAGTGTATTCTGGCTATTTGGATCTTCAGTAGGATTATTAATCATGCTAATTCGAACATTATTGCTGGATTTCTGTGTTTAACAAAACATACATTAGGAAAGTTTTAGATTTCAGGTTTGTTTTAAATGAGAAGAGTAAGTCTATTGTAGTAAACACTATAGTGAAAGCTTTGCTTTTCTCAACCAGAAAACCAGATTCCAAATTAGGTAAATAACAGCACAAGGCTAAAAGCATGAATGAACTAATTTAACATCAAGTATTTAGTTTATGTATAGGCACCACTGTGACAGGACTCTTCTAGATAATGCTGTGCCTCGTAAGAGATAAAGGACTGTAGCCAGCACTCAGAGTTCTGGCAAAACAGTGATTTCGGAGTAAGCTATTTATTTTTATGATTCAGTTATCTTCCCAGAACAAACGAGACAGAGCAGAGAGCAATGCTTATGTTCATCTCGAAACCAAAACACAGACATCTTCAATTTAGAACCATGGGCTTAAAAGAACATCTTTTCTTTATTGTATTAGCATAGTGCCAAGAGGGGATTCTGTCCTAGTACAAGACAGTCAGCGATGTTTCAGCCCCCACAAATAAGATGAGGCTGGAAATTACAGACCCTGCAAGGAGAACCAATCTCCCCAGGTCGTACAACAGGAACACAACTGTGTTTTTCAAGCCTCTGCCTACTGCTTTATTAGCACTGCTACCCCATTCAAATGAAAACAGTACCTACCTGATGTTTAATGGCATCATATAACAATTGCCTCCCTGAAGGTTTATCAAAATCACCAACAATCCAAAAAGTAACTGGTCTAACAAAGGAATCATCTGCAATTAAAAAAAAGGAGAAATCTAAGGGTGAAGGGAAGGAAAGCTTCAGTTTTTCCTCATTTGGAGGAAAAATATGATGCACATGCAAAGACTTCAAAAAAAAGTAAAATTACATAGGAAAGTTATAGATGAAGCTAAGCTATGAAGTCTGGCAAGACAAGAATAATAGTATTGGTATTATATTAGGTTTCATTTACCTCATTCAGAAAACCCACATGGGACAGCATGCACCACTGTTCCTAAGCTGGATGGTTTTTTTGTTTGCTACCTTTTTAATTAAGAAATTTTAAAGGAACCTTTAAATCACTTACAGATTCCAACTAGGTTACAGACATACAACTTCTTCATACTGAAGCTGTTAGTTCACAAAATCAGTTTTGTATAGAGAAACAAGTGCTGCAGCAAACATGCTTTTAAACAGCTTGCTTCATTTCCTGCTGGTTCTAGAGCCAGTGTTACAAAGGAACCAGAAAATTCCCAGAACAACAACATACAAAATGCTAAAGCATGAGTTACCATAGATCTCCTTGGAAGACATTCCTGGTCAAAAAGCAGAAAGGAAAGGGGAAAGGAGAGAGACATTAATAATTTGACAGTAATCTCAATGTGTATCAAGAAGCTGCAGCACTGTACTGGGCATAACTGAATCACTAAAGTTCAAGTCCAACAAGCAACAAGTTTGCGCTAATTTTTTTAGAATAAACTTTGACTTTTTCTTCCTCTCAAATAAGTTGATACTTTAGTTTCATGCTACAGCATGAAATACTACATCTTACAAGTTTCATACCAAACCATTTGCAAAAACTGCCATGCCATTATGACTGTTTCTGTTCTCTTCCCTCTTTAAAAAGTAGCATGACAGTGCTATTTCAGTACTGTTGCTGAGCCAGCAATACATATAACTTTCCTATTATTTTAGAAAATAAATGTGCTACAGCATTACTGTAATAGGACACCAGTTATTAAATACCTTAAATGACAGAAGAGACAGTGCCACAAAACTGCCAAGACATAGGATTGCAAATTAATGCATACTTTCAAATGAGCATGCAGAGGTGTAGGTTTAATTAATACTCTACAAAGGCAAAACAAGAACCTTGTTGGGATCTAAGTGACGGAACATGAACGAAGGGTAAAAACGAGACAGAAGGAGCAATGGGAACATTTAAGGCAGTACACACAGGTGGCAGTGGCTGGAGACAGTACTGGGGAAACTTGTGAGAGTCTAGTAAAGGTGACAGACAGCAACAAGATGAATTGGTTCAAATGACAGCAGCTTATTTATGACACTGAACTGAAATGGATATCGAAAAAGGCCTGATCAAGCTCTGTATTATGTCTGTGCACGCATTTCTTACATTGAGAAGTACAGCTGAGTTTTAACACTAACGGGAGACTTTATGTATGACTGTAATAAAACAATACTACCATTGAAAAGCAGTACATGCACTGGAGCAATAAAAACAGCACAGATCACGTTAGGTGTTGTCTTATATAATGGGCAATAACAATTTTCTTCTGAATCCATGTAACTTTTAGTAATTTTGAATTGTGAGATAGAGCGCCCTTTTGTATTTTTCTAGTCAGTGTCAGTGCAGGATCAGAGCTTACACTGCTGATTTCTGGTGGCCATTTGCCATACAGCAAGACCAGGTAGGGTGAGACTTCATTATTCATTGAAGGCTGGGCTTAAAGAGGGGAACAATCTTGTTCCATGTAGACGTCATGTCTTATTAAAAAAAAAAAAAAAAATCTTTAACACTTAGATTGCACCATTACCCGCAGGCCTTAACAAGGCTCAATGCATGTGTTCAGTACTGCATATACACTTGGAAATGCACATAAGATTAGATTTGGGTTCATAATCCACTGCAGATGTTACCTTTCTTTGTTAAGTAGGTCATGCTGTTTGCAACAGCAGCTGTCTTATCTTTGGAATCCAACGTGGTAAATCGAGCAAAGTCATCCACGAAAAAGTTATCTGAGGAAGAGAAAAAGTATTGGATGCCAAAGCAATTATTCCATGTAAAATAAAAGAAAAATCACTACTATTAGCAGAACATTAAGAACATATCCCATTTTGTTCCTCGTGATGCTGCTTTTTATGTCTCATTTCCACTGCTAATATATAAGCTGAGGGATATATTTTTGTTGTCTAATATGTTACATTTTGTCTCATAAGCTACATTAATAACTACATTGCATATTTTATAGGCGCAAGTCAGTTGAAAGGATTGTTCAAGTCTCACTTAGCTGAAGTTTATGTAAATAATACACATTTAAAAATCCACTGTATTACTATTTTTCAAGCAACTCAAAAAAAGTAGTTGTACAAGTGTTTTTGCAATACAGTCATTACACGGCAGAGTCACTGCAGTCACTGGATGTTAATACATCTAGCCATAAAAAGTTCTGCCAAACCTTAAGTAATTCCAGAGTTGACTGTCAATCTCTGCTCAAAAGAAGGTTAGAAATAAGAAACAAGCTGTTGCTTTATACATTATATGACTGTTCTTGGCTTTTGCTAGCGTTGCTAATTTCTCAACTTGATGAGTCATATTCCCCTAAAGGTTTGTATAAAATCAAAACAAATTCCTGTTTTGAAAAATCTGTAGACATTAACGTTGCTATGGTACGTAGTATCTCCCCCAGCACCAGGGCTAGAACATCACTTGGGGTGCTGTTAATACTTTTCCACTAGAGCTTTCCATTGGGACAGCAAAAGTCTTTGTCTCAGATACTTCAGGTTTAATGCAATTAAAAAAGTGTCCCTTACTCATTCCTGTCAGATCTAGGTACTCTCTGTCAGATGTTAAGATTCTTGAGTTAATTCTTGGAACAACGTTAGGCTGGTTCATGATATACTCAACCACATCTTGGTCATTAGATAATTCACCCTGAAGGGAAGAAGAAAGGAGAAATACTTGTTATTTCACATGTATATTTGCTTTATATAGCTTAAAAAAAACCCCAAACAACCAAAACCCCCCAAAAAAAGGGAAAAAAAAAAACAACCACCAAGAAATTATACAAGTTAAGTTGTCTTGTGTATTATATATTCAGGGACTTTTGAGTCAGTTTTTCCAAATCTTGTTTATCTGTAAATTCACAGCTGAACTCAGCACCTACCAGGTACACGGCTCGCTGGAAGATGCTTGTGGTTTCCAGGATTTTGTGCATTGTCACGGTTTCTAGGTCATCAGGATCCAGCTGATCTTTTTGAAAAGGCATTCCATTGAACAGCACAACAGGGAGAGGACCTACACCTGTTTGCTCATAGTAACCTCTCGCTGCCTAAATGCAGGGAAAGAAGTAGTTTTACCACATCAGCCCATTACTGTGAGGGTTCATAACGTTTCCATGCAATATCCATACAAGTCTATTCTAAACACACTAAGATGTCCTTCCAGCTTTTATACAATACAGAGAATATTACTTTTACGCAGTGCACAAGACACTGCTGTATCTTACATGCACAAAATGTCCTTGTCTTTCAGATTTTCAAAGCAAAAGTAGTTACTTCATAATACAGATGTGCTAAATATTCCATTAAGTTCATAAGGTAAATAAATTAATTCCAAAGAGCACTTTCTGGTAATAGCAAAAAATGCACAATGGGAAATCTGACTTTCCATATGGAAGCAAACACAATGCAAGCAGTGATAGTTGTAACGTAAGAGACAGGGTAAAGGGGTTTTTTATTATTTAAGAACATGTTTCTTAAGCTTGTGAAAAAACATTTACTTGTCGGGGAGGGGGTTATTACATCAAGACAAATTCTCCCATTTCATGTAACCACTGCAAAATGCACCATCATTATTGATACTCTGTTACAGACAGAAGTTAATCAAGTTCTACTGTTCAGAGGTTCTTGTTGAGGGCTTTCAAGACCTCTTAAGGACACAATTATCACAAAGCTCAGAGTACATGAAAGAGTGCCCAGTGCTGTTTCAACTTGTGTCCTTTATATGGAGATAAGCTCTTTCTAAAGGCTTCCTCCCTTATCTGAAGGCTTTGCAATGTTTTAGGATGTGGTTGTGCAGAATGGTGTCAGGTACACCAGTTGCAGCAAGGCCTTCCGAATGGCCTCTTGGGTCTTCTGGAGGAGAGCACTTTGCATGTGTTAGGAGTTTCAGGGGGGCAGGAGTGCGTTTGTTTTGTTTGGGTTTGATTTGGTGTCTGGTTTGTAAACTGAACAGGCCTCTCCTGTCATACAAAAATGTCTGTCTGTCCTTTATGGGTTTTGATTTCTACAAAATGCTTTTCCCTTCACTTTCCTACATCGGAAGACAAAAATCATGTGTGCGTACGAGCCTATTTATGTAACCCTGACTGCATTCCTTACACGTACAGATGTAGGCAGTGTCATCTATGTTACAGAGCTACTGTAGACAGTGTTTTCATTCTTTCTTCTAGAATATTCAACAAAAATACAAACATTTCCCTATAGAACCTCAAATAAAATCTGCTTCATCTCACATATAAGTGATCCAATAGTGGTTTGCTTTCCCAATTATCAACCCTAAAAATAACTTTAAGAAATTATTTGAGGGAGATTGTTGAATGCCTTGCTATAGGAAAGGCATTTTGAATTCATCATCATTACTTTATCTCACACGGTATTCAAATACCGGTAAAGAAAAGCCACACCAATCCCTCACAGACATTAAGCCCCTTGGTTTTCTTATGAACCATTCCATCACCTTGATTTTTTTCAAGCAATTTTAAACTCTACTGAAATCTGCATACCAGAATGAAAGCATGACTTATGAGTCACAAGAAAGTTATCTTGGTTCTGCTACTATACATACAGATTTTTTTAATATCTATTACTGCATATTATATAAAGCTTTGTGCTGAACATAAATACTCACTGAAGTAGTACTAAAAGTCACCCAATGTGATAACAAAATAGCTACCTGGTTAGTAAGGGAATTTGATCAAGAGATTGTATGTAACTGTATTTTCAAAATGGTGTTGAAACAAAAAAGTGAAAAAAGCTTTATTTCATTAATTCTTACCTTTCTGGTTTGATCATAGGCAGAATCAATTCCCAGAATGCTGTTGACTTCCACATAAGGATACTGTTTCTCAAGAACACTAACCACATGCTCCACTTTCAGCTGGTCTCCTGTTTTTACTTTGTTATATATCTGAGAGGGGGATACAAATACAAGTTTACAGCTGCAACTGTAAAGCTTCCGTCCTTACCAAAGGTAAGTTGACCTGTCACCTGTTTTCCAGTAATTATAATAAGGCATTAACAGCCAGATTGCAAAACACATTTTCATATTTATTAGCTGCAATAACAGCTCCTAAGCACTTGTAGCCGTTATAATTACCTTGCTTTACCTCGTAGTCATTCCAGTGAGATTGGAAGGAGGTAAATATCATGTATTTCTTTAAATAATAACTTGCATCTTTAATTAGAAAAGGTATTTAAGGGTGAAAAGTAGTGCTTAGGGGGAAAAAGGGCTCAACTAAAGCGTATCCAAAGAGCTACCCTTCCCTTTAGAACAAGACATGCTTATAAACAATACAACAGACATCACATGTAAAGTAGGTAACTGTTTCCCTCTTGAAGGAACAAGATTTTACTTTGACTTACAAATACATACCAAAAAAAAGAATAAAAGTCATTGCCTTCAAGTCATCAGCAGTTTAACGTTACAGTATGCCCCAGGTTCTTGATTTGTACAACAGTGTCAAACCACAAGTGAACACGCATTTACTAGCACCTATATTATCCTTTGATGGGGCAAAAGTATGCAGCAAGAACTGTTCAAAACAAATTATAATACTGAAGGGATACAGCCATTTAGAACTCATTGGCAGAATGAGCAAAGAGGTAGTATCAGAAAAATGCGCAAGTGTGTTAAGTGTCACATTTAAGTCTAGTCTCACTTGTTAAATTTAGGTCAGATGCACTTTATAAAGAAACATGTATTGTGTGGTACTAGTGTTTGGAGATACTCTTGATACAGAGTCAAAGAAAAATTTCTTCCATTATCTACATATTAGCACATTAACATAATCTTACATACACAGAAAATGTTAAAACATTAATTTCCCTTTAAAATTAATACTTACAGACATGACAGTCTGGAAAGCATAATTATTGTCCATTTCTTGTGCCACATAATTGTATGCCCTAAGGAGGGCAACACCAGCATCCTGAAGTCCATCAACATCCTCTGAGTCATTAACCACAAAGACTAGTCCTATCCTGCAATCAAACAAATCCCCAGATCAAGACTATTATACTAATAAATAATCAGCCCTTCATACAATTTTCAGCTATGATCATCATCTTAGACAAAGGTTTATTCTGGAATAGACTGATAAGATTTTAAGCAGAGCAGCCAGGAATCAAACTTAGGACATATAATCTCTAATGGTGAGTCCATCAGAATCTTGCTTTTCATCTCTCTTTCATCCAGAGTACTTGCTTTTAAGTTTCTTTTGGATTGTTAAAAGAAACTGAGTTCTGTTTTGCTAGTAACAAAAGTTACATTAAAAAAATTTCAAACAAGAAACAGTATTTAGTAAATGCCCTTCCCAACCACCAATACAAGATGTGTCCTAGCAGTGAGGAATTTGCAAAAGTCACAAAAATAAAGCTGATGTAAAAAAATTCCTATTAGAACATAGCAATTACCTCAGTGGGATGTGGTTACTAAAGAACATCTCTGCCACATTCAGTAATTCCGCTGTGGTCTCGTGAATAGGATCTACTATCAGCACCTGCATACAAATTGCAATTGAAAAGTTTCTGTTCCCTGAAGAAGTCTGGATACAGGTGTTTCATTAGAGATAGCTTCATTCACATCTCAGTGCAGAGTTATCATCAGACCCATTTTATACACTGCCAGGGAGATGAGGCCCACTGAATAATAGTGTCTTCTAAAGTCTTTAAGTCCATTATCCAAAGTACCCAGTCTAAACCACTCCTTTAACCAGAAAAGACCAGACTCCTTACATACGTTATATCTTTACCTCACTATACCCTAGCATCTCGGCTTCTGCCTCTGCGTGTACACAAATCCACCCATTAAGTTGTGGATGGGAGACAGGCATTTGTCAGAATAGAAGAACACAGCATTGCTTTGCTCAACCCCCTGGAGAGCCAATGCTGCCAAGACGGTCATTAAGCAAGCCCAAACCCAGACAGAACTGAGCCATTCAGAATGAATTTAGGGCCCTCTATTCAGGCCAAGCAGTGTCTTTCCATTTAATAATTTCAATGTTGGCAGTACCAAACTCTGGAGAAAAAGATAACACATTAATGGTCCCACAGCTGGAGGTGGTTCAAGTCCCTATTTGCCACTAATCAGAGGATTCCTTTTTTCTATAGGGCCACTCTGCCACATGACAAGAGTTACAGTACAGAATTCATGAACTCCTTATTAGATCTAACTTTAAATAGTTTACCTAGAGACTAAAAGGACACCCAGGATTAAGCCGAGGGCTGTTGAGCATCTTTTGAAGTCTTGGTGCAAGAACGCTTTCTAACTGAAACAGCTGAAGCTGGTCTTGACACTGTTAAGAAGATGCTAATTAACAAATTTGAGGGATTTCATTCACCAACTTCAGGTATTATCACAAAGTTCAAATGCACCAAATTCTCACTGGTCAGATAATATTTTTTTTTCCATTGATGAAGCAATTTGGCATCTAAAAGATGCCAGAGAATCACGCTTAGTGATCTCTGAATCTCAGCCATAACTTACTCATATGGGCAGAACAAAACCTTTTAGAAAAGCATCCTATCTCAAGTTATTTAAGTGACAGGGAATCCAGCATATGTGTAGGTAAGTTGCAAAAGCTAATGTCCCTGCTGCTGAAAAAACAAAATGCACATTTCATTTCTAGTCAGATTACTACTTACAAAATTATGGAAGTTTTTTCTAATTTGTCTGATCACGCCTGGAAACGTGGGACGCAGCAGTTCTTGCACATTGGAAGGCCAGGAATTATACCGACTGTCAACTTCAAGATTGTTGATCCACTAAAGAAAAAATAAAGGCAGTTAAATGACTGACAGTCTTCCTGCTCAAATCCAACACTGTAAAATATTTTAAAATCGGACACTATATTGAGAACTGTATGAATAAGAAGTTAAGCTTTTTAAAAAGAGCTAATTATATTTATAACCTTACATTCCTTTTTTTATTTCGCTGTAGTTTCACAGCTGATTGTGAGATAAGAACAAAAGTTCCCCTGACAGCTTAAGAATGCACTGCCCAATGGCAAATAAGATATTTCTTATATAAAGCCATACGCACTGAAATAGCAGGGCTTCTGATGTCCACAGCATAGTCGGAATCTGATGGCTGGATGTTCAACTTCAGAACGTTGTGCAAGGAAAGACCCTCAATTCCTAAGCTGTGCAGGCCTTCCATAACGCGGGCTTCATTGCGTAGCACATCGATCAAGCTGGAAGGAAAAGAAAAAAAGTTCTTGAATTTTAAAGACACAGCAAATAACTTGCTCTTATGCTAAGTCTTAACAGATGAAAGATATAAACAAGTCTGCCAAGTCTGTGCATTACTTCTTACTTATCACCTATTTCTAGCTGCATTAAGAGACTTGAGATAACTTACACCTATTCGATTATATTGTATTTCTAGGAAAAATGACATTAAATCAAGATAACTAAAGCATGATATACATATGTAATTTTAATTCCATGTTATTGAAACAAATCTTGACAAAGATATAGGGTAGTTTTCAGATTAAAACTTTACAGTGGTTTATCCTTTGAGAATTAGTCTGCTATCTTCAGAATAAAACCTGTAAGTTGACAGTCTTGGAAACCATAATCTTGCTAGTCACAGCACAGATCAAAAGAACAGTACAAAGGTGACTTCCCATTCCAATCTTCAAGGGCATTCCAGTTTTCACATCAGCTTTTTTGTTAGAAATGCACATGCATAAGAGAAGCAACCATGATTTGCCTTTTCCAGTACTTAACAATTAAACCAAGTCTAGATATAGACTTTGTGAAGAAGGTTCAGAACTGTCTAAATAATTTTATCATCCATGCAACAAGCAGGATGCAAGCTCCTAAGCAGGATACAATTAATTCTGAAAAATAAAACATTCCTACCTAAATATATCCTGAGTGTCTAAATCAATAAGTAGTCCGTTGATGAACAGGGCAGAATCTCCTGGTTGCAATCCTAATGTTCCTTTGAAATACTGAAAGAAAGTAGAAGGCCACATTAGAAGAATGCTCTGCACAGAAAAAAATTACTAGAGTTTAATGTGTCAAATTGCAGATTTTATCTCCCTAATTGCATTACAAATTGCATTACATTACGTCTCAACTACAGTCCTTGCTGACTTGGCACACATTCATACCAGAGAAAGAAGCAACTGAAGCTATTTAGTGCATGGACACATAAATGGGACTTCTGTTTGTTTCTATACGATTCACGTGTGCATTGTCCAGTCCCTAAGTAGACTTTTTACATATGCTCAAATTAAAGAATTAGAAATGCTTGAGAGAATTTAATTTTTTTTTTAGCTGACAGCCCACAAAATAGATGGACAAATAGTATTCAGTTCCCTGTCTCAGCTCTTTAACACACAGTTTTGGGCAGAACTAACTTAAACTGCTGGATATTGCGTGGCACTCACAAGTGGAACTAACTACTGTGTTTAAGCTACCAATTAAGTCCTGACCTAGTGGATATGACATCAATGAAAAGTAAATGAGCTGGCACTGTACTCTGATCTCCCCAAAATCAGGCAGCACACAAATGGAAAAAGTCTTAACAATATTTTGGAATTTCTTCCAAGTACCTCTGAGTAGCACCCCATTTGAATGGATACTTGCCCCTAAACTGAGGCACCATCACAGAGAACAATTTTGAATCAGAAGAGATAAATAAAACACAGTCCCTCCTGAAGCAGATTTCCCAACTCTGGCATGAAAAATTTTGTTTAAAAACTGAAAAATGACATTGCTTTCTTCCAGTACCTCGTCTTGCAGTACCAGTTACAAAATTCTATTAAGAGGCACGATGAACACTGGAGAAACATAGTATTTGGACATATAAAAACAGTAATATCATGAAGAATGTGAGCAAAGCAAACAGAGGAATAGCAAAGTACCATGTGAAGTACCAAGAACAGGAAAGCAGCATCTAATCAGGAAGAATGTATATATTTTATTAAATAAAAAGGCTCCCAGAGATAAGCTGAGTACACGCAGTGTTAAATTGTATCTTTTTGTGGATAATTGCATAGTGAACTATAACTTACTAATAGCAGTGAACTTCACTAGCAAATAATATCCACACAAATTGAGTCATGCAAAGAATAGCTTTAAAGGGCAGGGTTAAATCTAGCCAGATCTGGATCTAGTAGCCTAGACATACTTTGAATAAAAATGAATCCACAAAATCATGGGTTTACCTGTGGACCAGTCTGCTCTAACACATAACAGAAAAGCCACCAGGTAGCTTTAGCTTGCACTGACATTCTATACTTTGTCCCTTCCAGAACCACACCGGACGACAGTGTCAAACCGCATCCCTTCTTTTCTGATTTTATCGCTATTGAACAACAAGGGATTTCTCTTTCAGAACGAGAATCTCAGGGGACTTGTAAGTAGATGTCAGGTAACTTTACATTTACTACTAGACTAGCCAAATAGCATTGATTAGATTTTAAACGAAGACATGTGTGTACTTAACATACTTTGTATTTTTCCTGTTAATACCAAATGAGACTGAAATGTATGAATAGATCAGCGTAGATCACGTAACAAAAGGTGTTGTTTGGCTTTGTTTTTATTACCATCTTAAACTTCCATTTTGCACTCTATCCAGACTGTGCTACCAGGTGTATTTTAATTGTACGAAATTCTGTACAAGAGACTGTACAAAATTCCAAAGTGGCTATTGGTTTTTTCAGTGCTTTGCTAATGCCAAGTACACAACAGAGCTCTTGAAACATTTTTTCTGCAAATACTAGAGCCTACTCAATGACCTCCAGAGATCCCTCACAACCTGGGGGTTTTTATGATTCTGTTTCAAAGCACATGTAGACTTACTTGGATAGCTGTTAAATTTTATTACTTCACTAGTTTCACCTCAAAACACCACCATTGGAACCATTACCTCCACACAATATGAATCATTTTTTGCCATGGCAGAAGGTTTTGAGTTTATTCTGTGACTTCCTTGTAAACATTGATGAACTTAGATATCTAAGCACCACCTCAAATTGGGTAATGAGAACTAAATTTCTTCTGTATCCTTACTGACTTTAGGTTTTGAACTTAGAGTTGTAACTTGAAGTCAGCCTCTTTTTAACTATTACCTAGGACGAGTAGTGCTACGACATTCAGACTTTACACATCTGCTATAAGAACTCAAATAAGAACTAGGTCAGAGACTGAAAGAAGGCCACCCAGCAGGCATAGTCCTACAAGAAACATATCAACCACCTTTATGGTTGGCTGGCAAGCCATCCCTACAAATGTGTAACTCAGAAACTAAGTAAAAACTGATGTGACATAGACATCAAAATTTCTACTGCTTCATTTTTGACACAGTCCTGTCCTGTAGATCAGATTAAAACAGTCTGCAGATTAAGAACACCTACACTGTATGTTTTGTGTAAATAAACATTTTCCACCAGGGTTAACAACATAGTACTTTCATTGTATTTAAAATTAATTTTATAAAGATAAATAAATACAGTTAACAGATTCTGAGTTCAGATAGTGGACAGAATGTCCCTTTCATATACATTAACAAGTGCTTGCCAAATAACTGTCAGAACACTTGACTGCTGTGAACAACACCCCGTATCATCATTCCCCAACACAGCGATCTCAGTCAAAGAATTTCTCACCACTATTTTCATATTTGAGCAAACAAGCTAAATTAGAATCATAGAATAGTTTGGGTTGGAAGGGACCTTAAAGATCATCTAGTTCCCACCCCCCTGCCATGGGCAGGGACACCTCCCACTAGACCAGGTTGCTCAAAGCTCCATCCAACCAATATGGAAATTAGGTTCCATATATATAATATATATAATCCATGTTTGAAAATCCACCACTTCTTTACTTGCCAGATGCATACTAAGACAAAATTGTGTGTGAAAATACCAGGTCATTATTTTGAGCAAAATATAAGCTTTTCAATGGAATAATTCTTATTGAAGCTTGAATTTATATTAAAACAGAAGTGCAAAAGCACTACATTACTTTCTAGAGGCATTACCTTTTGGTTCTCTTCAATTTCTGCTCTGAGTTCCGAAGAAACAACTGTTTTTGTTATGGCTCTACAGAAATAAAAACACAACGTTGTGAATAATCTTTCTGTTTATGTAAAGCATAGATTAGATACCTACTTATCCTACTTTTTGTATGGTACATATAAATATATTTAGTCTCCTAGTATGAAGTGCGACAATCAGAGGCACCTGGACTTTGTGGTACCATTAAACAATAGGATGCACTATTTTTTCTTGTACCATATGATTCAACAGAACATAAAAATGTTAACCACATGCCAACCCTCAGTGTCTAATTTCACATTAACCATAATAAAAGTGAGCAGCTGCCAGAAAGGTAGAGGTAGAGGCTGGCTGCAGAAAATAGGGGGATTTCACCCCTCACTGTGAGTTCTCATTCCTTTCCTTACATTGGATCTAGTGATTTCCTCATCACAGAATGGACTAGTACAGCTCACAGTCCTGACTAAAAATGCAACAAGAGCACAATGCCTACCTTAAGAAGCCAGAAATAGCACAATCTTAGTATCAGTCAGTGGGAAATAAGACCAGAATTCAGTTTCTTTTTACTCTCAGTATATCTCCACCTACTCAAAAAGGAGGAGCTCCTATAATACCATCTTCACAACCCAGATCGTGGAATTTATCAAAAGAAATATATTTCTGGACTGGTTGGGCAGACCAGATTATGACTGGATTTCTTGAATTTAATTTGAATATGCTCAAGACAGTCATCGACAAAAGTGCAAAAAAACAGTGGAATTGCACATCTGTCTCTGGCCTGAGATTGGCTGGGCCGTTTGCCACAATGGATCCCAGAAGAATAAAACTTAAAGCCACCAAACAGAAAAACCTATCCAATAAGTTCTTGAGGACTTGATGCAAAAATTTCAGAAGGATTTCACAAAATAGCACGGGTAATTCTGTCAAGTTTTCCACCAGTCCACATCAACTGCCATCCAAGAGAAACACTGTAAGATCCTCTTTTTAACCATAGGCTGATCTCTGCATAAACATTCCCCAGTGTTTGCTTCCAGCTAAATGGAAGCTTGGACATTAACCCAGCCAATGCTGCTTGTCTCGTGTTCTGCTCAGAAAAAAAGACAATAAGAAAACTTCCTAGAACTCATAATTAAAATTACCTGGCCTTCGTAGGAAAATTCTGACTGAGATCTTTCATGACCATCAAAGCATCCACAGGGGGAGCAGTCAAAATGCGAGCAGCAGTTTGAAAACTTAAATCTAGAAGTGAAAAAATAGAAGTCAAGAACTCTAAACTGTGAACAAGCCAATGCAGGGTCATCTTAACTTTAGCTTTCAACTTTTTTGCTTATTCGTTACCTATGAAAATTCGTTTTCTGTCTGCACCTTTAAATACTTTTGTTTTTAATCTTCTTCCTTATATTCAACTTCTATTTGTTGTCTGGAAGTAAGTAACCCTTTCGAAATGAACCAACATATCCTGTCTACAGGTTGCTTCAATGAGTCTTGACTATCACTTCTCTTTTTTTGGCTGAAGTGGGAGGATATGCTCTTCAGAAGGGGTCTGGGTACTTGTTTCACAAGCTAGCAATATGAACAGCCATCTGTCGATGTAGGTAGATTCTCTGTGGCTACAACATATGTTCAGCATTTCAAATTACTCTCTTTTTTAGAGTATGAAAAGCCTTTCCATGGGCCTTTACAGATGATTTCCAGGGAAACAGGTCAGAGTTGCATGCAGACGCTTTTGAAATAGTTTTCTTTTGGTCTTGAGAAACATCAGCTTTCCATACCAAGAATGTGACCATGGAAAGCCACTTGACATTTTTTTTACTCTTCTGTATTTAGCAGATCATACCAGTAGTCAGTTTAAGAGCAAGCGGCTTACTATACTTCACAATATAGAAAGCAAACCTCACTTCAGAAGTCCCATGAAACAATCTTTTTAAAAGCTATTTCAACAGGACGCTGCAAAGGAGCTTTAGAAAATCCAGTAGTTTCCAGTGCAGAAATTTACAGTCAAACTTTCAACTGTACACAGCCACTCGCAACCTCGTTTGTGTAGAACACAAGAAGATACATTAAGTTTTTGCAGTACAATACTGAAAGTCTTCATACATATTACCTTGTAACTGCCATACTTTCAAAGGTGCCATTTCATTGGTACTTTCCACGAGGTGTTTTCTAAGCTCTTTCAGCTCTTCTGTCAAGTCAGGATACAACTGCCTAAAAGGGTATGAGGGTAAAACAACTTCTGTTTTTTCCTATAAGCAAGTCTGCTACTAATTCAAAGAAAATAACGTATGAAAATGTATGCTGTTAACACACGTGGATAACTTAGACGTGTAAAAAATAATAACAAAACAAAAGATGAGCATCTTGGTGTCAAGTTTTTGATAGGACAAAGACCAATGACTTACAACTGAGTTGTTACCTTAGTTTTCCAAACAGAAATCCCTGCACTTCATCAATGGGATCATTTTCATCTATTACTGTAGCATTCACATCTGTGCCTGTAAACACCCAGAGAACACTATTACCAAGCTATTCAGAAACAGTTCTCACACTCATTTTGACGAGTTTAACAAAACTACACTGCAGTAACCAAAAAGAAAAAAGAAAGGGCAAGTTTCAGGCTTACTTTTAAACCTGCATATTCAAGAGATATTACCTTTACAAATGAACACAGTAACAACTGAAATAAAGCCAAGTTGGATTATTGAGAAGGAAAAGCTTAAGATGAGTGGAAATCTCAGAGACCTAGACATTGCAGAGGAATTCGCTAGGACCTAGGAGCTTTCAGGACATGCCAGCTTTGTAGAGTAAGTGCTACAGTTCAATTGTGAACATAACCCTGATTTTAGCCGGAAAACACATGATACAAAATAGTATCTGAGTAAAGTCCAGTTCTGGGCTTAAACATCAAAAAGAAATCTGTGCAAAAGACTCACACGATCTCCTAACTAGCTGGACACAAGCCAGCTCCAGTCTAGATGGTTTATGCTTAAGTCTAATTAAAGGTCCTGACCCTTTAAATGAGTGTTTGCTTCTGGACAAGCCAAAACAGCACAGGCATGAATAGAAGACTGCACAGTCAGAACACTCACAGATTCAGACAGGAGCTGGAAGAGAACCATATACCTCTGATGCACAGCTTACTATATATGAACTATTTGAGGTGCTGAAGTGTGTCCAGAGAAGGGCAAC